>VYXG01003523.1:76509-128574 GCA_013397235.1 Lanius ludovicianus | reverse complement strand
TCCCAATTCCCATCCCACCCCATCCCAATTCCCATCCCATCCCACCCCATCCCATCCCATTTTTCCCTTGCAGAAGGATGGAAGTGGCCCAGCTGATCCCTTCTCCCATGGCCCAAAGGTCAGTGCTTTTCCCACTTTTTAATGCACATTCCCAGGATAATGATCCATTTCCCCAGAGCTGTCTCACTTTGGAAACTGAGGAATCACAGGAAAAAAAAATGAGGAAATTCAGGATGAAATCTGCAGTTTTGCCATTGGGATGAGCAGAAATTCCAGGATGGAATCTTTCAAAGCTGATCCAAACATGGAATTTGTGTTTTGGGAATCCTCAGTCAGTTTGGCCTCTGCAGATTCTCCTGTCTCCTTCAAATCCATGGAATTCTTTGACATTTGCAGTACCCTGGGATAAGGAAACCCTCAATTTGTCTCTTATCCCTGGCTTTTGCTCCAGGGATTTGGGGTCTTCCCTCTGCATTCCCACTGCACAGGATTGGACATTCCCAATCCCTTCTGGGAATGCAAGTGCTGGAAATCAGGGATTCCCCCCTGGATATTTGCCAAAATCTGAAGCAGGAACCAGAGCAGGAACCTGGTCCAAAGGGGGAAGGGAAAATTCCTTGGAATGATAAATGTTTGGGATTAAAGGGCTTGCTGGTTGTTTTCCAGGGAGAAATGGGAGCTCCTGGAGCCCGTGGAGACAAAGGAGAAAAGGTGGGGATGGGGTTTTCCAACCTGATCCTTTGGAACCAGAATTCCCTGTGCTGAAAAGGTCTGGGAAGGGAAAGGCAGTTGGGAATCTGCTCCTGGAGAGGACATTCAGATCCAATGGAAAGTGGGATTGGCACCTTCCCACCTTTATCCCTGAACCTTCCTGGGGGTTTGTTCCTCACTTCCTGCGGTTTTCCCACACATCTGCCACGCTCAGGAGGAAATTCAAAGGGTTAAAGGTTGGATTTAGTGAGGTTTGAAGACTCTTCTGACCCAAATGATGGAGTTATTGCATTCCATGATTCCCAGAATTCACAGGGAATTCCCAATGTTCGTTTTCAGCTGGATAAGAGAACCAAGAGGGGATGGACAAGGAAAATCCAGCCCTGGCACGAGGATAGGGATGGAAAAAAGGCCACCAAAAACTTCATTTCATGGCCACTTTGGGCCAGGGAAATTTATAGGGAGCAGATGGCAAATCCAGTGGGATGGGACATGGAATTTTGAGGGGGAGGAAGGGAGGGTTGGGAAAAGGCAGAATCCCATGGGGAATTTGGGATGGAATCCTGGAAAAGGGGAGGAAAAGAGGGAAGAAAAGTGGCTGGAAGGGGAATTTTGTCTTGCAGGGACAGCCTGGGGACGTGGGAGAACCTGGAGAGAAGGTGGGTGCTGGAATCAGCTCCAGAGGTTTTGAAGGAATCTTCTCCAAGAGGAGCCCAGGTGGGGCTGGATCCAATCCCAGCCCTGGAATATCAATGGATGCAATCCAAGGAATTACAGAGCTGGGGTTGAACCTTTGTCCAACAGGATTAATGAGGGCAAACCAAAAATATTGATATAAAGGTTAATTGTTTATTAATAAATAATTGTTAATTGTTTATTAATAAATAATTAACAACGTGGNATTAATTAATTTAATTAGTTTAATTAATTAATAATTAATTACTGTGCATGATACCAACATTAATTAATTAAATAAATTAATTTAATTAATTAATATTTAATTACTTTAAAGCAATTATATCAAAATTAGCCCCAACCCCAATAACTGAAGCCGAGGTTGATGTCACTCACCCAGACAACGACCTGATGTCCCCTCTCATCCCATCACTGATTTCCTTGGAATTGGGGCGTTTTCCCAGGTTTTTTCCCACATTCCAGGCAGAGAATCCCTGGAAATCTCTGACTCAGGGGTGACAATTCCCTGACCTCGGACCCCTCTGTTCCACAGGGCACCAAAGGAGACCGAGGGGAAGGAGGTCAAAAGGTAAAGGACAAAGTTGGCACCACCCAGGGGGGGCTTTTCCTCCTTTTCCCAAATCCCACATTCCCACCTTGGGATCAGTGTCCAGGTCACCTCCTGAGGAGGGGCCAGAGCTGGGGGGGGGCCAGAAGGAGATTCCAGAAGGAGATTCCAGCAGGAGATTCCAGGGGGATCACATGGCCAGGCCACCTTGGGAATGAGTGTGACCCCGAGTCTGGGGTCCCATTCCCGCTCATTTTCCTGCTCCCTCTTTTCCAAAGCTGATTCCCAGCAGCTTTGTGTCTCCAGCTCAGATCATCCAGAGGAGGTGAGGGCTCTGTAGGAACCCTTGGAATGGCATCAGCTCGGGGGGATTTCAGCTGGATCTCCATGGAACAGCACAAACTTCCTTGTGCTGCCCCACATTCGGAGTATTCCTGACTTTTCCTGACTTTCCTTTCACAGGGAGAACCAGGAATTGGGTTCAGAGGTCCCGTTGGCCACCCTGGGCCGCCAGGATTTAAGGTACAGTTGAATCCCGCTTGGATTTTTTTCCCCTGGGATTTTCCTCATCCTAGTTTTCCACTGCTGGGTGTGGAGCGTGGAAGTGGCTGGAAAGAGAAAGCACCAAAATCATCCTGGAAAAGCAGGAGAAGGATTTGGGATAGAGGGAATGCTCTGTGTCCTCCAAAGGGCCGTTTCAGAGGGAGATGCTGAGGATAAATATCATGGAATCATGGAATGGTTTGGGCTGAGCTCTCTGCAGTCAGCAGGGACATCCTCAGGCTGGGGAAAAAAAAATCCAGGGAATTGTGGGCTCAGCAGGAAGGAGTTCCAGGGATCCCTGGGATGTCTGAATTCACCACAGGTCAGGAGCTAAAGGCTCTCTCCTGGTTTAGCCATGGAAAAGCCCTTTTGTCATCAAAACTCGGGAAGAAAAGACATCCCAAAGTTCGGTGACAATTCCTCCAGCCCTTGGATCTCCTCATGGATCACGGCTGGAAGTGGTGTCCCGAATTCCATGGTCATGAGAATTCAAGGAGCCATCCCAGGTTTTCTGCAGGACCTTCAGAAGGACAGGAGATCCCAATTCCTTGTGATTGCCTCACCAGGGCGAGCCGGGGGCCCCGGGACCTCCAGGAGCTCAGGGCATCCAAGGAATTCGCGGCAACGCCGGCACTCCCGGATCCCAGGGGGCCAGAGGAGCTCCAGGTGTGCCTGGAATTCCAGGACAGAAGGTGAGGGGACACCATGGGGTGTTTGTCACCTCAGGGTGACCACAGTGAGCCAACTGTCCGTGCCAGGCGGATCCTGTGGGTCAAGCTCCCACAATTCCAGGTCTCCCTGGGCCTGGATGTTGTCAGGGAAGTGGGAACAAATCCTGGTTGGAAAAGGAAAGGTAGTGGGAATGTTTAGAACAATGGGGTGGTCCCCAGGTTCCAAAAGAAAGGAGTGGAGCTCCCAGGAAGTTGTTTTTCCTGGGAATTTATGAGGTGACTGGAAAGGAAAGGAGTGGCCATAGCACAGGGATGGCAGCACGGAATTTTGGGGTCATTGATCCCTGGGAAAAGAGGGAGGAATCCCAGAATCCCTGGATCACTGAGGTTGGGAAAGCCCTCCAAGGTCACAGAGCCCAACCTGTGACCAGTGAGTGCCACATGCAGGAATTCCTTGGACACCTGCAGGGATGGGGACTCCAAACCTCCCTGGGCAGTGCCTGGTAACCCTTTCCATGAGGAAATTCCTGCCACTGCAGGGAACACCTGGATCACCATCTCCTGCCTTTCGTCTGGACCAGGGAAATCAGGAGCTTTCCCATCTGAGTGTCCTCCTCTCAAAGGGTTTTGTTTTCCAGGGGGAACATGGGAGGAGAGGCCGGAATGGATTTCCTGGGCCTGTGGGACCATCGGGATCCTCGGGAAAAGAGGTGGATTTGACATATTCCCTGTGCCTTTTGGGAGGGATGGATGAGGGATCTGGGCTGGATGGATTTTCACCCTCTGGAATGCTGGGATAGAACACTGAGCACTTCCAAAGGAAATCCTCCCTTTTATTTTGTTCTCCTTTTCCAGGGAATTCCTGGGACACCTGGACCCAAAGGGAACAAGGTCAGTGCCACCCTCCCAGGAAGGTCCCAAGCTGAGATCCTGGGATGGGAATGGGATAAATCCCTGCTTTCCTCCTCTGGCTCCTCATTCCTGACCCTGTCCTACTTCATCCCATTCCCCCCTCACTCCCATGGTTGCTGGAGCACCCTCCAGAGAGAACAGCAGAAAATCCATGGAACTGAGTCTCCTGAGTCTTCCTGGGACTTCAATCCTGGCCAAACTAATCAGGAATTGTGTGGTGTGGTGTCCCTGCTCCAAGTGACACCTCTGGAATTCTCTGCTCTCCAGGGAGAAGTTGGTGTTGGAGCCACTGGCCCGAGAGGTCCCCGTGGATTCCCTGGCCCTAGGGTAGGTCCATCCATAAATATTCCAGGCTGGGATTCCTTCAGCCTCTACCCCCCTTTGGAAGCAGCTTTATCCCTCACCTCCCACCCACCCATCCCAGAAATTCCTGAAACCCCAGGCAGCAAAATTCCCTTTCCCTTGTGTTCCTCAGAAGTTTTGGGTTCCTTCCAGCAAAGATGGAGTGGGAATCGGAGGCCGTGTTTCAATTTGCTCCTCCTGTGGCTGTTCCACAAATAAATTGGGAATTTATGGCCCAATCCATTGGGACAAATTCCCCACCTGCTGTTGGATGAGGCCCAGGAGGCAAAACACTCCCTGAGAATGTCAACAGCTGTGGGTAAATCCTGCTGGAGCTTCATTAGCCAAAGGAAATGATGGAATAATGTTTCTGCTCTTCTGACTCCAGCATAAATCTAAATCCCAGGATCTCAGCTTGCCTTGGATTTCTATGGAACATCTAAATTTGGCTTCAATTATTTGGAATTTGGACAATTCCTGAGGTTTAAAGGCAGAGGAGTCTTGCAGGAAGGTCAGGAGAGGTCTCCATGGATCCTCCAGCGCAGCTCTTTCATCCCAATCCATAAGAACACAGGATGGGGGGATGAGGAGGTTGGAGAACTCCTTTGGACATGGACAGGGAATTCCTGCTGCTGCATTCCCAGCAGGTTTGGGCATTTGGGATTCCCTGTGTGCCAGTGGCCATCCCTGCCCCTCTCCCTCCCCCAGGGTGACGAGGGCATCGTGGGAGTGCGGGGTCCCCCTGGAATGATGGTGAGTGTTCCGACATCCCAGCGGAGCCACGGCTGGAAATTCCCCACGAGCCATGAGAGGAATACAGTGGGATTCTTCCAGTGGGAAAGAGGGATTGGGGAACCTGAATTCCCATGGGATGAAGGAGTGGAAATCCTGTGAATTCCTTAATGTCTTTGGCCATTTGGGTGGCTCATCCCAAGGTTTGGAGGCCCTCCTGGAATATGAGTCCCTCCCTGCTGTTGTCAGTTCTGTGGGAATTTTGGGAATTCCAGAGTGGGAGTTGCAGGTTCTTGTTCTGCTGGAGGGGGCTGAGTTAGGGAAGACACAAATCACAGCAGGAATTTGGATGAACTCCTAATTATTTATTAATTAATTATTGTTTATTAGGCTGTTATTGTTCATGGAATGACCGGAAAGAGGGTTTTTTGTAAGGATGTGGAGCAATAGGAAAAGGGGGAATGGCTTTAAACTGGAATAGGGCAGGGATAGATGGGATATTAGGAAGAAATTCTTTCCTGTGAGGGTGGGGAGGCCCTGGCATAGAATTCCCAGAAAAATTATGGATGCCTCATCCCTGGAAATGTCCAAGGCCAGGTTGGGTGAAGCCTGGAGCACCCTGGGATAGTGGGAGGTGTCCCTGCAGAGGGAAATTCCCATCTTCCTGCATATTCCTGGGAATTTTGCAAACAGGGATGACCACAAAGATTTTCCCCTCTCCAAATGTGCTTCCCGTCCTGGCTTAGCCTCCAGGGGCTCTGGAGATCCTCGTGAAGGATCCCCCTCCACCTTGCAGGAATCTCTTGGAGCTTTTCCTTGATGTCTGGGGTCCAAAAATCCTAGTGGGATTCTCAAAATGAGGGAATTCAGCTGAATTGATCCATCTGCCAGGAGATCCTGGTGGTGGACAGAGGATTGAAGCAGGAGCTCCTGTGCTGGTTCTTCCAGAGGTTTTTCCATGCTGGAGCCCACCCCTGGAAGCAGCTCTGCCTTTGGGTGGACGCTGCTCTTTCCCAACTTTCCCATCTTCCCATTTTCCTCCTGTTATGGTGGATCCTCACTTTTTTTTTTATGGCTTTTCCCAGGGTCCAAAAGGCTTCCCAGGAGTGAAAGGCCAAAGAGTAAGAATTGATATCTTATCTACAACCCTTCTCTTATCTACATCTCTTATCTTCTCCACGCGGTGCCATGGTGTTGTGGGGAGCAGCTGCCCCTGTTACACCAGTGGGAATAATCCCAGGATCTCCTGGGAGTGGACTGGGAGAGCCCCTGGATCAGCTTTTGGGAATAATCCCAGGATCTCCTGGGAGTGGACTGGGAGAGCCCCTGGATCAGCCTTTGGGAATAATCCCAGGATCTCCTGGGAGTGGACTGGGAGTGCCCCTGGATCAGCCTTTGGGAATAATCCCAGGATCTCCTGGGAGCGGACTGGGGCAGCCCCTGGATCAGCCTCAGGTGCTCTGCACTCCAGCTCCTATTCCAGGCACATTCCATAAAAAGATCTGAGGGAGAAATTTGGGAAATCCTTCATTTTTAGGATGCCATCCAAGCCCTGCAGGATGGAGATGCTGAAGCCAGCAGTAATTCCACATTATGGATGTGCTGAGCCATGGATGGAGTCAGGAAAACCCTGTCAGTCCTTTGGGGTTTTATTCATTGCCAATGCCATAAGTTTGGCCTCAATTATTTGGAATTTGGACAATTCCTGAGGTTTAAAGGCAGAGGAGTCTTGCAGGAAGGTCAGGAGAGGTCTCCATGGATCCTCCAGTGCAGCTCTTTCATCCCAATCCATAAGAACACAGGGCCCCTAATCCTGAGGGGGGATGAAGAGGTTGGAGAACTCCTTTGGACATAGACAGGGAATTCCTCCTGCTGCATTCCAAATGTTGGAACACCACATTTTGGGGGGAGCTGAGGGTTTTCCAGATGTTCCAGAGGATCTGACTTTCAGCTCTGGGAGATTTTAGCAGCTTGAAGTGGGAATCAGTGGCCTGAGCAACACAGGAGGGAATGAAAGGGAATAATCCATCAATTTTTTTTTCTTTTCCTTGGTTTAGGGTGATCGGGGACTTCTGGGGCCAAAGGGAGAACGGGTAAGGACATTCCAGATGTTTTGGGGTTTTCCTTTCATTGTGTGGCTCCAAGGAAAGCCTGGATCCCTCCTCTCCTTGTTGTGCCTATGAAATGAATAGGAGACAACTCATGGATTGTCCCCCTCCTTTTTTGGGGGGGTCTCCACCAGTTTAAATCCCATTTTTTGATTCCATCCTTGCGCTGGGAACATCTCTCGGAGCTGAGGTTTTGGGATGGATTTGATGGGATCCCACAAAGCAACAGCTAAAAAAAAAAAAAAGAAAAAAAAAGTAATTTTGGGAACGATTTGCTGGGGCACAAAAATCCTGAATTAAGGCAGGAAGAAAATTCCCCCTGATTTTTGGAATAAGCAGCTGACCCCAAAGCCAACCTCAATTTCCAACTGCCCGAGCCGGCTCCTGGCAGGTAATGGGAAAATAACTCCTCAAGTGCTCCTGGAAAATGCTCTGAAAATGCTGAACTCGTGCCCAGTGTTTTGTTAAGTTCCTTCCAGGCTGGAATGGCTCGTTGGAAAATGAGGTTTGGAAAAGCTCCGTGATGATGCCGCCTTTGAGTCACGCAATATTCCGTGATTAAGGCCCATTTGTCTCCAAGGAAGCTCCTCGGGAAAGGAACTCACTCCATAGACCAATCAATTCTTAATTTTCTTCATGTGGAGGCCTCCAAACTCTTCCCAAGCCGAAGGAATGTGGGATGCATTTTCCAAAGGATGCCTTAATAAAAGATAAGGTGGAATCGGAGATAAAACAGGAACGGGAGGGAAAAATTGGCTTGGGTTTGTTCCACCTGATTGCAGCTTCATTTTGCTTCTCATTCCCCCTGGATCAATATGGGAATAACTCCATGAATCCCAGGGTTTGTGTTCTGGGGTGGATTCAACTGCAGGGTTTTTAGTCTCCCTTTCATTCCCAAAATTTGTTCAGCCCCATCCTGCCTCCGTTAGAGAGCTGGGAAGCAGGAATGTGGATTAAACCAGAATTTGGGGCAGGGTCCTGTGGTGAGGGCTGGATAAAATGCAAAAAATGCTGGATTTTTTGGGGAATATTGATGGATGTGGGGTTGGTGAAACCCCAGCAAGGCAGAATTCCTGGATCAGGAAAATTTCCCCTGAAGGGAGCTGAATGGAGGGAATTTTTTCCTAAGGGGACACAGCTGCCCCTCAGAAGGTGCCTCATCCCTTTGGAGACACAGCCATCCCCTTTCCAGAGGCATTCCTTGGAATAGCCTGGATTCCACTCCCTGAGGAGCTTGGCAGGGATGTGTCCATGGGGTCTCTGTGTCCCTGTGGCTCTTGGGGTGACACTTTGGGGGCATCCCAAAGTCTGGGGGTGACCTCAGTGCCACTCCCATTCCCTAAACCTGGACACCACGGACAGATCCATTCCCTGTCCTGCCAGTGACCACTTCCCAAGGCTGGGAAGAGCTGGGAATCCCAAATGCCTGAGTGACAAAGCCACGTGGCACTCACGGAATCTGTGCCAGCATGGGCAGCCTGGGGTCAGGGGTTTGTCCTGTTGTCCATTTCCAGTTGGGAGAAGATCACTGGGATAATTCCAGTGGGCTCCAACATTTCTGGGGACAGGAGGTCACTGGGAAACCTCAGGATTTGGAGTTTTCTGGGCACGTTCATGATGCAGCTTTTAATTAAGGGTGATGAACCCTACCAATTAATGTTGTTGTTTATCACTGCATTCCCTGTGGGATCCATGAGCTGCCAGTGGATCCCATTCCCTGTCTCTCCCTTCTCCAGGGTGAGTCCATGACCATTTTTGGACCCCAGGGCTACAAAGGCACCAAAGGAGATCCCGTAAGTTTGACTTTCCAAGCTGTCCCTTCCCTGCTTGGGATCTGCACTGGGAAGCAGCCCTTGGATCCAGCGGGATCCTCCCAGAAGACACAGAAGAATTGGACTCCACTAATTCCTGGTTTTCCTTTCAGGGCGAGCAGGGACTGCCAGGTTTTGATGGAGACAAAGGCGAGAAGGGAGAGGACGGACCTGTAGGAGAAAAGGTGGAAATTTCCCAAAGCCTGAGGGGAAGGGACTGAGGGTGGTGAACGGAATTCCCAGAAAAATTATGGATGCTATAATTTTTTGCCATCCAGTTATGGATTCCATCCCTGGAAGTGTCCAAGGCCAGGTTGGACAGGGCTTGGAGCAACTTGGGGTAGTGGAAGGTGTCCGTGCCCATGGATGGGATTGGAACTGGATGATCTTTAAGGTTCCTTCCAATCCAAACCATTCCATGATTTTCTGGTCTCTGCATCCTCCCTGCCCTGCTGGAAAACACGGACACACCCACCTCTGGCAGTGACAGGGAAAGGAGGGGGCTGAGCTGGGCTTGGGGACACCAAACACATCCCATAGATCAGGTGTCCCACTGGGAAAAGTCACCACTGAATCCCCACATCCCCCTCCCGCTCTGGGAGCCATCCCTGCTCCTGGAGCCTTTGGAATGCTCCTGGTAAGGCTTGCATGGCTCCTGTGTCCCTGCTGTGTCCCCTGGGTGGTGGCAGAGCTCCTCCCTCTCCCTCTGCTCCCCAAGAGCTCATCCCAGGTCCCAACCTGGCCCCGCTTTCCTGGGAAGACTCACGGAATTCTCCCACTCCCAGCTGAGTCACAGCTGCTGTCTCCACGTCCTACTCATCCCTATTTCCATATTATGGAAATGGCTTTGGCTCCACAAGCCTGACCCGGGGCTGAATAAATTGAAGTTCCTACAACAGCAGTGACACATCCAGCTCCTGTTATTTCCCATGGGAAGTTGGATCCTGGTGTAGTCCGGGTGGGAATTGCTTGATTCAAGGTGGGCATCTGCCTTGGGAAGAGGCAGATCCTGCCCTTTTCTGATCCCACTGCTCAGGTCCCCAAAGTGAAGGAAAGTCTTGGAGATGCTCCTATGTGGGGGGGCTCCCATGGTTTTAAGTTGGATGAAATTCCATAGATTTCATCTGTCTGATTGAATTCTGATAAAAAATAATCCATTAAAAATATTCCATTAAAAATATTCCATAAAATAACACATAAACATCTCCTCTCAGACAAATATCTGGATGACTTTGGACAGAGTAGAATCTCCACCCCCAGTGGGCCCAGCAGGGTCTTCTCCTTGATTTTTGGCATGGATACAGCTCTTCCCAAGGGTCCAAATCCCCTCCCTTCCTGCCTTTCTTCCTTCAATCCCCACCACTGGGCAAGGAATCTTTTCCATAACAATTCCCAGAGGTTCCTCCCAAGTCCTTCTGCCACTGGTGGCTTTCTTCCCGACCCCTGGGATGGAATTTTGATATGGAAAAGGTGCTTTTGGTCACCTCCTCTGTCATCTCCATGGGCTTTTCCATGGATAACTTCCAGAGAGTAGATGCTCAAAATGTATTTAACAGGATTTTTACCATTTTAGGGAATCAAAGGAGAAGCTGGCTCCAAGGGAATGATGGGAGCTTTTGGGAGCAGAGGACCTGTGGGACAGAAGGTGAGCTCCCAACTTGAGGCGTCTCCTCCCAGAACTGAGGTGGAAAATCCCATCATGCTTTTCCCATGGAATATAATTCCTCATTCCATCCCCAAAACTGCTGATTGGAATGATTGAGGCGCTGGAAAAGCAGGAGAAGCTGCACTTTTCCAGGAGAATCCTAAAGATTTTAAAGGAGCAGAGCACTCTGGGAGCTTTTCCAGGCTGGAATGGTCAGTAAGGAGTTCCTGGAACATCAGTGTTCCAGGAGGGAAGTGAGAGATTTCTCCAAGCTCCACTTAGAGCCGGTGGAATCCATCATTTTCCAGCTGGGATAGTTGGGATATCCCACTGCCCTTCCAGCTGCTGCTGGAGGAAGCCCCTCAAAGCTTTCCTTGTCCCTTTTCCAGAGCTCCCACAGCATTCCTTGGTTCCAGAGGGGTCTTTCCCATGGTAACTCAACCCCATTTTCCTTGCAGGGGGAGCCAGGAGAGCCGAGCTCGCCGGGATCTGCCGTGAGTCGGAAAATGTTTCCCTTTCTTCCCAAATCCTGGGTGTGGAGGAGGTCCTCCCACAGCCAGGAACGTGGGAAGGGGTGGGAAGAGTCCATGGGAACTTGGACCTGCTCCACAAAGTCTGTGTTCCAAGAGGTTTTGCTGGAAAACCAGTGTGGATATCTGGGATCACAGCTGGAAGTTCGCCTTTATGGCTTGTGGAAGAAATTCTTCCCTGTGAGGGTGGGGAGGCCCTGGAATAGAATTTCCAGAAAAATTGTGGATGGCCCATCCTTGGAAGTGTCCAAAGCCAGGTTGGATGGGGTTAGGAGAAACCTGGGATAGTGGAAAGTGTCCCTGCCCATGGAACTGGATGGGCTTTAAGGTCCCTTCCCACCCAAACCATTCCAGGATTTTCTATCAAGGAACCCAAGAAAAATGCATTTAGTTGATGTTTTTGATGCCTTTGGTGTATTCACCCCAAGTGGAAAAGTCTCCAAGCTCCAAAGACTCCCAGAATCATGGAATTGTGGAATATTTGGAGTTGGAAAAGACCCACCAGGATCATTGAGTCCAGCTCTTAAATAAAGGGCCCAAACTCCAAATTTCCAAGGTTGTCCAAAGTGAAATAAGTTCCTGTTGATTCCTGGTCATGGCAGTGGAATTACTGACAGGCCTGGAATCCAGACTGGGAATTGCTCACTAAGGAAAAGGCCCTCACCCATTAAATATTTTATTAACTAATATTAATAATAATAAACAACCTTCTGAGCACTTGGCCAATGCCTTGAGGTCAGAAGGTGCTGCAAGAGCTGGGATCAGCACTCGTAGGCGTTGGATTGAGGACATTTAGGGAATTGTTTTGTAGGGAACCCCTGAATCCATGGGCTGAATCCATCCAGGAATAGAGCAGAGTTTGCTGAGTGGAAAGGGAGCCCAGCTGGATTCCAGCATCCCGTTTTCCCCTGGTTTTTAGGGATAAGAACTCCCACAAAGTGGTGTCCTGCCATGCACAGCTGAGCAAAACAAAGGAATTTCCTTTTGGAAATATCCCAGGATTCTGCTGGTGCAGGGCAGTGCTGCCTGTGCTGGACTGAGATAATGGAGCTGGGCTTTGCTTTTCCATCCCATTCCCAAATTGTCAAAAGCCACATCCAAGCTGGGACACTGCTGGAAGATCCAGGATAAACAACATCCCAGCTGGAATTCCTCCCACCCCGGGTTACCCCAGGCAGCTTCACTTCCCACTGGTTTTATTGGAAGATTTAGGGAATTCCCATTTCTCCCATCCATTCAGGCACCTGAGGGAGGATCCTGATGGGAATTTTGTCTCCTAAGTGCTCCCACTTTGGTTATTCCTTCCCTGAGTTATTCCAGAGCTGTCCATCATTCCCCAAATCCTCTTCTCCCCTTTTCCTGGGGACAGAATGTGTCCAATGCCAAATCTTTAAGGTAAAGCCTCGTGCTCCTCATTTTGCTTCATTTCCCTCCAATCCCATCTTTTATTCCCCCAAATTGCCAACGGTTGCTGCTCCTTCTGAATTCCCTGGCAGTGATTTCAGCACCCTCATCCATTCACTCTCCCAATTTTCTGATCCATGGAAGTTCCCAGCCGAGCTGACAGCATTTGTGTCTTCTCCCTGCAATTTTTCCTCAGAAAATTTCAATGGATCAGCTTGGCTTCACAAATGGGTTCGGTTTTGATATTCAGACACCTCCTCCTCCTTTTGCCCGTTTTCTAAAAGCTCTGCTCCCTTTTTATTTTGCTATTCCTGCCTCACTTCCCTCTTTTATGTTCCAATTGCTGCCTGTTATTCCCATTAACTCCTCTTTTGGATCATGGATTAAGGCTTCCAGCTCCTTTATTCCCTGTGATTCTGCATTAAAATAACAACAGATTAACCCATTATTCTCCCCAAAACTCGGATTTTTAATACCCCTTTTCTCCATTTCTTGCTCCCTATTTCAGTTTTCCAGGAATTACAAATTCCTGGAGTCTGGAGTGCACCAGACTCGGAGTTCAGCAGGAGTGGGGATGGTTTATAAGCAGGAATTTGGCTTTATTATGGATATTGAATTTCCCAGGGAAGCTGGGATCACACAGAATCCCAAAATGCTGAGGGTTGCATCATTCCCTTCCAGATCCTGTCATTCCAAACCCCCTGCCGGGGAATTTTCCATGAAACCAGGCTGCTCAGGCAATTCCCACCCCAAACACCAATATTTTTTGTGGGGAAAGATCCTCCAAACTGCAGCAATTAATCATGGCCAGACCCATTCCAACAAAACCCAGCAGGGAAGGGATAAAAACACAGCTGAAACTCCGAGGTGGAGACTCCATTTGCATCATCCCATGAAATATTGAGGAGCAGGAGCCCAGGAGGTGGAAAAACCTTTCAGGAGAAGTTTGGAAATTCATCCTCCTTTTGATGTGTGCCTTCACATGGCTCCATCCTTTCCAGGGAGAACCCTGGGGGCATCCCGAGGGGTTCCAGCCTTGCCCGGGGTATCCCAGCTCATTCCCAGCTCATTTCCAGCTCATTTCCAGCTCATTCCCAACTCATTCCCAGCTCATTCCCAGCTCATTCCCAGCTCATTCCCAACTCATTCCCAGCTCATTCCCAGCTCATTCCCAGCTCATTCCCAGCTCATTCCCAGCTCATTTCCAGCTCATTCCCAGCTCATTCCCAGCTCATTCCCAGCTCATTCCCAGCTCATTCCCAGCTCATTCCCAGCTCATTCCCAGCTCATTCCCAGCTCATTCCCAGCCCATTCCCAGCTCATTTCCAGCTCATTCCCAGCTCATTCCCAGCTCATTCCCAGCTCATTCCCAACTCATTCCCAGCTCATTCCCAGCTCCTCCCTGGCTCCTCCCTGGAGCTCCACGGGAATTCTCTGTGTCACAGCGTTGGTGACTCAGCCTCTCTGCATTGCCTTCCCGAGGTGTTCACAGTTCAATCCCAGCCACGCTTTAATCCCAAATCCAAAGATCTGGAGGCGTTTCCGGTATTCCTGCTGTTTAATTGCCATTAAATTGCTGTTTATTCCCATCCAGCCTCGATTTCCCTGCCACAACACCGGGATGTAAATCCAACAGAACAAATTTCCGTTCGGCTTCTTGGCCTTTTCTCCTTTTTTTTTTTTCCCCTTTTTTTTTTGTTTCCTAATTCCTCCTATCCCATCTTTTCCATGGCCTTGGAAAACATCACCCCCCTGACCTCCTTCCCCTTCAGGCCATGTCCAATCTCGATTTTAAGCCTTCTAATCCATATTCCAAAGGCTCTCCAGCCCATGGCAAGCAGGAAACCACCTATGGAGGGATAAAATCCGGGTCTAAATCTTATTTATGTTGCCAGGACTAAGTAGGCCAGGCTTAGACACAGCTTTCCAGCACATCCTTAATGATTTTTACTTTTCCTGAAACCATTTGGGATTCTCTCAGGGCGAGAAGGATCTCATGGAAAGCAGGAAAATGAGTTGGACACGGACAGGAAAACAAGGAAAACCTGGCACGGGAGATGTTTGGGACAATTAGGGAAATATTAAAGTTAATTAGGAGAACTCTAATTAATGTCAGGTTTTTAGTGCTCAAAAAGAAGCTTTTTAGCCCATTCCTGCTCTGATCCCAGCTCCTTCTAAACTCCAGGCACTTGAAGGTATCTGGGATTTGTGGGATTTAACCATCACATAAATGGTTTATTACCCTCCAATCCGTCCCAGCAAACAGAGATATTCTCGTTTTCCATGGGTTTTATGGTTTATTTACGTTCCCAGATGGAATTTTATATCAATTGTGTCAATAAATAGTTACCCATGAAGACATATTTGTGCCTGACAGCGCCAGGAATATGAAGGCACATGGATTTTCCCTGATCCAGACACATCCTGGCACACAGAGCTGCCGAGTTTTTAATCTAAATTTCATTTTTAATGAATTTATTTCCTTCCCACGACCACAGCAAACGAATTCCAAGCAGAGAATTCCACTTGTTCAGCCCCTGATTTGCTCAATTCATTCTCCCCTGAGAGAGCTGAGAGGCTCAAGTGGGGATAAATCCAGTTTCTCCTTCACATCCAGGTGCTGGAAAATGCTGGAAAATTGGCCAGGGTGGATGAGGAGACTGTGACAGGCTTGGGGAAAAAAATTAAGAATTAAAAATTAAAACTAAATTAGGATTTTGAGCATCTTTATTTGCTCCCAGAACAGTGGGAGACTCCATGAAAAGAGGTCCCAGTGCCAGATGTGGCTCCAGAAGCCAAAACAATTCCCAAATGGGACAAAAAAGCTGCAGCTGCCTGGGTCACACATTCCTTAAATCCCTGCTCCCATTCCCAATCCCACCCCAGTGCTCTCGGCCTGGAATGACCCTTTTGCTGCCAAAATTTCCCGAGCTGGAATTACAAATGAATCCCCTCCCAGGTTTCATTTGCCAGGGATTTACAATCCCATGGAACTGGGGTGAGGAAAGGGAGTTAATCCCAACCTCGTGTCTTGGGGCTGTTCCTGGGGGAGCCTCTGACCTCGGACTGAGGGGTGCTCTGGTTGGCTTTCCATGCTGGACTGTCCTCATCCCTCTTCCCTGGAAAAAATGGGCTCTGGAATGAAATTTTCCCTGTTTTCTGTCAGGGTGCAGCAGGACTGGATGGGAAGAACGGGATCAAGGGAGCCAAAGGTGACAGAGGACTTCAGGGGCAGAAGGGGAAGCCGGTGAGTGCTGGAAAAGGACATGGATTGTTTGGAAAAGGCTCTGCTGCTTCCTGGATCCCACATTCCTCTTTGTGCCTTCCTGGATCCCACATTCCCTTCTATGCCTTCCTGGATCCCACATTCCTGTTTGAGCCTTCCTGGATCCCACATTCCTGTTTGAGCCTTCCTGGATCCCAAATTCNTGTGCCTTCCTGGATCCCACATTCCCTTCTGTGCCTTCCTGGATCCCACATTCCCTTCTGTGCCTTCCTGGATCCCACATTCCTGTCTGAGCCTTCCTGGATCCCACATTCCTCTTTGTGCCTTCCTGGATCCCACATTCCCTTCTGTGCCTTCCTGGATCCCACATTCCCTTCTGTGCCTTCCTGGATCCCACATTCCTGTCTCTTCCCACTCCCTAAAGGCCTCAGGGCTTTCCTGAGGGTCTTCCCTAAATCCTGGAAAAGTCTCCAATGCACATCCTGACCTGGTTCTTAGGAATTCTCCTCCTCCAGTTCCCAGCATGTCCATATCCCAAAATTTCTTAGTTATCCCATGTTTCCCAGCCTGAGTTTTCCTTTGTTTCTTACCAAGGCCCCAATTTCAAGTTCCAAGTCTAGCTCTCCCTAATGGAGAGCAGGGAACCAAGGAATCCTTCACTAAATCCCTCATGGATCTCGATTTCCTGGGATCAGCAGGTTCTCCCTCATGACAGGGAGGCTCCCAAAAAAATTCCTGCACATGGATGGGATTTTGGCACATTATTCCTGAAAATTCATCTCCTTTGTCCTTTTTCTTCCATGTAGGGAGGGAAGGGTGACCCTGGGACCGCTGGTGATGCCGGGCAGAAAGGGGCAAAGGTAGGACATGGATGAGATCCTGTGGAATCTCCATCCTTGGAGACTCCCCAAATCCTTGGGAATGTGGTGAAACAGCTTTGGATGGCACTGCTTGGATTGGGACTTGGAGAAATGTTCTCCAGAGCTCCTTCCAACCTCAACCACTCAGTGATCCTGGGAGATGGGGAAGGATCCAAGGGAAGAGCTTGCAGCCCCCTCAGAATTCCTACTCTGCCCTCATTCCCTGTGTTCCCATTTATTCCCAGGGCTTGCGAGGGCTTCCAGGCCGGACCGGCGCTCCCGGAGCCAAAGGCACCAAGGTGAGCCAAGCCCAGATTTCCACCCTGCTCCAGCTGCCCCATTCCCAGAATTGTTTCCCACTCATCCCCAGGACAACATCACACATGGAATCACGAGGAATCCACCCCATTTCTGTGGGAAAATCCCTCTTGGAAGGCCCATGAGGAGCAGGGAATCCCAGACTGGGAAGCTTTAAGGCTTGCAAGGAACTTTGTGATAATCTGGGGTTAAAAACTAAACCAAACCTTGCCCAAATCCCTCCTGATCCGTGGCTTAGCAACGGCCTGGGCTCAGTTCTAAGTTCTTACCCGACTCTTATCAGCACCATTAGTCCCTTATCAGTAAACAATGTTAATGAGCCTTAATGGGCTTTTTATGGAGGGTTTGGAAAGCTTGATAAGAGAATGGGGAGCAGTTGGTGACAGAGCCAATGTTGTTGTTATTATCGTAGTTATTATTATTATTATTAACAATAATTTTTAATTTTTTTTAAAAAAATTATTATTATTGTTCTGAATATTTTGTTGTTTTCATCAGCTCTGCTCCATTTCATAATGGAATTTTTATCCTGGGAATTTCCCACCTACTTTCCTGTAGGTGAGCTTGGAGTTCAGGGCAAGCTCCAATTTTAAGGATTCCAATTATCTTGGTTCTGTGTTAATTTCGTGTTAAGTAGGTAATTTGTTTAATTTGTTATTAGTTAAGTTTTAGTGATCTAAAATTGCCAAGCTGAAGTGAGACTTTTTCTCTGAGTGTCATCCCTGGATGATCCCTTTCCTTGCCTTTCCAGAGCCAGTTTTCCCAAAGTTTTAGGGGTTCTTTGTCCTCACAGCCCCTCTGCTGCTTTTCCATCCACAGGGAGAAATTGGCAGTCCTGGAAAACCAGGAATTCCAGGATTGAATGGACAACATGGAGCAAAGGTGAGCATCTGAATGGTCACACAGTCATGGAATGGTTTGGGAAGGGACATTTAGGAAAACAAGAGTTTTCCCAAAAGTTTCCCAAATCCACCTCTGGAAAGTGCTCATTTCTTCCAAAGGACATAAATTGGGTTATCCAGGATCTGTTCCACTCACCCAGCATGGATTGGGTTCTTCCAAAGGACATAAATTGGGTTATCCTGGATCTGTTCCCCTCACCCAGCATGGATTGGGTTCTTCCAAAGGACATAAATTGGGTTATCCTGGATCTGTCCCCCTCACCCAGCATGGATTGGGTGAAGATTCTTGGACACTGGGATTGGGATCTTTATTCATCTCCTCAGCCGAGTTCATCCATCCCAATCCTGATGTTCCACCAGCTCCTTTCCATTTTATCGGGATTTTTCCCTCTCCTGGAATACCACCAGTGCCCAGCCTGAGCTGACACTCAGTCAATAACTCTAACCCAAGATAAAACCAGATCATTCCCAAAATCCCAGCCTTGCCAAGCCTGCATTAGCCATGATTTTATCTTGGCTCCTTCCAGGGTGAACCAGGAGCCTCAGGGAACAACGGCGCCTCTGGAATTCCTGGGGAGAAAGGAGAAAAGGTTGGTACTGAGTGTGCTGCCATTTCTAAGGAATAAATCCCACATCCATCAGGTGGAGTTAACAAAATTGAACATTTTCCACATCAGAGGTGCCCTTTCCAGAGGGGAAATGTCAACTGGCTGGAATGTTAGGGTTGGGAATGCAGTTGGAAAAGGGCAGGAGAGAGAGGTCTCCTTAAATTCACCTCTGTCCATGGACAAAATCCCAGGAGGAGCTGGCTTAGTGCAAGGAAAAGCGATCCAGAGGGGCTGGGATTCACTGTCAGAAGTTTTTTCCACCACCATTCCCAGGGTAAATCCTTGGGATGCTCTGGGGCAGAAGAAGTGGATCAGGATTCCTTGGCATGGGAAATGGGAAAGGTCTCCATGCTGATCCCGAGTTCTGGTCTCATCTCCTTGAGGAATTCCCACCTGGATCACTCCCCACCAATCTTCCTTCTCTGCCTTCCTTAATTTCCTGCTTTATTCCTTAAAAAAAAAACCCCATGCCTAAATTTGTACTTCTCCATAGGGAGAAAAAATCCGGGATTTCTGTTAAAGCAGTAAATTTTTAAGGAAAAAAAGAAATCCCACAATCCCAGCAGCCTCCATCAAATCTCTTGGCAGTTTCCAGGCCCTTCCCACATTCCTGTCTCCAATGGATTTGGGATCTTAAAGGATTTTATTCATAACAAATCCGTTCCTCATTCCCTGATGAGGTCAAGCACCTCCTGAAGTCTCTGGCTGGAAGCAGGGAGATCATTCCCAGGGAATTCTCATTCCCTTCCTCTCCTGTTCTTCTCTTCTCCCACAAATTTATTTTCCAGCACTGTTGGGTGTGGATCTTTCCTTATTTAGTGGGGATATTTTAATGGGAATATTCTCTGTTCCAGCAGCTCCAGGAGAAAATCAGTGGTGCAAATGAGTGGGAAATTTGTGGGTTTGGGATCTTCCTCTTTCCTCGTTGTTCTTCCCATGGTTACTGACTAAAGGGTTCTGTTTAGGAGAGCTGGGAATTCAGGAATTCTTGGGAATAGTTGGATGCAGAGTCCGTGTCACCAAGCACCTTCTGGACAAGGAAAGGTGGAGAGCAGAGCTCCCACACCAAAGGAATGTGGAAGATGTTCCCATATTCCCAAAGCCATGGAAGAGTTTGGGTGGGGTTTGGCTGCCCCATCCCTACAATTCCCTGTGATTCCCAGGGAGCCAAGGGAGTTCCTGGACTGGGAGGCTTCAAGGGACAAACGGGATGGCCTGGGAAGCCTGGAGGGGCCGGAGCGCCTGGAGCTCGAGGGCCACAGGGCAAGCCAGGACCCCAGGTGAGCAGCAGGTCCTGAATCCCACAGATCCCAAATCCCACAGATCCGAAATCCCACAAGTTCTGAATCCCACAGGGGTCCCAGCAGGTCCTGAATCCCACAGGAATCCCACACATTCTGAATCCCAGCAGGTCCCAAATCCCACCAGATCCTGAGTCCCACAGATCCCAAATACCACAGATCCTCAATCCCACAGGTCCTGATTCCCACAGATCCTGAATCCCACAGGTCCCAAATCCCACAGACCCTGAATCCAACAGGGATCCCAGCAGGTCCTCAATCCCACAGGTCCTGATTCCCACAGATCCCAAATCGCACAAGTTCTGAATCCCGCAGGAGTCCCACAGATCCTGAATCCCACAGTTCCCAAATCCCACAGATCCTGAATCCCACAGGTCCTGAATCCCACAGGCCCTGAATCCTACAGATCCCAAATCCCACAGATCCTGAATCTCACAGGTCCTCAATCCCAGCTGGTCCTGATTCCCACAGATCCTGAATCCCACAGACCCTGAATCCCACAGGTCCCAAATCCCACAGGCTGGTCCTGAATCCCACAGGGATCCCAGCAGGTCCTGAATCCCACAGGAATCCCCCCCATTCTGAATCCCAGCAGGTCCCAAATCCCACCAGATCCTGAGTCCCACAGGTCCTCAATCCCACAGATCCTGAATCCCACAGATCCCAAATACCACAGATCCTGAATCCCACAGGTCCCAAATCCCACAGACCCTGAATCCAACAGGGATCCCAGCAGGTCCTCAATCCCACAGGTCCTGAATCCCACAGGAATCCCCCCCATTCTGAATCCCAGCAGGTCCCAAATGCCACCAGATCCTGAATCCCACAGGTCCCAAATCCCACAGGCCCTCAATCCCACAGGAACCCCCCCCATTCTGAATCCCAGCAGGTCCCAAACCCCACCAGATCCCGAATCCCACCAATCCTGAATCCCACAGGGATCCCACACCTGGTCACCCTCGTGTGACCAACCCCCCCCTAAAATGTCCCCATGGCTCCACCTCCCACCTCTTCCTGGCTGCCTCCAGAGCTCTCCCTTCCCTCTTTCTGGGGGATCTTGAGCCACGTCTTTCACCTCCCGCTTCGTTTCTCCCTGGAGATTTTCCATCCCCTTCCCTCCCCTCCTTCCCCACCTCTTCAGGGTGACCTCTCCATGCAGAGATAATTCCAAGTGCTCAGGACATCCAGTTGGTAATTATCCTGAGATCAGGGGAAGGAGCTGGTGGCTCTCAGCTCCCGTTTTTAATGAATATTTTTGCATTCCAGCCACGCTGGGCACCTTCAGAAATGTAGGGGAAAAAATGGGAAATGAGATGTTAATTCCACCAATGAGCAGGATCACCCTGTCCTGGAAGTTTTCTTGAGACAGCTTGGAGAAATAAAGAACTTTCCGAGTGAAAAAAGGGCTGGAAATGAGAATTCCCTCCGTGGTTTTGCTGGGAGAGTTTCAGGCTTGGATTAAAGAATACAAAAGTTACCTGCAAAATCCAAGAATAAAAGGAAAGTTGGAATCAAATAACCCAAAAAGCCAAATTTCATCCACACAATTTTATCCTGGCAATGATTGCAGTAATTTGGATTTTGGAGGATGGAATTTGGGATAATTCCAACCCCAAATTTTGGGGGAAAATCCAAATGAGTCTGGATTTTATCAGTTCCACTCTCCTGGATCTCTGAGGTCTCCTTGTACTACAGATCCTTGCAGGAATTCTGATATGGATGGGTCACTAAAAAAAAAAAATCTCTATTCCACCTCATTCCAGCAGAATTTCCCTACTTTTTTTCCCAGCTGATATCCTTTGGTAACTTTTACACCCCATCAGCTCCATCAGGATCAAATATCAATGGGATTTTGGCAAATATTCCATGAGAAGTAATGCCTAATTAAATGAATGAATTAATTAGAACCTGCAGGATCGATATCTGGGAGGGGAGATGCTGATCAGAATGTGAGGCTGCTCTTCAGAACGATGAAAAAATGTGTGATTCCATGGAATTCACCAAAATGGGATTTAAGGCAAGAACAGGGGGAGGCAGAGGAAAAAGGATGAACTCAACTGCTCTGAACAACTCAAATCCAGCAATTCCCCAGTATTTTTTTTTTTTGTGGCACCTGATCTCCTTAATCCACTCATTTATCACAAAATTGACTTTAAAACAATTCCCAAATATTTCTTTCCCCCCACCCAAAGAGATTTGGATTTTCTCCCTGCTGATCTGCCTTATGGAAGCTGGATTTTACCTGGAAAATCCCTCAGGAAAATGGCACTTTCCTTAGAGATAAGAGCTTGAAATCACAGAATAAAGATGCTGGAAGCATGACAGGGATCTCTAAAAGGAATTTTGAAGGGTGGTTATAGGAGGAAGGTGGGAAAAGATCCTTCCAGAACAATAAAATATGGATTAAATCCAGCTCAAGCCCATGGAAAGAGGATTATTCTTCCCCTTGCTCCCCAGGCTGTGCCTTGCCATGAAAAATAAATCAAAGGAATCACAGGAGGGAGGAGGGAGCTGAAAGTACAAGATTCCCTCATGGATATTTAAAAAGGCTGGAATTTTTGATGTTATTAGAGAGCCTGGAAAAGCCTGTCTGGGATAATAAATGGATTTTTTTTTGGACACTGATTAAAGAGAGGCTGTGAGGTGCCACTTTTCCCACCCACGCTGCTCCTTGGCTTCTCCTGGAATTAAAGGAGACACTCAGGGAATGGCTTGGGAGGCTTCAAGGGACAAACAGGATGGCCTGGGACCATGTGGGGGTGGGACAGAGGGAAAAATTCCCAGGGCATGGATTCCATCCCATCCAGAGAGCACCTGAGGGGCTCTGATGTCTTCTACTGATGCCCAGGTTGGGTTTTAGGGGGAAAATCCTGAAGAAAAGTGGGATATCTTGGGAAAGTGCTGACTGAACTGTCCTTTTCCTCTCCAGGGTCCACCAGGAAAAAGAGGGAGATCCCAGCTCTGCCTCCAGGGGCCCCCAGGCATGGATGGGCCAAAAGGAGAAGTGGTCAGTATGGGAAGGATCCAGTGGGGTTCCTCAGCATTCCCAAAATTCTGCCTTGAGGCTGGATGAACTTGGATCATCCAGGTTTCATTTCTGGCCTCTCCAAGTTTTTTAAGAGCAGAGCCATTTGAATTCCAAATTCCAGGCATTGGGCACGGGCAGCGCTGCCCAAACTTCTGCCCTGAGGTGTCTCCAGCTGGGCAAAATTCCTTTGGGAAAACATCAAACTTGGGATCAGCACATCCTCAAGGCAGAGCAGGAATGAACCAATCACCAGTGCAGGGCAATTAATGCACAATTAATGCTCAGCAGAGAATTCCAAAGGTCCCAATCCCAACGTGTTTGGGGTCGGTCCCTGTCCCGAGGGATTTTAGGATCAGGAGGGGCCCTGCTTCAGCTCCATGTGCTGCTGGTGGATAATGTGATTTTTCCTGGCTCTCCAGCTCCTGGAAGTGAGCGTGGATTGAGAAAAATGAGCCTCCTGGCTTGAATTGGGATCATCCTTCTTGTTCTCCTTGTCCTTTAATATTTTTAAGTATCCTTAATCCACAAATCCAGTTTCCAGCAGTTCCAAGTGGAAATTTTGTCGAGGTGTTTTATCCCTGTTGACAAAACTCGGCAGCTCCTGGTTTTTCTGTCTTTCTGGCACTGGAATTGCAACTCCAGTTTCAAATCTTCTGCCTGAGCTGATTCCCAAAGATTCTGTGCAGGCCACACCCTCTCCGTGCCTCCATTCCCTTCTCCAACTGGAAAATCAACCTGCCTTCAGCTGTTAAAATCCATTTTGTTGGGATGGAGGAGAGCTCCCAAAAAACCTGGGATCTGATGGACACATGGATGAGGCTGTTCCTGTCTGCCCACTGAGCTACTCACAAATATCCCTAAAATTTATGGGAAAACACGTGAGGCTTTTTACCCATCTCCCTTCCGAGGTATCCTCCCTCAGGAGCACTTATTCCCAGAGAATTTAATGGACAATCTCCTGAGATTTGGGAATGATTGAAGTGTTTTTAACAGGGGGAAGATGGTCCTGCTGGACAGAAAGGAGCCAAGGGGGATCCAGGCCTTTCCGTGAGTGCTTTTTCCCAAGATCACATCCCATTATGGGGGAAAATGGAGAAAATCAGACAATTTGGCCCTAAAAGGCTGAAGGGGGGAGGGAAATGCTGAGAAATGGATTTGTTCTGAGGATATCTGGGAAATGAGGCTGTTGGCCGTTACCTGGGGATGGCAGAGCAGGCTGGGAGCAGAGCTGGGCTCTACAAAGCCAAGCCTAAAGCCTCAGGCAGATTTTCCCTCTCCCACCCTTCCCATGACTCCCAATTCCTGCTTGTCCAACATGATCAGTGCTCCAGGGCTGATCCAACCCAGAGAAAGAGCAGGAGAGGGAAATGGGCCCTGGTTTCAGGGAAAAGCTGCTGCTCTGGGCTTCTAAATCCTGGAGGAGAAGGAGGAGTTGACCCCCTTGGATCAGGACAAAATTCCTGTGGCACCTCCCTCCACATCCCTTCCTCCCAGATTCCGTGCCACTTCACTGACACCAGGCAAAATTTCCCATTTTTCCAGGATTAATTTTCCAGGAAGGATTAATTAATTTTAGCAGGGGAATTGTGGGAATCCCCTGTATTTGAGCTGCCGAAAATTCCAGGTCTCTACCTGGAAAAAGCCCCAAAATTTGGAATCCCAAGAAGGAGAGGAGGTGGTGACCCCATGAAGTGCAGCAGGACATCGACCAGCCCACGGGGAAGATTCCCAGTGGAACCAGTGGCTGTTGGCTGTCCTGGGATGAAGGATGGGCTCCAAATCCATGGGATTGGATGTCTCATTCCATGGGGAATGGGGTTGGCTGGGAAAGAGGCAGAGAGAGCAGAAGGAGGTGCAGCTCCAAATGTGGTTCCACAGCTCATTCCAAGGGGCAGCCCTGGAGGATAATTTGAGTGGATTTTTCTCATGGGTGCAGGTGGCTCCGTGGCTTTTCAGAGCTCAGGGATGTTTGGGAATCATGACTTTGGGGACAGTGCCAGGAGGGTGGGGACACTCCTTGGAAAGCCAGCCCAAGTTTGAGGTGCCACATGGGCTGGGATCACCAGGAATTTCCAAAGGGAATGAGCCACAACCCTCGAACCGAGCTCCCCAAACCTCGGATCTCATCACACCCCAAACAAGGTGGCTCCACCAGAGACCACCTCGGTGGGACAAGCAGGGAGGTGGTGCCAGGCTTGGAATTCATCCCTAACCTCCCTTTTCCCACTCTGGCACAGGAAGAAGAGGTGAAGGAAGTGCTCCGGAGCGAAATGAGAGGGATTTGTGGTGAGTTGGCCCCGCTGCCACCCTGCCAGCAGCTAAATTGGAGCCGTTCCCGTGCCAGCACACGTCCAAATGTCACCCATTAGCAGTGAGTGCAGCTGGGGCCCCTCTCCAGGAGTGTGGAATTCCAGGTCCTGAAGATTCCTGACCTCCTGGAACTCTTTGGTTTTAGCCCTTAACCCCTCTCTCTTCCCGTTTGGTTTTGGTAGGAATCTTCCCCCCGTTTCTGCGTGGGTTGGGAATGTGCTGGGTCACCGAGGGAAGTTGGAGCCTTTTCCTTCCCCTGTTTTGGTGGCATTCCTTGGCACACAGAATTCTCCTCTGCCACAGGGAATAACTGCCACCAGCACCACAAAAAACCTGAATTTTTGAATTATTTTATCCCAGAATCCAAATATAAAAGTTTTTGGGGTCTTGTTTTCCTTTCCCTGCAGAAATCCATTTATTTGTGATCCATCAGCATGCTCCTGGCCCGTTCCCTGGGCTTTCCCTATGGATATGAAAGATTTTTAGGTTCACCACCACTGGAGTTGTTAGGAGGCACTGGAATCCTTGGAAAGGGGGGGAAAGGGCTGAAAAAAAATCTGTAAAAATCATTATTTTGTTGAAAAATCTTATTTATATCAGGGGAAAAAAGTAGCAAACAAACTCTGCCCTGTCTCTTCTGTCTGCAGGTTGTGGAGGTGAGTTGGGAAAGATGTCCATGGAAAAGGGTAAGGCTGGGAATTCATGCAGGAAAGGATCCTCTCCTTGCCCCAAACCAGCCTGAAACTGCATGTGAAAAGTTGTTTTTAGGAATAAATGGGGTTTTTTTCTGGGATTCAGTGCAGAAAATGTTGGATCACCACCAGCTGTTGGATCCTGGCTTGAGGGGAGTGGGTTTTCCTGAGAAGAATCTGAGGGATCAGAGGGACACCTGGAAGTGTCCTGGTTTCACCCTCTCCTCCAAGACACGATCAAATCCCTTCCTGACTCCCAGTTTTTAATGCTGAACCCACAAAAATCCCAATCCTTGCCCACAAATTTCTGGGATTGCCCCCCTACCCCAGACCATCCCCAGGATGAGCTCCAGGACTCATGGACTGCTCAAATCCAGTGGTTCATGGAGCCTGGAGAGCTCATCTGTTGACTCCAAAGCATTGGATTCCTCCTCACTGACCCTCAATCCGCAGGTCTGGAGGCAGCTGAAGTCCTCAGGCAGCTCCAAGGGTATTCCCAGCCTCGGGAACACACTGGGAAGGGTGGAAATTGGGAAGAAAAGCTTGGCACAACACAGGGAAAGAGCCCGTTGGAGTCTCCAGTGAAGCCCTTCATGGAGCCACCCCCACTCGTTGCAGGTGAGTTCAGCTGCCTCCTCCCATCCCTCCAACCACGGAACCCTGCAGAGCATCCCACGGGCACAGGGCTAAACCCTCTCTGCTGGAATTGGGCAGGAATGAGGCAGGGAGGGGATTCCCAGTGAGGGTCCCCACACACTTGGAGAAAACAGGAGCTGATGCCCCTGGAAAGTGAGGAAAACCTGAATATTTGTGGGATCAGGGGTGATCCCAAACCTTCCAAAGGGTTCCTTTTAAAAGGCTGGAAGGAGGCAGCCGTTTCCAGGCTGATTTTGTCCCATTTTTCCCACCACATCCTTGGCAGCTTCCAACAAAACTTCCAAGCAGGCAGAAATGGCATCTCTGAGGCCAAACACTCATCCCAGACTATTTCTGTCCAGGGCCTCGTGAACATTTTAATAAAGGGTAAAGCCACAGCTGAAAACTCACGGAAAAACAACGGGATCCGTTCCCGTTTGTGTTTTCCAAGAGGGAAGGGCCCTGGGAGACACAGACCTGCTCCTACAGCAGGGAGAGAACCACCCATGGACCTCCTGAGCTCCTCATCAGGGCTTGGATTTCCATCTGGGCTTGTGGGAGAGAGGGAAAAGAGGATGGGGCAAATTATTGTGGCCTAATTTATGGAAAGGTTTCTGCACTTGGAGCTTAAAGTCCAAACTTCAGGATAGGGCAGGATTAAAAAGGAGGGAGAGTTTGGGATCATTTCCCAGAATTTAGCAAGTGGAGATGCTCAGATGTTGGCACCAGGAGGGGGGGGTTGGGTACCATGGATGACACAGCCAGAAAAAATAATTAAAAATAAATTTAAAATCCCATTGCACTGAGCAAGACACCCCAATGTTGTCACTTTTGCACCCCAAAATCGGTCGTGGTGTTGTCCTACACTTTACAGGTGTGGGGTTTATTATGGGATGCAAGTTTGATGTTCTTTGAGAGTTCCTTCCAAATCAGGGGGATGGAATTTCTGGGGGCAGTGGAATTTCTGGGGGCTCGACTGAGCTTGATTAAATGCTGTCATTAAATCCTCTTTGTCACCCCAAAAACCATCCTGTAGGGGAGGTCTTAATGCTCCAAATTCCAGTCTGAGAGCGAGTCAGACTCCAGGATCCTTCCAACACCTTCCAGCTTGAGACATGGAATGGTTTGGCATGGAAGGGACCCTAAAGCTCATCCAGTTCCAAGCCAGAGATTCCAACAGAGATTTGGATTCAAGGGTTTTTACAGGCCCTTCCAGTTTGGGACATGGAAGGGTCTGGAAGGGACCTTAAGGATCCTCTAATTCCAAGCCAGAGATTCCAGGAGAGATCTGGACTTGATGGTTGTTATTGATCCCTTCCATTTTGGGACATGGAATGGTTTGGGATGGAAGGGACCCTAAAGATCATCCAGTTCCAAGCCAGGGATCCCAACAGAGATTTGGATTCGAGGGTTTTTAACAGACTCTTTCCGATCTGGGATACGGGATTGTTTGGGTTGGGAGGGGCCTTAAGGATCCTCCAGTTCCAAGCTCAGATTCTGTGATTCCATAATGCCCCAGGATGGAGAGCTTTGGGAAGGGTTTTAAGTCAAACCCATTGATGATGGCCCCGTGTAAGGAAGGAACACATCCCAAAAAACCCAGCTAAGCCCAGAACCAAACCTGACAACCCCCACTCCCACCCCGCTCCAGGCGCTCTCCCGACGTCTGTGCTGGACGTCAAAGCCTCCCATTGGGATCCAAACCCAATTTAGATCACGGCAGCACTCGGGATCAGATGGATGGGACGTTCCAGGTGTTATTGAATCACAGCAGCAGCCAACAATCCCATTAAAAGCCGGGGCTGAGGCAGGAGGGCTCATAAATCCCTCTGCTAAGTGACGAGCGCGGAGCGGCTCCAAATGTTAACAGGATTCTGCCGTGGCAGCGTTATTGCCGCCAGATTCCGATCGCTCCCGGCTTTTCCGAGGCTCCCGAACTCCAGCCTGACATTTATCTCCAACAAACAACCACAACCACTTCCATTTTCTGTGACAAACACCCAACCTTTCCCACGGAGTTGTTTAACACCATTAAGGGTTTTATTGCCGCCGGTTCCTCGCTCCCCGTGGCCGGTTGCTCCGTGACATTTATGAGGAGAACTTGTTATCCGTGGAAGGCTCCAAGGCTCTTTATTGAAATGAGGGATAATTTGTTTGCACGCCCTCATTCTGTGTGATTTCCTTGGGTTTTTTTTTCCCCCCAGCCCGGGCAGAGCAGACGACGGGGCCCTCTCACGGCGAAGCCGACAGCCAATTACCAGGTGAAAAGCTGGGAATTAAGTGACATTTAGGGAAGTCACTTCCAAGGTGGGAAGGGCTGTCTGGCCTTGGGATCAATGGATGTGGCACTGAAGGAGTTACACAAGGTTAAAACTCAGTCTGGGCTTGGCTTAAAGCAGCTGGGTTTGCCCCACGGGTGTTGAGCTGGTGCTGAAGGAACTGGAGAGGGTTTTGATCCAGAAAAACACCCTGAAGGATCCTCCAGGAATTCCCTGAATGCAAATCCCCCTGCCAAGATATCCCACCTGGAATCCAGGCTTTACCATCCCTTTGGAAAGGTCAGGCCCCACCATGGTGGGAACCACGGGGGTGGATGATGGAGCAGCCAGGAGCTCATCCCACTGTGGGAATTCCCTGCTGGATGTCCCCCTTTGTCCACTCCAGGAATCCACATGGGAAATCCAATCCTATGGGAATTCCCTCCTTTGTCCCACGTGGGAATCCACTCCTGGATGTCCCCCCTTGCCCTGCCAACCCCATGGCTTTGGGGTCAGCTGCTGCTGTGGGTCCCTAAACCAGCCCCTCATGTGGGGAGGGAGGGACAGCAGTGGGGCCTTTTCCCACCTGGATCCAACCCATGGGTAGAGGTTGGGGCTGTTTTCCAGAGGGGATCCAACCCTTGGATGGTTGTGGGGCTGTTTTCCAAATTGTGGCGTTTTCCCAGCTGGATCCAACCCCTGGGTGGTTGTGGGGTGTTTTCCAGAGCAAATGCAACCCATGGGTGGGTGTGGGATGTTTTCCAGAGTGGATTCAATCCCTGAGGAATGTGGGGATGTTTTCCCACAGTGGATCCAATCCCTGGGGGATGTGAGGGTGATTCCCAGAGTGGATCCAACCCCTGGGTAATGTGGGGGGTGTTTTCCAGAGTGGATCCAATCCCTGGGGAATGTGGGGGTGTTTTCCCACCTGGATCCAATCCCTGGGGAATGTGGGGGTGTTTTCCCACCTGGATCCAATCCCTGAGGAATGTGGGGGTGTTTTCCAGAGTGGATCCAATCCCTGGGGAATGTGGGGGTGTTTTCCAGAGTGGATCCAACCCCTGGGGAACATGGGGGTGTTTTCCAGAGTGGATCCAACCCCTGGGGAATGTGGGGGTGTTTTCCCACAGCCCTGTGCCTGCAGCCCATGGATGAGGGCTCCTGCCAGCACCATTCCCTGCTCTGGTACTTCCATGGCCCCACAGGCTCCTGCCGGCCCTTCCTGTTCGGGGGCTGCCGAGGGAACAGCAACCGCTTCCCATCCCAGCAGGAATGCGAGCGGCGCTGCAGGAGCTCCCCAGGTGAGGCCGAGCCCTTCCCACTCCCTCTTCCTCCAGCCAGGAATGAGCCCAGAGCAGGAAAACCCAGCCATGATTTGCCCCCTCCCTTCTCCTTAAGGTGCTTCCAGCTGGGAAGCAGCAGGAATTTGTAGGGTTTTGTTCCCATTCCCAGATCGTTCTGATCCGGCCCAAAGGAGGTCCTGGACATCTCCCTTGGGACAATTCCGTGGGTGGGTGGGTGGATTCACTTGGATACCACATCCTGATATTTTGCACGTCTCTTGAGCTTTCTGAGGGTGAAATTTGCAGGATTTTGGGAATTTGTGCCCTCTAAACCCCACATTGCTCCATCCAAACACCCTCTGGAATCTCCAGCCCCCAGGCAGAGCCTAAAGTCTAATCCAGACCAGTTTAGATCTAGATTAACACCCTGGGATTGAGATCCCACCTCATCCAGGGGTTCAATGGGAAAAACTCACTTCTGGAAGCACAACTTGGCTTCCATTGCCACATCCAGGGATTTTGGGATCAGTCTGTGTGGATTTTCCTCATCTCCAGCTCATCCCAGGAAAAAATGGGCCCTGGCAGGGAGGCAAACATCCTGCTCCAAGCAGGACATGAGCTGACCCACCCTTCCAAGGGAAATATTCCTCTCTCAGAATTCCCTCTGGAGACCTCCAGGCACCAAGAAAAGAAAAAATTCATAAATTCTCCACAATCCATTAAAAAATCTCTGGTGAGGTTCGTCTGCTCTGGGTTGGGGGGCACCTTAAAAAAGAGAGGAATTAAAGGCAGAGATCCCACAATTTTGGGATCATTCCCAGGGCTTTCAATCCAGGCCCAGCAGCACCCTCTTGAGTGAGGCTCCTCCTGCCCAATTTTTTTTCCAGGGAATTTGTTTTAGGAGCCACTGGGAGCTTCCAGGTACCTCCAGCACTGTTTGTGGGGAGAAGTAACCACCAGGAATGAGATTAATCCCAACCCAGACTGCATTCCCGTGTCCTCCATGTGCCCATTTTTCCTGCTTGATCCTAAACAGAGCCAGGATTCAGCCTGGATTGGGAATTTTGCTTTTTATGGATGTTGGATGTGACAATCCCATGGTGTCGGGGACCTCCCGAGCTGGGAATTCCAAGAGGGAGCCCAAACTGCAGCCAATTTCTGACATTCCCATCGTTTCCTCTTCCCTCTTTTTCCCAAAAGCAGGAAGAGGAAGATGATCTGCTCCAAGTGCTTCCTTTAAATCCAGCTGGATTTGGAGGAGCGAAATCCTCCAAGATTGGATGAGACAAACCTGGAGAGAGGCAGGAGATGTTGGGAAACTGGAATTATGGACATTGTGGGATGAGGAGAGGGAAACCTCTGGATGCTCAGGAAAAGGAGGATGGGAAGGGCATAATTCCTGAGCCAAAGCAGGTGGCAAAAATTCCTGAGTTTATTTTTGTAAAATAAAAGTGTCTCAGTTCTGTGGAATTCTGGATCATTCACCTGGAAGAAGAAAACTTTGGGAATGGCAGAGAAAGGTGGGAATCTCTATTTTCCCAGCTGGATCAGGGGGGCAGGATGAGCCCCATCCCTTCCAGCCTGGCCCTGAATTCCCTGGGGCCTTTAGGAATTCCTGCCTTCTCCTCCACTTGGAAATTTCCTGGGCAGGTTAAGAGGAGTCATCCCAAAATGTCTGGGAGGAAAACAGGGATCCAAGCCAGGCTTCTCCCTAAAAAAACCTGCCACTTCCAGTTCCTTGAGGAGTTTGGAGCTGCAACTTGTGGAAATCCACTAAGAGGGATCCTAAATCCCTGGATTTTGGTCCCATGGGGGCACAGACACGGCTGAGAGGGGTCCTATCCAATAGAACCCATTCCATGGGATAACCCCTGGGAAAGGTTGCATCACTTCCAATGGAAAAACAAGGATTTATTCAAAGTTTTCCATGTAATTTGGTAAAGTGGAGCCCAGATTTCCCTGGATTCAGGGCTGGCTCTTTGCCCCTGGAAGCACAGGTAGGAAAAGGATTCTCCTCACCCACAAATCCCAGGCACTGAGCAGGGAGGAGCAGAGATTTGAGGACTTTTCTTCCTTTTCATCCCCCCAAAAACCACTGGATTTTGTAAATGTTGGCCAGGAGCCAAGTGCCATTTCCAGAGGGACATTTCCAGCCTCTCCTCCTGAAATCCTGGCCTGTCCCAAGATGTCCTTGGGCAGGAAAAACCTTCTGGTATTGGCTCCTGCCAGGAAAAATATTCCCTGGGAGAAGCAACAAAATATTCCCAGTGGGAAAAGCGGTGTCACCCGGGCAGGAGGGATTGGGCTTTTCCACAGGGCTTGGAACAAGCAGATTTCTGTGAAATATCCCAAAATTTTCACATTATCCTGATTTCCCAGTGAGCATTTTCCCAGGAAGGCTGAAGGAGGTGGATCTTGGGATGGTGCAGCCTCCAGCTTTCACCATCCCAGGAAATAATTGGAATGAGTGGAATTCCAGCCCTGGGGAGGTGAGACCATCCAGGGGAGTAAAGGATTTGCAATAATCAGGAAAAAAACGTCATTCCCACATTAAACTGGAAAAAATAATCAAGGAAACAGAGACTTGGAGGAGCCACAGATTCCCTGGTTGGAAAATAAAATCATGGAATGGTTTGGGTTGGAAGGGACCTTAAGGTTTTTCCAATTCTGCCCCTGCCATGGGCAGGGAATCTTCCCATTATCCCAGGGCGCTCCAGCCTGGCCTTGGACACTTCCAGGGATCCAGAGGAGGCCAAAGCTTCTCTGGGAATTCTATTCCAGTGCCTCCCCAGTCCGGAATTCCTCCCCAATATCCCATTTATCCCATTCATCCCTGCCCTCTGGCAGTGGGAAGCCATTCTCTGTGTCCTATTCCTACATATCCTTATTAAAAATCCTCTTCCTTTCATTCCCTGAAGGATAACCACCTATTCCATAATAAAGTGCTCATTAAGAACTCCAAGTGGAATTTTTCCCCAAATCCAAGAGGAAGAAAATCCCTCGTCCCCTCCTGCAGATCCTTTGGCAAGTGTGGGAAGTTGTCACCAAGCAGCAGAAATTCCATGAAAATCATTCCATGAAAATCATTCCATGAAAATCATTCCATGGAATCCACAGGGGCTGGAGGCAGCAGGAGCAGAGGAATGGACCTGAGGGACATCCCTTCCTGTGCCATTATTCCCAGGAATTTGGGACAAGTCCTTCCTTTTCCCTTTCCAGCCCAGTGCCATCCTTTAAAATCAGACCTCACTTCCCTGGCTTTGGAATTTCTTGCCAGCTTTTCCTCCGAATCCCAGAGCTGAGGCTGGGTAAGGATTTGGCCTCCTGGCTCCTGCTCCAAAGGATTTGGGAAGAGTCTCCCAAAGGAATGGTTTGGCTCCAAGCCCTCCCCCAAAACCCACATTCCCAACCCAAGGGAGCAGCTCCTGAGGGATCCAAGTGCCTTCATCCAGGTTTGGAAGAGCTGGGAATTGAAATCCAATATTTAAGCCAGCCTAAGATCGAGCTCAGTGGATTAAAAGCAGCTCAAATTCCCATCAGGGAGAGGGAAAATTGGGAGCTGGAATTTTTTTTAATCCCCCCTGGATTAATCAAATGTTCATTATTGATTTTCCATCCCAGAGGCTTTGCCAGGGCCAAAACGTTCCGGGAACGGAGCCCCGGCGTTTCCTTGGAAATGTCAGGTCAGCCTAATTGAATTCCTTGAAATTATTCCAGTGCAGGAGTGGGGGGGGGAGAGGTTTTAGGGCTGAAGGATTTTGCTGGCTGCATTCCAGGCTCCAAACCAGAAAATTCCTGAACATCCTTTGGAGAAAGGCCTTGGAAAGCAAAGGTGCCCAGGAAAAATCTGGGATTTAAAGCACATCAAGCCAGTTCACAAATCCTCACGGAATCTGGAGGTAAAGAGGGATGTTGGATGGTGTTCCCGAGGGATTTGTGGCTCAGGGATGTGAATCCATGGATTTAGGAGCACCTAGAGAGCATTCCCAGCCTTTTTCCAGGAGGGAATTCCTGGTGCATCCAGGCAGGGAATCTTGAAACTCTCCCGGCCGCTGCCTCCGATGCCCGCGGCCGTTCCTAAGCAACCCCGACAAAGGCACAGGGATGGAGAGAGACAGAAAAAGCTGGATTGGGATAATTTGGTAATTGGATAATGATCCAGCCCTGAAATGGCCACGGCTGAGCCTCGTCCAGCACCCTCTGGATGTGCTGGGAGATTGGATCGGACAGGTTGGGAAGGAGCCGACAAAATCCTCTGGAAAAGCAGCAGGGAAAATCCCTCCATGGTGCTCCCAGCTGGAATTAGGCTCAGGTTCATTAATTAGGGATTTTTACAGCGGGAGGGGTTGGAGATGCCATCAATGGATGGAATCCTGGAATGGTTTGGTTGGAAAGGATCTCAAAGCTCATCCCAGGGCAGGGACACCTCCCGCTATCCCAGGTTGCTCCAAGCCTCATCCAAGCTGGCCTGGAAATCCTGGAAAAGCCTCCATGTTTCCCTCCATCCTCTCCAGGAGGTTTTCCTGCCATGCCCAGTCCTTTGGGATGAAATCCATCACTTTTTGGAGCAGGAACAGCCAGGGAATCCTGATATCCACAGGGAATCCCCATCCTCTGCCCACTGCAAGGGGGGAATTGCATCCCAGCATCTCTGGGAAGGAGGAAAAATGTTGGAAAAGCCTGGAAAGCCTCCTGTGCCCTCCAGCTCTGCAAGGGGATGAAAATCAGGATGAGTTTGCCTCGGGAAAACCAAGGAAAAGGTCCCACCTTGGGCTGTTTGGCTCCATTTTGACCTGAAACCACCTGGAAAATCCCAGATGATCCCACAGAATTCCTCAGGAGAGCTCCTGGGCATCCCTAAGCCCACCCCCCTGCAATTCCCAGACCTCCCCAACCTCTCCAAAACCATCCCAGAAATCTCCCCATGGATCAGGGAGCCAAGGAGCTGCTCCAGAGCTGTGATCAGAGCAGCAAAAAAATCCTGGAAAAGCAACCAAAGCCCCCTGGAAGGAGTGAACCTTTCCTGGAGCCTTTTCCAGCTGCCACAGTGGGATCAGATCCTGGTTATGGATGCAGGAAAAAGCAGGAGCAGCTCCTTTTCTGCTCAGATCCTTGGGATAACTGCGGATTTTATGCTGGGACACAACACCAGGGAAAATTCCTGGAGTTTGTGTGGGAATCCAGGCTCCCTTCCCATTTTTCCTGGATTTTAGGTGTATCTTTCCAACCAGGAATGTGCTGCCCGTGTGTCCAGGTAGGTGCAAAAATTCCTTTGGAAAAGAGGCAGGAGGTGCAACAGAGGGAAAGAAATAAAAAGATTCCAGGAAAATTTGGAGGATTTGGGATTCTCTTTCCTCTTCCACCAGTTTTTTCCCCTCTTTATTTGGAGGGAAAGCAGCAAAATCCAAGTTTAATTCCATGCCTGGGGGCTGCCCAGGGAATTGGAAATTTGGGTTTGGCCCACGGGATTTTGGGGAACTTCCAAAGTAGCCCCAATCCAGTTGATCCTGAGGAGTTTTCCTGACATTCCAAGGGCACCCAAAGCTCCTGGTGGAGCCCATCCATTCCCAGGAGGATGAAACGTGGAGAGCTTTGTGTAAATCCAGGGATGCAAATCCCCTCGGAAAAGGGCAGAAAAGGCAAAGTAATCATTCCAAATTCTGTATTCCCAGCTCTTCTCCTCCAGTTGGATGGAGTTGTCTGATATTTGGAAAGAATTCATGGATTTGAGCTGCTGGAAGGAGTAAAAATCACCCCCAACATGGGGTTATGGGGAGAGAATTCCCATAAAATCCACTCATATCAGCCTCGTGGCAGAGGAAGGATTTGCTGTCGGATTTTAGGGAGATTGGGAATTTCCCTGGGAGATTCTCCTCCTTCTGCAGCCTGGAAAATGCAAATGGAGCCCTAAAAATTGGGGAAAAAAGGGATGAAGCCAAGTGGAAAATTCCCTTTTACCCCTCAGCACATCCATATCCGGCTCCTCCACGGAATTCCAGGGCTGGAAGCAGCAAATGGAACCTCCTGGGCCACGAAAACTTCTGGGATTGGGGATTTTTTTGTTTGTTTTCAAGGTTCCTGGGATGAAAGGACCCCAAATCCCTGATTTTCTCCAGCTGCTGGAGATGAGACTTTAATGAGCTCCAAACAATGATTCACTCCCGGAAATTCAGCTCCCAGGGAAGGGGAGGAAAGGTGGGAAGAGGTCCCGACCCTCTGGAATGGGAGGGAGGACGGAGCCTCCTCGTGAGCTGCATTTTCCATCAGTTTGGGAGTTTCCAGGGAAACTTTGGGGAGTTCGAGGCCTCCAGGTCCTGTGGATGCCCCGGGATGTTCCTGGCTCAGCTCCCTCCTTCCCCAGGGAGATTTTTATGGAAATTTCCCTTGGAAATACAAGTTCTATGCAGGAAAATCTCCTCTCTGCTCTTCTCGAGGCAGCTAAAAAAGTGGGATTTGCTTTTAAAGGGATGAACCAGGAAATTCCTTCTTTTTTCTGCCTTCTCTTCCCTATTTTTCCTTTAAAAAAACACTGTGAAAATTCCATGTCTGGAGCACGGATTTGCCTCCTCCAAGGACATTTTCCCTTCCCAATAAATCCAATTGTGGGGGAAGAATTTCATTGGGAAATAAAACTCTGGAAAACACTCCAGGATCTGATCCAGAGCTGGAAAAGTCTCCCAGTCCCATGCCCTGATCCTTTTCCTGGGAAAAATCCCTCACATGGATTTTTCCCACCCAGCTCCTCACATTGAAGTCACCCTGGGAGGTTTTTCCCCCAAAATTCCTCCAAAATTCCAAGGATTTGGAGAACCAAATTCCCTTCCAGGCCTTGGGGAAGGAGGGAAACCAAAACCTCATTTCAGGAGATGGAAGTGGGAAAAGAGGGAATTCCTGGGGAGGTGGATCCTGATGGGGCTCATCCGGATAAGGGCAGAATTCCCGAGGTTTGGAGCAAAGGGAAGCTCCCACCATTCCCAGCTCGGCTCCTCAGGGGCTGGATCCTCATCCAGGAATTCCCACAATTTGGCTCCTTTTCTCCAGGCCAGGAGTGGGAACATTTCCCACCCTGAGTCAGAGCCCATCCCAGCTCAAAGGGGTTTCTCCAGGGATTTTCCCCACTTTCAGCAGGATTTTCCCCATTCCCAGGGAGAACTGCTCCCCTCAGCGTGGCTTTTCCAAGGAGGTTTCAGAGAGGAGCTTTGGATAATTTGGTCTTGAAGTCACCAGGAAAATCCAGCCCCACACAAATCCAGGGTGGGACCCTTTGGAGGGACTCCCAGAGACCTGAGTTCTTCCTTGGATCACATGGAAAAATCCCTGTTCCCAAATCTCCATCCCTGTTCCCAAATCTCCATCCCACACCCTGTTCCCTGTTCCCAAATCCCCATCTCCATTCCCAAATCTCCATCCCTGTTCCCAAACCTCCATCCCCATCCCTGTTCCCAAATCCTCACCCCTGATCCCAAATCCCCATCCCTGTTCCCATTTCTCCATCCCCAACCCTGTTCCCAAATCTCCATCCTTATCCCCGTTCCCAAATTTCCATCCCTGTTCCCAAATCCTCATCTCCATTCCCAAATTCCCATTCCCTGTTCCCATTTCTCCATCCCCAACCCCATTCCCTGTTCCCAAACCTCCATCCCCATCCTTGTTCCCAAATCCCCTTCCCTGTTCCCAAACCTCCATTCCCAAATCTCCAAACCATGGGGGATTTCAGGAAGTTCCTCTCCAACCAAACTGGGACCAGACCACTCCTGGGAGCCCAGACTGGGAATTTTTCCCACCTGGCTGCTGTTTTGGCACGATCCCTGTTAATTTTGCTGGTTTTTTAGGGAATTGGAGCTTTTTCCCTCATCCCACACCTCATCCTTCCCATCCCTTTCCACTGCCACACCTGGGATTGTGCCAACAAATCCTGGAAGAAGTTTCCCAAAATTTCCACCTTCCAGGGGTTTCCCTGCTTGAATGGGAAGAGAAAATTCCCCAGAGATGGGAAAACAAGGAAAACCCTTCCAAATCCCCACTCTTGGAATAAACCCACATTCATTGGGATGACGCGAATCCATCTTTGAGCCCCACCAGGCATCCTCAGAGCCAGAAAAACCTTTGGAATTCAAACATCCCTGCCCCCCAAACCCCCGGCCCTGCTCCCTGGGGGAAAAGCTCTGCTTGATCCCACAAAATCCCGGCACTGACGCCAGCCCCAATTTGGGGTGACTCTTCCCAGCTTGTGGGATCCGACGTCTTTCCCCCCCCCCTTTCCCGGTTTTTCCCTGCGGATGGGGAGAGGCTCCGTGACGTCGCCGGCTCGCTCTGAGCTCATTTTAATGAAATCATTCCCAAACGAAGGCTCCACGTCTGGAATTACGACTCCAACCCCGTGATCCCTGATTTTTATAAATACACGAGGGAGGGGGAAAAGGTTTCCAGAGAGAGGGGGAAAATATCCCAACCCCTCTTCCAAAAAATCAGGGAACAGCCAGGGAGGAGAAGTTCGGGAAAGGCTCCGATGCCTCTTTCCTGGGAGTGATTCCACGGATTCCTTCCCATCCCACCCAGGAAAAGCAGGTGAGTGCTTGGATTCCTTTTATTCCCCAGCTTCACCTGCACAAACTTTAAATATTCCAATGTTTTCTTGGGAAATAAGATTCCATGTTTTTCTTTTAAGGGAAAAAAAACCACCCAACAAACAGCAGGGTAGGGAAAGCTATCCAAGATTTTTTGATATCGAGGGATTAAAAATTCCCCTCCCCTCATCCTAATAAAAATGAATTTGAGGGATTATTCCAGCAATTTTGGGAAGCAGATGGGAACGGGCAGCATGGGAAGGGTCGGGAAATCTTGGGAAATGGGAACTGAGGGAGCCAAATCCCGGCTGGCACTGAGGGGATGGGAAGGAGAGCAAGGCAAATCCACCCCCCCGCCTCGAGCAAGCTGGATTTTGGAGCCCTGGGAATCAGCACCGGGAAAAACTCATCAGGGACGCAGAGTCGGAGTTTTAAAAAGTCTCCACGTCTCATCCCAGTTTGATCCCAGACTTACTTTGGAACAGGGAAAAATCAGCTCCATCCCGGGGCTCCGCCGCAAATCTTTTGATCCCGGTTTTCCAGAGCTGGAATGGGTCGTTGTTCTCCTTCCAAGCCAAGCGGGAGATTTTGCAGGAGACACAAACGCTCCCCCCGGCTCGGCAGCATCCCGATAAAATTCCTGGAAAATGCTCCCGGGTATCCCAGCAATTCCCGGCTCCCGCTGGTCGCCCTCCGGCAGCAGCGGATTTAATTCCCGTTTGCTCAGATCCACCGCGGGGGGGGTTTCTCCTTTCCCTGCTTTTTTTTTACACGGAGGAGACCCCAATTCCAGCTTTTTCCTGCTCCAGAAAAACTTCCTGGAATGCTGAGGCACAACCCATCCCCGGGCAAAAATAAACCCGATCCCAAAAACCAGCTTTTCCTGGCTCTTTCCCCCCTCGATTCCTGTTTGTTTGGCCGGGATCTCCATCCCGGCGAGGACCAGGAATGGGTGTGGGTGGCTTCAGCTGCGTCTTGTCTTCCCTCAGCTGAGATTCCCCGAGTTTTAAGTGGGAAAAGCTGGAGCAATCCCAAGAAAAGGCGCTGGTTCAGCCAGTGAAGGAGCTGTCGGAGAGAGGGGAGGGGGGAGATGCTGCTCCGAGATTCCAGAGAGGGCAGGAACATCCCAGGGCTCTTCCCGGAGCTTTTCCAGCATCCAGGAAGGGCTTTTGGCAGCATTCCCATTCTCCATCCGGCAGTTGGGAATCACAGAGGGTCCCCCAGAGGGTCCCACAGCCCGAGCATCCCATCCTGCTGCAGCACTGGGAATTTGCTGAGGGTGGAGGGAGGTGAAAAAGGGGGGAAAGGGGAATTTTGGAGTGGGACAAATCTTCATCCTATTAAGCTTTTCCAAGAAAAAATTAAATCCCGGGATGTCCTTGATGTTTCAGTCCCCAAATGTGCGATTTGGGGCAGGAGGAAAGGAGAGTTTGGGGTCCAGAATTATCCCATGAGTCGCTGAGTGCCTGGGAAGGGTTTGCCTTCCTTGATCCTACAGCTTTCCCTGGATTATTCCGTGGCTGCTGCTCCTCATCTTCCTCTCCCCTCCGGATCCAGGGAAGGGCTGAGGGGATGGATTTTGCCTGGGGAGCGCTGTGGGATTTGGGGAGGGGGTGAAAGGGGAGGCAAAGAAGTGGAAGTGGAGCGGCTCCCTCAAACCCTGAGGGAGGAATGACATGGCCAAATTTTCCCTCGGGAAGAGGGAAAAGAGCAGAATTAAGGGAATAAACCTCCCAAATCTCTCCCCTTTTCCATGGATAGCAAAGAGCAGAGTTAAGGGAATAAAGCTGCCCAAAATTCCCACTCCGAGGAACAGCAAGAAACAGAATTAAGGGAATAACCCTGTCCCGATTCCACCCTCCAAGGGATGGAAGAGGTGGAATTTAGAGGATAAAACTTCTCTCCCTTTTTCCATGGACAACAAAGAGCAGAGTTTATGGGATAAACCTTCCCAAAATTCCCCCTCCAAGGGATGGCAAAAGGAAGAGTTAAAGGGATAAACCTCCCAAATCTCTGTCCTCTTCCATGGTTTGCAAAGAGCAGAATTAAGGGGGAAACCCCGCCCTGATTCCACCCTCCAAGGGCTGGAAAAGGCAGAATTAAGAGGATAAAACTTCCCAAATCTCTCTCTTTTTCCATGGACAGCAGAGTTAAGGAAATAACCCTGCCCCAATTCCCACTCCAAGGGATGGAAAAGGCGGAATTAAGAGGATAAAACTTCCCAAATCTCTCTCTTTTTCCATGGACAGCAGAGTTAAGGAAATAACCCTGCCCCAATTCCCACTCCAAGGGATGGAAAAGGCGGAATTAAGAGGATAAAACTTCCCAAATCTCGCCCTCCATGGATAGGGAAGGGCATTTTCAGGGATCTCAGCAGGTCCAGGGTGACAAACCCCGGGACACTGACGGAGTTCGGATCCCATCCCCCATTCCCAGGGGTATCCCGAAGACATCCTGGAGCCACCCCGCTCCACAACATCCCATGGGAAGGAAATCAGCAGCTCCTAACCCCAAAATCAAGGCTGGAATTCCAGCCCCAGGTGAGGTCCCCGCACCCCCCGGACCGTCCCCAGGCAGGAATTGCCGTGCGAGCCGCTGGCCACAAGATGGGGCCCGAAGATTGGGAATGCCGGCAGCATTCCAGGCGCTTGGAGAGCCTCGGGGCTTCTTGGGGACCCTTTTCCACCCTGGGAAGGGGCAAAAAGTCCCACGGGAGATCCTTTGAGAGGTCAGGTGGGGATAAAGGGAGATGGGGAGCGTTGGTGGAGCAGGAGGGGAATCCACGGATTTACAGCCCCAAAAATGGACCAAAAGACCCAAAAAAGACCTCCCAAAATGACTCTGTTTCAGGTAGGAAGTGAAACCGCTGTGGTGTGACCTTGGAGGTGCCCCCAGGTCCAAAGGGAGAGGGTCACGGATGGGGCCTGTCCTGGATCCAAGGGGGAGGAGGATCCTGGGGCTGAAGCAATCCCGGAGCACCCGAGGCCGGGGCTGGAGAGGGGACACGGGGCCATCACATGGGGCCATCACATGGGGTCGTCCTTCCCACATCCTTTTGGGACTGAGTGGGTTGGGATGGGCTTGAGGAACATCTCTGGTGGCTTCAGGGTGAGCAGGTGACTGGAGACACCACCTCTGCAGCAGCTGGTGGCAGCCATGGGCACTCTGAGGAGGTGGAGAGGGATCCATGGGGATCCCCATGGGCCAAACCAGGTCTTCTGCAGCAGCCATGGGTGTTCCGTGAAGGAAAGGCCAAATCCTTCTTCTCCATGGAAGCTCCATGGAAACAAAGGCCAAATCCTCTCCTCCATGAAAGCCCCATGGAAGTGAAGCTCCTGGGACATCCCACCTCCCACCAGCACCCCAAAACCAAGGGCTGGGGGTTGCACACCAGGGCAACTCCTTCCCACCTGGAATGGAACCCGTGAGGTGAATCCAAGAGCGCAGGGAGGGGAGTTTAGGGATAGGGAAGGGATGAGGAGAGGCTGGATCTCCCCAGGTCCCACAGGAAGCTCACGGCCCTCTCTGCCCTCCCCTCGGTGTCTCCACAGCCAGGCCACCGCAATGTCCCACCCCAGGCTGCTGCTCCTCCTCATCCTGCTCGGAGCTGCCGGGGCCGGCCGGGCCCTGAGCCTCTCCAACGCCGCCTCCATCTTCAGCTGCCTCAACGCCGCCCTCTCGGAAGCGCAGAAGATCCGTCCTGAGGAAAACGCCATCCTGGACAAGCGCGGCTCCGAGTCGCCGTCCCCGGAGGAGGCGTCCGAGGAGGACCGGGAGGACACGGCGGAGGAAGAGCTGGGGAAAAGGACGTTCCCGGGGGAAGGCCACTACAAATACGTGTCCCAGGCGCAGGTGAAGGGCAAGACCTACCAGAACCGGGCCAAGAGCGACCGGCGCACCAAGGTCACCCTGTCCCTCGACGTCCCCACCAACATCATGAACATCCTCTTCAACATCGCCAAGGCCAAGAACTTGCGGGCCAAGGCGGCGGCCAACGCCCACCTCATGGCCCAGATCGGGCGGAGGAAGTGACTGGGCCACCCCGGGCCACCGCCGGCAGGGACTGATGGCCACGTGTGACATCAGTGTTGTCTATTTTTGACCCATTGAGCGACCTCACGTTCATCTCCCTTTTTCCCCCTTCCGTCCTCCCTGATCTCCTCTGTCTTTCCTTCCGGACATTTCCATGCGCAGGGAAGAAGTTCCTGTCCCCAGCAGGGCAGAGGGGACGCGTCACCCGGGAAGGTTCCTGATTAAAGCTGAGATCTCTGGAGTTTCCAATGTTTTGTTGTCCCATCTCCTGCTCCGGGTTCTCCATTGAGTCCGTAGGGATTCCAAAACCTCCCCCAGCTCATCCTCGTGGCCCTGTCCCCACCAGGGACCTCCTAAATCCCACCACGAGCCGTCCCTGCACACAGCCACCAATCCACTGGGAAGGGAAAAGGACGGGCACAACCTCAGGAGGGATTTCCCAGATCCTCCTCCTGGGTTTTCCCAGAGTTTGTCACCAGCACCTCCCCACCCACATGGCCCCGGTGTCCTCAGGCTGGCCCTGGCCAGGGCCACCCCACAGCCCCAGGGGCGTTTGGACCCCAGGAGTCGCAGGTGCCACCCTGGGTCTGCCCACAAATCCCAAAGCTGCCTCTTCCCACTTTTCCACTGCTCCACCTCAGCTTTCCAACCAGTCCAGCTTCAGCTCCTCATCCACAGACCATCCATGCTCATCCCCCTCTTTCCCAGCCTCCCCTGAGCCCCAGCCCCCCCACTCTCCCACCCTTCACCTTGGAATATTTATCCTGTCCTCTAAACCATTCTCTCCACCTCCCAGCCCAGCAGAAATTCCACCTCTTCCCTCATCCCTGCTCACAGCAGGTGTGGGAGAGGGAGAGAAATCCAGGAGAGAAATCTGGCCCTTTTTTCCCAGAAGATGCTCTCCAAGAGCAGCAGATGAGGTCCCATCAGCCCCATCCGGGGTATGGCCACAGGGAACATTGCAGGTGGGACATCAAGGGACAACCAGGATGAATCCTCCTCTCCATGGAAGCTCCATGGAAGCCATGATGGCCTGGAGGGTCATCAGAGGGACAATGACCTCCTGCTTCAGCTCCAAGGGTGCACGGGCAGGGGTTGGGGGGGTCTTTTCCCATTGCAGTCCACTGGAATCTTGGATTACAGGAATTTTTATCCCAACAAATTCCCAGTGTTCTCATCCAGCAGGACATGGGCATTGTCCCCATTTTCCATCCAGGGAAACTGAGGCACGGGAAGTACAAGGTCACACCTGGTCCATGTCCAGTTGGGGGTTGTCCAGGTGTCCCCAGGTTTTCCAGGCTCAGCCATTGGGATGCTCAGGGATGTGCAGAGGATCCTTGGAAGGAGGGATGGAGGGATTTTCTCAGAGCCGAGGGAGAAATCCCTGCTTTGAGAGATTTTCCACTGGGAGCTCCAGAGCAGCACCAGGCTGCGTTGGGAATGGGATTTTCCCCACTACCATCCCTGCTTGGGATCCTTTCCCAGCTCGTGGTTGGACAAGGAGAACACCCCAGCCCTGTGGGAGAGCCTGGAAATCAAAACCTGGCCCATCCTGGCAGTTCCCACTGGATCTTCCCTCTTTATCCCTTCAAGGAAGATAATTCCCGGGGAAGTGGGAAGGGATGAGCTGAGGGATTTGCTGGAGCCAGGCTGAGCTGAGGCAGGGACAGCTCTTATCAGCTGATAAGGAGTGACAGGGAAGGCAGGAAGGGATCCTCCCTTCCCAGCTGCATCCCAATGGGAGAGTCCCAGCCACGCCTGGACAAACCCTTCCCAAATTAATCCATCCCAAATTAATCCTTCCCAAATTAATCCTTCCCAGGGACCAGGGGTGCTCGGAGGGGCTGAACCACCTGCAGATTTCCCAAGGAAACTGGGTGGGAATGGGAGCACTGGAATCTCCACCAGCACCCACATGGGGCTGGGAGCATCCAGAGCCAAGGCTGCAGAGCTTGGGAAGGGCAGTGTTGATGTTTGGGGGGATTTATGGAATTCTGTAGGGTCCAAGGGACAAATCCAGCCAGGATTCTGCCTTTCCTGCCTTTTCCCACAGGGATGAAACCCAAACTCTTGGTCTTGCACTTGGAGCTGTCGCTCGCCCAGACCAGCTCATCCTTCTGCTCCCCCTGCTGGATCCCCCCCAGCCAATTCCCAATCCTTCCCCCCACTGGATCCCACCCAGCCAATTCCCAATCCTTCCCCCCACTGGATCCCACCCAGCCAATTCCCAATCCTTCCCCCCATTGGATCCCACCCGGCCAATTCTTGGAGTGTTCCAAGAACATTCCATCATCCTGGCTGGATCCTACAGCCACGATATCCACAGCTCCTGAGGACCCAGCTCCCAGCCAAGCTCCCAGGAGAGAGAGGCAGAGCTGGAATTGTCCCTCCCCGAGCTCCTGGAGCTCCTCTCTGTCCCCTCCTCTGCCAGAGGGAGGTTGGAGCATCACTTTTAATTAAGGAGGCTTTTCCCAGCTCCTAATCCTGCAGCTGATGGGGCTGGAAAGAGGCATGGAAAAACCTCATTGTCCCTCCTGCCCTCATCCCAGGGCCAGCTCCAAGGAAAAGGGCAGCTGGAGGTGAGGCAGCTCCCGGGAACTGCTACCTCAGTGGCCTCCCACCTCCAGGAGCTCCGGTAAGGAACGGCAAGAGGAGATTGGGATTTAAATCCACCACCCTTCCCTCAGGTTGGTTAAACATTCCCGAGCCAGCCCTTCAGTTACAGCCTGATCCAGCTTTTTGTTTTCCTTGGATATCCCTTCCAGCTGCTTTTCTTGGATGGCTCACAGTGAAGGGAGTCCCCAAAGGAGGGATAACCCTGCTGCAATCCAGGGAAAGGCCAAGGTCAGGTTCAATCCCCTTTTCCAGCTCCTTTGCAGCTTCCAGGGATTCTTGCATCATGTCTGGGGAGCAGACAGCCAGCAGCAGGAGAGGGAAGGAATGTTTTTAGGGAGACAAGGAGCTTGGGCACGGTTTTATGGGAGGCTGACGGAGCCAAAGTGCTTGAATTCCCATCTCAATTCCAATTAAACTTCCAAGCAGGGCCAGCCCTGGCAGCAGGACAGGGATTGCTTTAGCAGGAATGAGTGGCTGAGGGATTCCCTGAGGAATCGCTGGCCAAAGCATGGAAAAAAAGTGGATTTCATCTAAAAGCGAAAGCGTGACCAAGCTCCTTGGCAAGGTTCACTCGGCAGCTTTCACCAGATGGATAAAGCACAGGGAAAAAGCAAAACAAAACCCAAATTTGAGCAATCTAAGAGTAAAACCAAACAAAAATGAGCGGTGGGGAGGTTGGGATTGGGAAAGGGATAAAAGGAATAAGGGAGATCTTCCCATGGAATCCCGAGGTCCCCCTTAACCAAACTGAGCTCCTTCATCAACAGTTTGGGTCTAAGGGTTGGAACCTTTCAATTTAAAAATTAAATTAAAATTAAACCCTTTGATAGCACATAATTGAGGGCCTAATTAAAATAGGATTCCCTATCAGCACAACAGTAACTCAGTATCTTAATTAGGAATAGCATGGAATTAAGAACAGTGGATGGGCTGGAGCAGGGATGGGGACATTTCCGCAGGCTGGAATTTTTTAGGAGCATCTTTGCTATTCCCAGCTCAGGAAAATAAAGCCAAAGTCACTCCCTGTGGATTCATGGATAGAATTGGAGGTTCCAGCTCCCCAAAACCCCTGGGATTTTCCCCAGAATCCCTTTCCTTTCCAAGGTGACTCTGGCTGTGGGAGGGCGGGAGCAGCTCTGCGCTGCCATTCCAGAGGGATGGATCTCAGTCCTGGATGATGACACCAGCCCCAGCACCTGGCTGCACCCCTGCCCTGGCTCTGGGACGGTGCTGACTGGGAATGCTGCTTCTCCCATCGCTGTCCCTCCCTTTTTTGGGTGGGATCGAAGCAGTGGCTTCCAGCCCCAGCTGTTTGTGGGAATGGAGCTGCCAGGGAAAGGTGAAAGCCCTCAGGGCCACGCCTGGAATCTCCTCAGGGGACAATCACGCATGGGGGCTTTGGGGTGACAACCTTTGGGGAGGCTCAAGGGACCTCGACCTTCCTGGGGGGCCACCTCCAACCTCATCCTGCTGTCACCACCCCTGGAATTTTTGGGCCACCAAAGAGCTTCAGGGATCCCTCCACCTCCTGCTCCAAAGAATCGGACACAGGACCCTCTCCCTGTTCCTGGCTGGCCCTCCCACACAGCATTTTGAGAACACTTCCCAAATCCTCAGCATTTGGGGAATATTTCCCAAACCCCCAACCACCTGAGCTTCACTAAAGGTGGTGAGGAGGCCTAACTGCACCAAAAAGCACCTCCCACTACTCCAAGTTATTCCCTGATCCCAGCCAGGGAATTCCCTGCCGGCTCTGGGAGGGGAGCAGAGCAGCATCCAGCTCCAGGCAGACATTCCCACAGGATACAGGACACTTCCCTCACAACAACAATCAGGGCTGATGACTCTCACTGCACACCCTCATCAGCATTTGCTCTCCTCCTCAGGACACGTGGGAGCAGGAACCTCCCCACACAACCACGCCGGGTGAAGCCAAGGAATTCAGAGCCAAGGAAAAAAAAGTCTTTATTCATATACAAAAAGCCAGGTGCACAGAAGGTTACAGGCACATTTCTAATCCAAAAGTGCTTTTACAAGGAAAAGCCAGAGCGAGAGTTTGCCATTCCAGCCAAAGCAGGCAGCTTGCAACATTCCCTGGATTAGGAACCGGGATCTCCTGGCTAGGCAGGATGTCAGGCCTAAGTCAGGCCCTTATTCAGCTTCACTCATCAATAAACAGCAGTGGGATAAAGCTCAAGGCACCCAGGCTATAGAGGAGCTCTGGGAGCCCAAACTAAACAAGTAGGGAAGGTTTAATACATCAAACAGTGGCATCGAGGTCCAGGCCAATCCTTCGGCACCTCCAGGCCCTCAGGACCTTGGCACAGAAGGTTTGGATTCCAGCTGAGGTCAAGACCAGGCCGCAGTTTGTCAATACTCATCCTCATCACCCTCATCCTCCTCTCCATCAGCCGAGTCCCTTCCGACCTCCTCATAATCCTTCTCCAGGGCCGCCAGGTCCTCCCTGGCCTCAGAAAACTCCCCCTCCTCCATGCCCTCCCCCACGTACCAGTGCACGAAGGCCCTCTTGGCGTACATCAGGTCAAACTTGTGGTCCAGGCGGGCCCAGGCCTCGGCGATGGCCGTGGTGTTGCTCAGCATGCACACGGCGCGCTGCACCTTGGCCAGGTCCCCCCCGGGCACCACCGTGGGCGGCTGGTAGTTGATGCCCACCTTGAAACCGGTGGGGCACCAGTCCACAAACTGGATGGAGCGGCGCGTCTTGATGGCGGCGATGGCGGCGTTGACGTCCTTGGGGACGACGTCGCCGCGGTACAGCAGGCAGCACGCCATGTACTTGCCCCGGCGAGGGTCACACTTGACCATCTGGTTGGAGAACTCGAAGCAGGCGTTGGTGATCTCGGGCACGGAGAGCTGCTCGTGATAAGCCTTCTCTGCCGAGATGATGGGGGCGTAGGTGGTGAGCGGGAAGTGGATGCGGGGATACGGCACCAGGTTGGTCTGGAATTCGATCAGGTCGACGTTGAGGGCCCCGTTGAACCTCAGCGAGGCGGTGACGGAGGACACGATCTGCCCGATGAGGCGGTTGAGGTTGGTGTAGGTGGGACGCTCGATGTCCAGGTTGCGGTGGCAGATGTCGTAGATGGCCTCGTTGTCCACCATGAAGGAGCAGTCCGAGTGCTCCAGGGTGGTGTGGGTGGTCAGGATGGAGTTGTAGGGCTCCACCACGGCCGTGGACACCTGCGGGGCCGGGTACACCGAGAATTCCAGCTTGGATTTCTTGCTGTACTCCACGGAGAGGCGCTCCATGAGGAGCGAGGTGAAGCCGGAGCCGGTGCCTCCTCCAAAGCTGTGGAAGACCAGGAAGCCTTGGAGTCCACTGCACTGGTCAGCCTGCAGCAGAACATTGGATATTTATCCCTGTAAGGACTGGGATAACCATCCCAATACTGGACATTTATCCCTCTAAGCACTGGGATAACCATCCCAATATGGGACATTTTTCCCTCTAAGCACTGGGATAACCATCCCAATACTGGACATTTATCCCTCTAAGCACTGGGATAACCATCCCAATACTGGATATTTATCCCCCTAAGCACTGGGATAACCATCCCAATACTGGACTTTTTCCCTGTAAGCACTGGGATAACCATCCCAATACTGGACATTTATCCCTGTAAGGACTGGGATAACCATCCCAATACTGGACATTTATCCCTGTAAGCACTGGGATAACCATCCCAATACTGGACATTTATCCCTGTAAGCACTGGGATAACCATCCCAATACTGGACATTTTTCCCTGTAAGCACTGGGATAACCATCCCAATACTGGACATTTTTCCCTGTAAGCACTGGGATAACCATCCCAAGTAATACAGCCCAAAATTCTGCTCAGAGCACTCACTGAGCATCTTAAGCCCAATTTTAATGATATATATCTGGGTTTAGGGCAAACACTAAATCCAGGGCCTTTCCCAAGCCCCCAAATCCCAACAGCAGCAACAACCCTCAGACCTAAAGGTATTATTTCTCATCTAAGACTTTTTTATTTCAAGACTTTTACCCCAAACCCCAAATTTAATTGTATGGTCCAAAATGTGTTCTTTTAACCCCAAATCTGGTGTTTTCCCCTCACCATTTTGCGAATCCTGCTGAGCACGGTGTCGATGATCTCCTTGCCAATGGTGTAGTGGCCACGGGCATAGTTGTTGGCAGCATCTTCCTTGCCACTGATGAGCTGCTCCGGGTGGAAGAGCCCGTGGTAGGTCCCAGTTCGGATCTCATCTGCACGGAGAAGGCGAAATCAGGGAGAGCAGAACACGCAGAAAGGTCTGGGTGAAGCGTGACAAGAGCAAAAACCCATGGCCATGGTGTGGTTTGGGAAGTGTTGTGGGAATAATGGAAGGGGCAGGAATTAACTTGGCCTACTATAATTCCATCTTCACCCCACAGCTACCCTGAAATCCTAAATTAATCTGGTTTAACGAGCGAGGACTTCCAATTCCAATTCCAGCATTTTTGTGGGATCGGTTACCAGGGGCAGCTCCTTCCAAAGCACCTGGAGGAGTCTGGAAGCTCCACCTCCATCCTCTGCTCTCCAGCACAAAGCTGAGACAGACAAAGCCTCCAGTGTTGACATTTCTGCCTGACCCAGCTCCAGAGGGTTTTGAAATCCTCTCCCTCCCAATATCGGACACATTTCATCATCTCCTGGCTCACTCATTAAGTTCTCCATTTAAGACCTTAATGAGGTGTCTAAAACTTAAGCAGCACCCAAACAAAGGACTGCAATCCTTTCATTAGAACCACTGAGTCACATCCCAGGAGGAGAAGCCTGGAAGGCAGAAGGAGGTGGATGGATTGGGAGTCCTTTCCAAAGAAAAATTGATTTTCTAGGAAGACACCTCAAACTGAGGTGCCACAGTTTTATCAAACACCCAGAGATCCCTGAGGGAGCTGGAAGGAGAAGTGGAAATCTTTTAGAATCAATCAGGTTGGAAAAGATCTCTGGGATCAAGGTGGCCAAAGAGGACAGCCAGCTCCCACAAAACCATGGAATGTGTGGTGTCTCTCTGCCCCAAGGTGCTTTGTGGGTGGCATCGGGACCAGCTCTGCCACATCTGGCCATGGGATGGTGGAATTCAGGCCAGGACTACCAAGGCTGATAAATCCAGGTCACTTTCCACCTGATGAAGGTCCCAAAAGGAGGGAGCAACAAAGACAACTCAGTGACAACCACAGATTTGTCACTCCCGGTCCCTTTGGAAGTATAAATTCCATCAGCTTCCAAAGGCTGGACCGGAGCAGAGGACTGGGAGCAACAGGACCCCATGGAAGAAGGGTTGGGAAGCACGGATAAGGGTGGCACCACAGCCAGAAGGGTGGCTTTACCGATGACAGTGGGCTCCAAGTCTATGAACACCGCCCGGGGCACGTGTTTGCCAGATGCTGTCTCACAGAAGAAGGTCTCGAACGAGGAATCCACTTGCTCAGAGTTGGGCTCCATGGATTTCACCTGCTTGGAGCCAGGAATGGTGCCATCAGCCTGGATGCCGTGCTCCAGGCAGTAGAGCTCCCAGCAGGCATTGCCCATCTGCACTCCGGCCTGCCCGATGTGGATGGAAATGCACTCCCTCTGGAAAAGGGAAACGGGCAGTTTTAGACATCCTGTGGATTGGGGTCAGGAATTCCAGCCCCCACAGCTCTCCTTGGGGCCAGGCTGGGGATGAGGAGGGAAACAGGCGGCTTCTGCCTACCGCTGGCAGCTGGAGCCGGGATCAAACCGGGATCTGCGGGGCATTCCTGGGAAAGGCTCTCCCAGCCCAGGGAAGGAGGAAGGGAGGAGCTGATGGCTCCATGCTGGGGCAGGAAGCAGCTGAGCAGTGCTGGCTCCTCGGAGCCGCCATCAATCCCCCACATCCCAATGGGACATCAGGAACAGCAGCTCCAGGCTCTGGACCCCAAAAAAAACTCAAGGAGAAGCCAAGCTTAGAAAACCCCGAGCCAAGCTGGAGTCACAGGAGGAGAGGCTGGAGAAAACAGGGATTGCCTTGGGGCAGAACAAGGCCTGGCTGACTCCCTGAGTCCTGATTTATCCAGGTCATCTCCAGCAGCCTGGGACTCCAGGGCAGTGCCCCAGGGACTGGCGTCTCCCAGAGACTCCCTGGGCACTTTTGCTGGATGTGCTTCCCTGGGTAATTGGAATGTGCTGCTTCCAGCACCCCGAGATCAAAGCCAGGACAGAGCCTCCCGTCCCGGCTCCCAAGGCGAGAATCCCAATTATTGCCGTGCCCAGCATGGGGCAGAGCTGCTTCCCAAGGGATCAGCTGATCCCACCTGGGAATGACAAGGAGTGCAGCTGATCCCATTATTTGTGGCATCCATTGGCTTAGGTTTTATCCAGAGCTGGGGTCTCCACAGGTAAGCCCAGCTTAGAGAGGGGTGGTGGAAACATCCTGGAGTGGTGGGAACAACTGATCCCAAATCTCCAGGGAAGTGCATGACCATCCAGGGAGCCTGCAGAAGACTCCAGCTGGACATCCCTGGGCACCAGCCACTTGTGGCAGAAAAATGACCCAACACAACTTCTCCATCTCGTCCTCCAAGCACGGATGTGCCAAGGTTTTCCCATCCCTCAAGCAACTCCAAAGGCCACCACATCCAGGCAAGGCTGGACCATTCCTGGGACACAGAGACACCAACCCTTTATCCAGAGCTGCCTAAACGCCCCCAAATCCCAGTGTGGGCCAAGCCCTCCAGTTCCACGGGGTGTGGAGGCTGCTGGGATCAGGGGCTGCCGGGATCGGGA
>VYXG01003523.1:57923-76373 GCA_013397235.1 Lanius ludovicianus | reverse complement strand
CGGGGGGACCTGCCGGGACCCGGGGGGACCTGCCGGGGACCTGCCGGGATCCCGGCCCCCACTGCCGCTCTGCCGCTGCTATTTGCACTATGTGGGCAATGCTGGCTGCCCCGGGCCCAGCCCTCCCAGCAGCGTGGTTGCAATAGTTCCTCATCCCAGTTTTCCGTGCTCAGCGCCGCAGCCGCTTCCTAGCTCTTCCTCGGGACAGCTGCGGCGCTCCCCAAACCCCATTCCCAGCACCTGCTGCCCAGGGAGCGCTGGAATTCGCAGCCCAGAGCTCAGGGACTGCGAACAAAGGGGAAATGAGAAGTAAAAAGCAGGAGCTGCCCTAAGGAAAAAAAGCGCAGCGGTTTATTGGAGGTTTTCCCTCACTTCTCAAATATTCCACAGGGGGGGCGTTTTTGGGAGCTCCCAGCTTTCCAACATTTGCGTGCAGCTGAACTGCCTTTTACAGACTCTGGCTATAGGCAGCCTATTGTTGTCCAGCTGATTTTCCCATCGGGAACACCATGTAAATATTTAACTCTTTTACAGCCAGGCCAGACCAGAATTCCGCAGATTAAAGGAAAAGTTCAAAGCTGGATCCCTGGGAGCCACTTTGAAGTTTTCTCCCATTTGCAACCAGCAGATTTTTCCACCGAGTTGCTCCTTTGCATCTACCAAAAGCTGCCAATTGGGATCCTCTTTCCCAAAAAGTTTCAGCTGGATCAGCCAGAAATGCTCAGGATTGCAGATTATTTTGTTTTTTAGTTCCCCAGCTAAATCCACTTCAGTTTCCCAGCTGCAAACTCTTTGGAGCAGGGATTCCATGCAAAAAACTACAAGGAAAGGGGGATTTTATCCATTTAATATCCAATTCTAAAAGTTTAGAACAGACAAAAGCAACATGGCAGCTCATTCTTAAGGAAAAACAACAAAAAAAAATATCCTAAAGGTTGTGCTCGTTGCAGCACATTGGGAATGTTAAAATTTGGGGGAAAAGGGGCAGCAGGATCAAAAATTTAAATTTTAATCCATAATGGAGTTGAGTCGAGATATGCTGATCCCCACCCCTCACACACACACATTAAAAAAAAAAAAAAGAAATCCCAACTTTGAAAAGAGCCAGAAACTTCCCAACTTTCCAGACCCCACCTCGGGAGCTGCAAACTCCGAGGGAAAAGCACCGAGAGGCCGCTCCAAGCACATCCCTCATTTTTCCCTTATAAGGAGCAAAGCCTGACTCAAAAACCCCAAAGGTGACGAGCGATTCCACAAAGCTGCTCCCAACGAGCATCCCCCGGGAGAAAGGAGAGGGGGAAGAAGGGAATGGGGAGCTCAGAGCCCTCGGAAAAGTGGGAAATTTGGGGAATTGGGAGACGAGGTGTGCTCTTACCATGGTGAGGCTGGAGCCTGGCTTAGGTCTAAGCAAAACAGCTGCTGCCCCTGCCTCTGCCTGCAACTTTATAGCCCAGGAAGCTTTGACTCCACCTGAATATAAAGAGGCTTTCTGCAAGCTTAAAGGAGCAGAGCTCCTTTTCCTTCCATCCCGAAAAAAAAATCGGGATCGAATCCCGCCCAGCTCGTGGGATTTGTCTGATTAGGTGTGGTGTAATGTGATTTTTTTTTGCTTATTTTTTATTTCTTTTTAAGAGCTTTAACTGAGTGGAGTGGGGGGGAGTTGATTTTAAAGTTTGGGTTTAGCTCGAGTTGGTTTTAAATAAGGCAAGGCTGGAAAACTTTGTGTGTTCCCACACAATTTGCTTTATCCAGCAGGAATAATCTCCCTTTATCATTATTTACTGCACTGCCACTGATATTCTTCATTTTGTCAATTTTTAGACACTACCCTGCCATTTTTTTGGTCTTTTTTTTATTCCCACATTATCCATGACTTTCATGGGAATATGCTGGGGTTTGCAGCTCTGGGATAGTCAGGTGTAGGCTCAGCCCTTTCTCTTTTCCTTAAGGATTCATTTTTCCCTCCTGCCAAGGATTGGGAGTCAGTTTTAACCCCATTCCTGCAGGATTTTCCAGATCCCAGCAATGCCTGGGTGGTTGTGGGAACTTCTTTCCTAATTCCCTTATTTATCTCTTCATCTCCCATTAACAATTCCCAAACTTTTCTTTGGTCCATCCACAATTCCAACATTGACAGCTCTGGGATTAGGGGAGGTCCCAAATGGGATCAGGAGCATTGGGAGGTGCAGGGCAGGAAGTTGCCCCTCTGTTCAGTATTTTTTGGGATCTTCTTTTCTTACTGGATCCAGTTTGGGCTTCCCAGTATAAAACACACATTGGGAAACTGGAGCAAATCTCTGGAGCTGGGATTTGGAGCAGGGAATGCAGCAGGATGGGATTTGAGCCTTGAGAAGAGGAAGAGCTTTCAACTCACCAGGAATGTAAAGATTTTGGGGAATTTTCATCCTTGGATGTATCCCAAACCTGTGGAAACCCCTCTTGCAACTCAAGGGATTTTAGAGGCAAAATGAACCCTCTCAAAAAGGACCTGGATCTCCTGATTTCAGGAATATCTCCTCATTTTCCAGAGGGAGAATTTCCTTGGGGAATTTTTGTTTCCTTTTGGATTGTCTGGTATTTATCTGTGTTCTCCTGGATGGACAAAGCTATGGAAGAGCTCTCCAGTGCATCCCTGAGAGCATTCCCCTGGGATTTTGGGAACTCAAGCCAAGCAGGTTGGGCACACAGCTTGGGAAGTGAGGGAATTCAGCCAAAATTGGCTCAGGCAGGTTCTGTCAGCAGCTCCAGCTCCATGCAAACACTGCTGGCAGCACCCAAATTCCTACTGGGAATAAAGGTGGATTGGAGAGCAGCTTTTCCTTTTCCTGCCCTCAACCAAAAAAAAAAAAAAAAAAAGTGCCCCAAACAAGATCTTTTCTTCTCAAAAAGCATCTGGAGAAAAGAGAAAATGAGGAATTTGAGTGCTTTATTCACTAAATGATGTCCTTTTGGGCAACTCCAAGTCCAAAATTCTGGGTTGGTTGTTTTGTTGTTTTTTTTCTTTGGGAAATAGGAAGCAAAAGAGGGAATTGCTGGAGCTGGTGGTGGCAGAGAGAACTTTCCTGGGATTTCAGCTCCAGGCCAGATTTAGAACGGGATCAACCAGAGACCACCCCCCCAAGAGGAGCTTTTTATAGCCAGACCTCACAGCTGCTGCCTCCTTCCCACCCCCAAATCCTAAATATTCCCTGCTGCCTCTTCCTGTTGCTGTCCCCTCCGTGTGGTTGGGCACCAGCTTGGGTTCTCTTGCCTGGGATAAATCCTCATCCCAGAGAATGCCCCAAAACAGTCTGGGTCAGGGGCTGGAGATGAATTCTGAACTCATCAGGCTGCTGAGGAATTCGAAATCCACAGATTTTGGCCCTGGGAAGAGAAAATATTGGATTTCATGTTCATTTTTAGGGTAGGAAAAATTTTTTGGGGGTAGGGAAAAAAAAAATAGTTGGGGGGAAAAAATTCCCTTTGCTTCAGGCTCAGCCAAATGTGGGATTTTTCCACGTGTTGGCCAAGCTGAAAAAAACAGGGATTCAGGCATTTCCAAACTGCAATTCCAGCAATTATTTGTTCCCATCTTTAATTGTTCACCTCTGAAATCTGCTCCATTTCAGAGGCACATTCCCTAAAATCAGCTTCCAGCCTCTCACAATCCCTTTTTTCTTTCCCAGGGGAGGAAATCTGCCAAATTCCCACACCCTCAGCCCCCCAAGGGCATTTGGTGTCTTCCCAAGGGAATTCCCAGCTGGAACAAAAGGGAATTCAACCATCCCAGGGATCTCCAGCCTGATCTTCCTTCTCCATCTCCACTTCCCAAGGGGCTCCCACTTCTTCATCCAACCAATCCTTGGACAGCCCAAATTCTCCTCACAGGGAGCTCTCAGGGCTGCTTCCCTAATTTGGGATTAAGTTCCCTAATTTGGGATTAATTTCCCTAATTTCGGATTAATTTCCCTAATTTTGGATCTGCTTCTCTAATTTCAGATTAATTTCCCTAATTTGGGATTAATTTCCCTAATTTCGGATCTGCTTCCCTAATTTCAGATTAATTTCCCTAATTTCAGATTAATTTCCCTAATTTTGGATCTGCTTCCCTAATTTCGGATTAATTTCCCTAATTTCGGATTGGAGTGGAATTGTAGGACACAATTCCAGCAGAATTCCCCCCTTTATTTGCCTCTCCACAGCTGTGCTTTCCCTCTGCATTCCCAAAAAAATATGGGAATCAGCTGTAGCAACAGCGAGGGCAGGAGGATATATTTTTATTTATTCCTAATTCTTCTCCCTTTAATTTTGGAGGAGTCAAGGAAAGATTCTTTTCAAAAATAATTCAGAGAAAAGATGGATTGAAATTCCTTAATGAGTTTCAGGGAGTCAGGTAAAGATTTATCTCCCAGCCAGAGCTGCTTGGAGAAGTGTAAAATGTTGGGAAAATGTAGAAAACCTTCCCTGGAGTCTCTTCCCTGATTTTTATTGAGCTCAGGGATTTGGGGAAGTGCCTGTGGTTTCCACAGGCTCCACATCCCACCCTGGAATATCCAAGGCAGGGTTGGATGAGGTTTGGAGCAACCTGGGATAGGGATGGGCTTTAAGGTCCTTCCCAAGCCCAACCGTGCTGGAATTCCACAATTCCACGAAGCTCAGGGCATTTCCCAGCCAGCAGCAGCAGCTCTGAGGGAATTTGGGGTTGGATTTTGCAGCAGGACCCCAAATCATCAAATTCTTCATGGTTTATGGACCCTCAACAGAGAGAGACTTCTCCTTCCCACCTTTTTTTGATGTGGAAATATCCATGTAAAAATGGGATTGGGGAAATCTCTGGGCAACTTAGGAGCAGTTTAACTCAGTTTTAGGAACTCCAGGGAATGGAGCTGCACCAGGGAAGGCTCAGGTTGGATTTTGGGGAAAGGCTCTTCCTGCAGGGGCTCCCAGGGAACGGGGCCATTCCCAAGGCTGCTCCAAGAGCGTTTGGACAATGCCCCCAGGGATGCCCAGGGTGGGATTTTGGGATGTCTGTGCAAGGCCAGGAGTTGGACTGGATGATCCTGATGGGTCCATTCCAGCTTGGGATATTCCACAATTCCTCTGTGTTTAATGGCAGAGCTGCCAAAGCTGCTTTTAGTGACATTTCATCCAGAGTTTTACAGGAATTCCATTTCAGCTTCACTGGAATTATTTTATTAATTAAGGAGGGTGGTGTTCTGAGTTCTGCTGCGTGGCTGGAAAGGCAGAAGGACATTTCAGTGTCCAGGGATCTCATTCCTGCACATTTTCCCACTCCCTAATGGCAAAGAGATGTTTGGAAGCTGCTGAAGGAAATTCCCAGCAGGGTCAAAAGGGCATCAGGATGGTGCAGCCAGGGACCTGTTCCTGCTGAGCCAAGGAGGATTTGGGAGCAGGAGCTTTTCCCATTTCCATGGACAAACCCAGGAGCTGCCTGACAATTCCAATTCCTGACAGCTGGATTTGGGAGCAGGAGCTTTTCCCATTTCCACACACAGAGCTGACAATTCCAATCACTCCCAGCTCTGCTTTTCCAATGATCCCAACCTTTGGAAAGCTGTCCCTCAGCCTCATTTGGAAGATATAAAAGCAAAACACATTTTCCTACCTCTTCTGGAATTTGGGATCATCCCAACTGGTTTGAAGCTCTGTAGCTATGACAGAACCCAAGCAATTCCCAGCTATGGAAGATTCAAGGAATGAGGAAGAGAATGACCTGGATTGTCCAAATTAATTTCCTTGATTTTTTTTAATCTGTAAAAGAAATCAATTCTGAGCAATTCAGAAATTCATCACTTGGGGCTCAGAGCAGCAGCTCAGGTATCTCTGAATCCCACAGAAGAGCTCTGGGACATTCCCTGAGTTGCTCACTTGGCAGAATTCCTGGCATGTTATGACCTTCCCAAACACTTGCTGACTCCTTGGAATGCAGGTTGCCATTCCCATTTGGGTTTAGGGCATTATTTTTGGGTTGTTTGGGGCTTGGTTTTCTTTTCCTAGATAAAAACACAAAGCAGGTTGGGGATGGTTTGGGGTTTTTTAAATCCTCATGGTGACACCTCCCCCAAATTATGTGGAGTTTCTGGCCTGAGGTTTTACTGCCCTGGAAATTCCAAGATCCTCCAGCTCAGTTTAAATGAGCTACGGGGCCAAATTCTGCCAAATAACTTCATGCTTTGAGCCCTGGAAGAGATCAGTGTCAATGGGGTGTGCTTTAAGCTTGGCCTAATTAAGCCTGATGAACTAACCACAAGTCCTCAGTGCACGTGTTACTAATCCCTGCCTAATCCAAATGGTCTTTCCCAAAGGGAATAATCCTAACCAGGCAGACCTTGAGGTCAACAGGGAGGGGAGGAGAAAGCCCAGAGGGCAAAAGGAACAAAATCTTTGCTGCCCTTGAGGGTGAAGGATGGAGGAAAGGTGGGGATCCCCTGGGGAATGATGCCTGCTCCTCTCCACAGGGAATGGAAACTGGGGAAAGCTTGGAGACACGAAAAAATCACTGAATAGAATCGTTAAAGTTGGGAAAGTTCAACTTTTCCTCCACCTCCACCACGTCCACCATTAATCCACATCCTCAAGTGCCACAGCCAGATGATTTTTGGACACTTCCAGGCATGAGGAATCCACTGTTCCAATGCTTTCCATGGAAAACCTTTTCCTAATATCCAATCTAAACACACAACCAGTGGAGACACCAAAAAGTGGTGGAAATCGAAGAGATGTTTGGATTGAAACCCTTCTGTTGTTCACTGGTGGGTCATGGAAGGGTTCCTGGTCATTCATGGCCGAGCCAGGGTTCTGGAAAACAGCCTGAGGATGGAAAAGGGACCTTCCTGGATTCCCAGCATCCCACCGGCCTCTCTGCTTCACTCAGGTGAGGTCCCACCTGCAGAGCTGCCTCCTGCTCTGGTCCCAGCACAGGAAGGACCTGGAGATGTTGGAGAGAGTCCAGAGGAGGCCCAGGACTCTGCTGGGAGCCAGGCTGGGAGAGCTGGGATTCAGCCCGGAGAGGAGAAGCTTTGGGGTGACCTCATTGTGGCCTTCCAGGACCTGAAGGGAGCTGAGAAAGTTAGAGAAGGATTGGGACAAAGGCATGGAGGGCCAGGAGCCAGGGAATGGCTTCCCAGTGCCAGAGGGCAGGGCTGGATGGGATCCTGGGCAGGAATTGCTGGCTGGGAGGGTGGGGATGCCTTGAAATGGAATTCCCAGAGCAGCTGTGGCTGCCCCTGGATCCCTGGAAGTGTCCAAGGATCTTCCCTGGAGAACCTGGGATAGAGGGAGGTGTCCCTGCCCATGGCAGGGAGGGCACTGGATGATCCTAAAGGTCCCTCCCAACCCAACCACTCCATGATTCCGTGATGGACCTGCTGAGGATGGGGTGTTGTCCTCTCCCATCCCATCCTTGGTTTAACAGAGCCTTTGGCATCGACTTCTCCAGGAGAAGATCCCCAGGAATGCCATCCTCGGATCTGCTTTGCCCTCCTGACCTCCCAAATGATGATTTCAGCAGAGAAGGCCTCTCCCACACCCCTCTGGATGGCCGTGAGTTCTCCAAGCTGATGGAAAAGTCATTCCCAAATTCCATGGCTCGCTGCCTGCTGCACAGAGCTCGGGGGGGCAGCTGAATGCAAACAACAGGAGGTTTGGAAAATGTTCCCATTCCCAAAGCAGGAGGATGCAGCAGTTTGGGGATGGTTGATGAAAAATCAGGGTCCAGCTTAAGGCAGCTCTCAGCTGTGGAAAGGGAGTGGGAAGGAGGGAAGGAATTTGGCTGGTGGAGATTAAATGGATGAATATTTATGAGTGTGAAATGCTGAGTGAGGCAACAGAGCTTTGCTGAAGTGTTTAGGTTTGAACCCAAGTGGAAACTTCACAGTTTGGGCACGTTAAGTCTGCACTGGAATAAAATAAGCAAAATTAATTCCCTTCTCTTTGGCATCATTTCCGTGCTGAGTCCGAGTCCTCTGGGAAACGCTGCTGAGGGAAAACCTGGTGCCCCAGGAATGCTCCCTCTGCCATCCCAATGGTGTTTTTTCCCAAAAAAAAGAGCACCAATTCCTTCAAAAACTTTTAAATTCTTGCTCTCACATCTGGTTATGTGAAACCTTTTGGCAGCTTAAAGAGGGGGCATCTCCTCATCTGAATCAAGGCCCCACTTTAAGGGGCGAACGTGTGGGTTCAGCATCTCTGAAGAATCAATTTGTGACTCTCTGCTTAAATTCAGCCAAGAAAGCAAAATGCTTTGTGCATCTGTGGGGGTTTGTAATGGGTTTCAGGCAGAATTTAATGGGTTTCAAAGAATTTCATCCAAAGGCTGCCCAGAAGCTGAGCTCAACCCGATGAACCTGATCAAGTGCAAAAGGCTGTTCCAGCACTGCTGTCTGGGGTGTCAGTTGTTAAAAGGAGATTTTTTGCCAAATCTATCTGGTCCAAAGGCAGATCTGCACTCCAGAGGAGATATTCCCAATTTATAAGCAGTGAAAAACCAGCCTCTGTTATAGGGATAGTTGGAGGTGTCACCCCATGAGGGGAGAGACCCTATCCCCTCCTCATCCCTGCCACTTTTCAGAGGGAAAAGGCTGAAATGGAGGAAAATCCAAATCTCAGCCAAGTGGGACAGATTTCCAGCTGATCCCCTCACCTGAGAGTATCCAAAAATTCACCCACTGGAAGCACCACTTGGCCCTGCTGTGGGACGGAACAGTGGGGGCTCCTGATGGCTTTTCAAGGCAGGATTTGGGGATTTGCTGCTCTGTCTGGCCAAAGCAGCTGCTTTTTTCCAGCTCTATCAGAATCAAAAACATCGCTACAAAGGGGTTTGGCAGAGGTTTTGTGCCAGGACATGGATCAGGATGACAGAGTCCAGGCAGGATCTCCATGAGGGAAGCCACTGCCTCAGTCCCATGGCTGCATCCAGGACACACCCACACGCCTTTAAATCCCTTGGGTGTGTTTTGAGAGGGGTGTCTGAGGTAATTTTTTGGATTTGAGCTCATTTCTGAGGTGTAATTTTTCCTTTTTTTTTTTTTACAAAGAAGCTGTTTCTCCTCCAAAATGTTGCTGATTTTTTGCCTGTTTCTGACAGGAGGAGGCTGTTGCTCCCCTTCCCAGGGCTGGGGGGTGCTGGACTCATGCTCAGGGAGGAGAAAAGGCTGAAGGGAAGGATGGAACAGGGAAGGATCACAGAATATCCCGAGCTGGAAGGGCCCACAAGGATCATCCAGTCCAATTCCTGCACAGACACCCCAAAATCCCTGGGAGCAGTGTACAAACGCTCCTGGAGCAGCCTTGGGAACGTGCCCATTCCCTGCAGAGCCCGCTCAGTGCCCACCACCCTCCAGGGGAAGAACCTTTCCTAAAACCAAGCCTAAACCTCACCTGGCACAGCTCCAGCTGTTCCCTCAGGTAATGATCACGGTGGGAATGGATGGGTTGGAGGTTCAACAAGACCAAGTGCCAGGTTCTACACCTGGACCACATCAACTCCAGGGAATGATCCCGGCTGGGGGCAGAGGGGCTGGAAAGCTGGGAAAGGACCTGGGGGTGCTGGTGGCAGCAGCTGGACATGAATCCAGGTGTGCTCAGATGGACATGAGACCGATGGCACCTGGATTTTACCAGGAATAGAGTGGCCAGCAGGATTAGGGANAGGAACGACTGGACGTGGCACTCAGTGCTCAGGTCTGGTTGACAAAGTGCTCGGCCACAGCTTGGACTCGATGGTCTCAGAGGTCTCTTCCAGCCTCAATAATCCTGCGATTCCCTGGAATACCGGGATGGGAGGGCGCTGCTCTCCCTGTGCCTCAGTTTCCCCACAGCGGGGGCGCTCCCACTGTGCGCGCTCCGCTAGGGGGCGCTGCGCCCCCCGCCCCTCACAGCCCTCCCCNNGCTGCCAGCCTCGCTCCCGGTCCCCATCCCCATGGAGGCAGAGCCCCTGGGCCAGAAACCACCTGGGCGGAGACGGGGCAGGGCCAGCATCTCGCCCCCGGCGGGCGGAACCCCCGGTGTGGCCGCCTCCTGCAGCCGGTAGGAGTCGCGATCCCCCCGCGTCCTCCCGTCAGGGGCTGAGGGTGACCCGCGCGGCGTGTGTGCCCTCAGAGGAGACCCCGCCGGTCTCGTGTGTAAGGAGGGCCCCTTCAGCTTCCTTACTGCCCTGTGAAGGGAACTCCCCTGTGAGGGGATTTTCCAGGGAATTCCCCCCTGTCCGCTGGACGGGACCCTCATCCCATCTCCTAAGGGGAATTCCTCCCCTGCAGGCTGTGGGAGAATCCTTGGCCTTTCTGCCTCATGAGATGGACGCTTCTTTCCTCAGGCTATAACAGCTTTCCCTGCCTGTCCCCTAATGAGGAGGGGGTGTAGCTGCTCCTATCACGGAATTTTAAAGGGTCGGAATGAACCTTAAGGATCATCCAGTGTCACCCCTGCCATGGGCAGGGACACCTCCCACTATCCCAAGGTGCTCCAAACTGGCATTGGGCACTTCCAGTGATCCAGGGGCAGCCACAGCTTCTCTGGGCACCCTGTGCCAGGGCACTGGATCATCTCCCTCTCCTGGGTGTAAGGTCTGCCTCAGTATCAGCCCTGCCTTTATTCTGATTTTTTAAACCCTGTGTGAGATGTCTGTTACTGTTATTCTGATATATCGAACTTGGGAGACTTTTCCCAAGGTCACACCCTGAAAGAAACTCAGGAAATAATTTACCCTGAAGTTCAGCTTATCTGTGTTGACCCCAAAACGTTACCTGGGTGTGTTTAGAATTTATCAGCAGCTGACCCCTGAATGATCCATCCCCTGCTGACTCAGATTTGGCAAACCCAGATCAGCAGAAGTTTGGGTTTTCTGTTGCTCTCAGGGTTAAGAAATGACTTTTCCATGCATGGAGGTGATGTAGAAACCTCTTCTTTCTGACAAAAGTGGCTTTAGTTACCTTAGCACAGGAGGTTTCTACCTCCAGATGCTGGATTTGGACAGAAGTTTGTTCCTGGGTGTAGTCAGGGAGCAGCCTTTGCCTCCCAGCTTGGCTTGGAGGGGTGAGAGATGCTTCTGCTCTTCCTCCAGCCTCATTTTTCCATGGAAATGAGTGAGAGGAAGGTGAGTGGAGCAGTCCCTTGTTTTGAAACACGGAGAAATTCCCCAGGGGCTGCAGTGGATGTTCTTAATTGGGCAATGAAAGCAAAGTAAACATTGATGAGCTTGGGTTCTGCAAGCATTGTGTGAGTTCTGGGTGGCAGAAGGGTTTAAGGGCTTTGAAAAGTACATGTTCTCATAGAAATGTGCTCCTGAAAATCAAACTGTAGCTCCCTAATTAGCACACTTGAAAAGCAAAGCCTAATTGAAGGCCTCGGTGGTTTGGGATGGTCAAGCATTGCTGTGTGAGGCTTGTTTGTGTGGGAGAGGCCAAGGAAATTTGGAATAAAGCTCAGGCAGGGATTTATGCAGATAAGAATTACAGGCTTTAACCCTTCATCTGGACACTTGCTGGCAATGTGGATGCAGCTCGGCACCTCTGTGGTCTGGTGATGCAAAGGTTTGAGATGCTGCTGCTTGAAGCTTGTTGAGAATAATAAAAAAGTTTAACTGGCAGCGACTTCGGGAGGTCTCCAGCCCAACTTCAAATTTAGGTCAGGTTGGCATTGGCTGAGTGAGCTCCAAAAACCTCCAAGGACAGAGATTTTTTTACCTCTCACAGCTTGACCACGTTCACTGGGAGGGGGACAGTTTTTCCTTGTATTTACTGGAAATTTTCCATGCTGCAGCTTGTGCATGTGGGAAGGGTCTGTTTCTGGTTTTATCTCCTTTTTAGATCATGTAGGCAGCACTTGAATCCCTTTTTACCTGACTTGAATCCCTTTTTACCTGACTTGAATCCCTTTTTACCTCACCTAGGCTGAAACCTCTGCTCTCAGTCCCTTTATCAATCCTGGGCATCTTTTTGTACCAGATGCTTTTCCTCGTACTGGGAAAGCCAGAGCTGCTCCCAATAACCAGATGGGATCTCACAAATCCCAACTGGCATCATTTGAACCGCTTGCTTTCCCAGCCATCCTGCTGCAAACCACCAATAACAGAACTGAAACTGTTTCATCCTTGCAGCTGTTGGGGAAGTGGCAAACTGGGACAGAGGGTGTGGGTTTTTTGGTGAGTTTGGTTTTTTGTTTGGTTGGGCTTTTTTAATTAAAAAAAAATATATATAGACCAAAATCTGGAAGCAGTTGAATTTTAAACTTTAGCCAAATGTGCAAAATCTGTGCCTTATGTTCAAGGGTCAGACTGGGATTTAAGCAAAGGCCTCCACTCCCTGCTAAGCCATAAATATATTCAATATATGCACAACAAATGACCTCAGTCCGCTGTGAGTGTGTGTGCACACATCCGTGAAGGAGCTTTTGTCCCCAGCCCTGTAACCTGACACTGGATTTGGGCAGCCTGAGTTTGGTCAAATCTCAGTTGAGGCACAACCAGAGTTTCTGGGAGCCTCTGGATTCCCCAAATCCATCCAGCAGTGTTGGAGGGCGAGGTAATGCCCTTTATTAGCCTCGTACCCCTGCATTCTCAGGCCTACGACATTCCTGAGCGTCTCGAATCCGCTGCTTCAGTGGGATATTTTTAGGTGTTACTTTGACTTGCACACAAAGCATCACATTTCACTCCTGTGATGCTGCTGGAAGATTCCTGACGCTTCCAAGAGAGAGGGAGGTGGGAAGGGCTGTGCTTGGGGCAGGGTATTTGTGGGCAGCCTCTTGTCTGCGGTGTCTAAAAAGGGAGGAGACGGTGCTGGAGACGGTGACTTCACCCACTTCTGAGCACGGGATGTTTCCCCTCAGCTGGGGATGGTTTGCACATCTTCTAATTTTCTATTTATCCCTTTCCCCCCTGGCAATGCACCTGCAGCTCTGCAGGGTTTCAGGTAGAAAAGTGAGAGGTGATTGCTCTGCTGAAGAAGAGGAGGCTGCAGAGTGGGCAGTGCTGAAGAGAAAATAAGGAATGGCTTTCCCAAGGAAACATTCCCTCTTTTTCCAGAATTTTTCCCAGAATCTGGCAGCACAGCGAGTGGATGAATGGTTTTCTCTCAACCTTGTCCCCACTCCATCTCTAGCTTCAAGGAGATGACCAAAAAAAAAGACAAAACTTTATCTGGGATAGATGAAAGACCCTTTGTTTTGGGATTTGTTTGTTTGCTCTCTAATCTTGTTCCCAACTTCCTGGTTTATCTAACCTGGAGGTGAATCCAGGTGAAGCCCAGGGCTCCCTTCTGGGGTAAAACGTGGCAATAAAGCTGAGGCCTCTCTCCTGCCTCAGACACTTTGTCTGACCCCCACTTGCATTTTGCCTGGAGAATGGCTCTGGAGCAGCTCATTCCAGCTGGGAAAAGCAACCCTCCAACCCCAGGCAAACCTGGAGCCCATAAAGTTGGGTTTTCTCTCTCTCCAGAGCCAACTGCTCTCTCTGACACCTGCAAACATCAACTCAGTAGTTACTCCGATGAGATTAATCCCAATTAACTGTCTGGCTTTGGAGAGAAGGATTTAAAGTGGTTTTATGTAGGCACAGTAGGGTGGAAGGTGGAAAAAGTGCTCAGTTATAAAGGGGGGAGCTGAGAGAGCCAGACCAGGCAGCTCCTCCTGGTGGGATCAACCCCGAGGCTGCCAAAGGAGCAGCAGAAAAGGGGATGGATTTCCTCCCAGATTCTCTGCCTTGAGCTGCTGCCCAAGGTGGGCCAGGGGGTCCCCAAACCCCCCAGCCCCACTGTGGCTGCAGGGTGAACTGGGCAGTTTCTTTGCTTTTGAACCTATAAAAAAGTCAAATTTTACTCTTCCATCTTTGCCTGTGGCTGTGGGATTGCTGGATAAGGCTTGCAGGGATGAGGAAGGGAGAAAGGGGGAATTTTTTGGTGGCAGCCTGCAGCCACTGAGAGGTTTAATGTGAAACAAAACCCTTCCCAACCCGTGCAGGAGCTTTGTCAGGGAGAACTTTGTTTCTGGAGCAGCAGCAAGGAATTTGTTGTCCATTCAGGAGCAGGATTGGCTTTAAAGAAGCATCTCAAGAGAAAGAGTCCTTCCTGAATTATAGAATTAAACATATTTAAAAACCTTCTCTGATCACCTGCACAATGGGCAATAAATTCAATTGGCTTTGATTTATTCCCTTTCCCCATTTATCCCATTAAAGGCAGTTGTTTGTTGGCTGCTGACCCAACACTGCTGTGAGGGCCAAGTGCTTTTGATGCTGATGCTTCTCTTGCCTTTCTTCTCCTTAATTACGGCTTTTCTGCAGTGAATGTTTGTTTGCTCTTGATCTTGGCTGGGATTAAAGCTCTGTTCCAGCAGACTTTCTAGGGCTGCTGAGAGCCTAATGAGGAGTACAAACACCCACTTTTGCTTGCCATTATCACTTCAAAGTTCACCCAAATGGAAACTTCTCCTCCCCTGAAGAAGGTGGTTATTAAAATGCATCACTTGAGCATAATTGGAAGCTCCAAGCTTGCAGGAAATGTCCAGAGACTCCAATTACCAGTGAGGTGGATTTTTTTCCAAAAGCAGCTTGTGAGTGCCTGGCTCTGAGTGTGAGGTTTATACACAAGCACTACAGGCAGTTTTCTTTCCAGAGGCCTCAGACAATTCCCAGGAGACCAGAGAATCCCAAATTATAAATCCATATTTTGGCCTGAAATTACTGGAAAAGACTACTGATAGATACTTTAGGAATATTTTTGTAAAAAATCAAATAAGGGATTTTTTTTTTAAGGATTAAAACCCTATTTGTGTCCTTTGTTCTTTGAGCTTCTCCTCAGCTGTCCTTGGCACAGAAATTCCACAATGTTCCAGCAACTGGAAGGGGGCTGGGAAGAAATTATCCCTAAAACTGAGTGGATTTGGCTGTGATCTTGTGACATTTTCTAGTACTACAGAATAGATGTTCAAGGAACCATTTTTAAGGTCACTTGTCTCTTTCCCTACGTTTTGAGTGCCGGGGTTTATTAGAATCCTATTAACTGGAATGAAACCCTGATTTTACTGAACTCCTGAGCGCTTCTTCCCAATTCTTGGTGCTGACCTGTCTCGTACCTGGTGTTTTTCTCCAAGGGACAAAGAAGGTGTGAGCAGCTCTGGAAATAAATCCTGGATTTTGTTAGGTGTGTGAAATGTGTTTGAACACAAGCAGAACTAACAAACCAAACTGAAGTACAATTTCATGTCCTTCTGGTGGCTTCTGAACAAGGATCTCTGGGAAAAGCTGGTACTGCCTATGGAATCTCTTCTGTTCTCAGTGCTTGGAGATGCTGGGAAAAAACAGAATTTTTTCATAAGAAAGATGAGGGTGGGAGGAAGAAAATACCTGTAAAATCTCATTACTTTTAAACCATGCTGCAGCTTTCCCAACTTCCACAGCAAGTGCCAGCAGCCAGCGATTAAAACCTTTCAGCACTCAACATCCCTCGGTGTGAATGTTGATTGTCTTAACACCAGGCTTTTAATTACTTCCCGCTGATGATAGACTGCTCATTATTGTCTCGTAAAACAGAAGTCAAGCTACACTTAGCAAATAATTATCTTCCCTCACAAATCATTATCCTCAGCATCCAGTAGGTTAAGCCCAGTTTGGGCTGCTTTAATTAATATTTTCACTCACAGGTGCTTTGCAGAATGGGTTCTTCAGATAAAACCTCGAAAAGGGGGTGAATTTGGGAGTCAAAAAATAAGGAGAGCATCTCTCCTGTAAAAATGGTCCCTCGATGATAAAAATGAGCCCTTCAGTGCTTTTTTATCCAATGAAATAAAAACCCAGAGAAGATTTTCCTTGTTTTCCTTGTGAGGAGCTGCAGTAGTTATTAATAAAAAATTCCTTCATCCAAAGTACTTGCAGCAGAGCTGGGTATTGCTCTCCTGGTGTCTGAGGCAGATTGTTAAAATATTCTTTCCAAACCAACAAATGATCTAAAAACTTGTACTTGGACAGGAGTGGAGCTCAGAGGTGTTCCCAGACCAGAGCCTAGCAAAGGTTTTGCTCATGCTCTCCCAGCCCAAACCCATTCCCAGATCCCCTGAGCAAGTCTGACAGCTGCTGGTGCTGATCTCAAATCTCCTGCAATTTCCTGGGGAAAGAGATGAAAATCAATGGTCTCATGAAAAGATTCCCATATGCACAGGAGCTTTATGGACTTGGTCTTGCTGCTTTTGCAGGGAAAAGCCAAGGAAAAGCAACTTAACCTCATAATTCAGGAGAACAGGCTGATTCCGAATGATGGGAATCATTTCCCTGCAATCAGGAAAGTGAGAGAATATCCTGGGATCCTCCAAAGCTGGCTGGAGGGTGCCGAAAAATATCTGTTCTAGGGAGGACTAGGGATTATTTTGTATATGGTTTGCCAAGGAAGTGTGCAGGAGTTTTCCTGACTTTAAATCAGGAATAAACCCGAAAGACAGGCCTGGCTTAACCAAACCATGAGCCAAATTTAAAGGCTCCATCTTTTCCTGCCAAATACCTGGTTTTGTTTATTTAATCCTTTCCTCTGCTCCAGAAATGACAACCCTGCACTCCTCACCCTACTGGATAAAAAGGAGTTGTAAAAATGGACTTTTAACCCTCTGGGAATGTGGAGAGAGCATTTCAGCTCATCAGGACCTGCTCTGGTCTAGACTGAAGGTGTCACTGCTTCCCTGACTTCACAAAAGCCTTGGAGCTGCTTGGAATTTAAGTATTCCATCAATTCATGTCATTTGCCCTTTTGGAAGGGGTTTAAACTCCCCCTGGATTAACACAGAAGGAGGGAAAATCAATTCTGGTAAACAGAGCTGAACAAATTTCGGAAAGGTTGAGAAGTGCCAGCCCCAACCCTTGTGCTCTCCCCGGAGATGATTTGGGGTGCCCCGGATTTGGCAGGAAGGGGCAGGATTGTTGTTAACCTGGGGAATTGCCTGTCAGGGAGAGGCTGCACTGGGTCACCTCCTGCACACGGGGTGGAATTGGGGTTATTTTGGAGACAGCAGAGTGCCAGCAGTGTGCTCTGGTGGTTGATTAGCTTGTCCACTGCTTAATTTCTGTGGCGAGCTTGCCTCTTTATGCCTTGGAGTATCTTAAACCATTCACAAACAGCCTAAATATCCCCTGACTGTGCAGCCCCACTTAAGCCAGTGACAGTGACAGGTCCTCAGCAGAAGTTGAGAAGAGAAATGCAGCTCAAACCCCCTTTATGGTGTTAAATCATTTATTCCCTCTGTCCTGGGGGGGGACAGAGCACCGACCTGGGCGAGGGTCAGAGAGAGAGGCTTTGTGTCCCCTTGGTTTTGTCCCAGAGCAGGGACAGGGGATGCCAGGGGGGCGCTGGGATGAACAGCCCAGCAGCTCAGGGCCAGGGCTGCTGGGACACGGGACAGACCCCGAGTGCCACGGCAGGGATGGGGCCAGGGGGGAGCTGGGATGAACAGCCCAGCAGCTCAGAGCCAGGGCTGCTGGGACACGGGACAGACCCCGAGTGCCACGGCAGGGACCCGGCCAGGGGGGTCCCCCCCAACAGTGACTGTGTGAAGGGAACACGGCAGAGAAAGAAAGGGTGGGAAAGAGGAGGAGGAGGAATTCTGCACTTAGTTTGGGATGGTGGGAAAAGCACGGGATTGTGCTGCTTTCTTCCAAAACTTGTGGGACAGCTTCTGCTGCTGGGTCACACTTTCCTCATGGCAGAGCTTTCTACCTTCAATATTCCCATTATTCCTGCTCCTATGGAATGTGTGCACAAGAGCTTTATGGAATGCTGCTTTTTGCAGGGAAAAGCCAAGGAGAAGCCCTAAAATGCTGCTGCTGTGGCCAGGACAGCCCTGCTCCCTCAGGAGTGCTCCATTCCCACCTGCCATCCCCATCACGGCTTCACTCGGGCTTGGGTTAGGAAGTTTTTCCTTCATTTCTTCAGGTTTCATTTTTCTTTGTCTCCCCAAAGCTATGCCAAGTAAAACCCAACCTATAGGATTTCAAAATATTCCTTCTTCCTCTGGATTGAATTTTTGGGAACAGGATGTGAGCAAATGACCATTTTCCAGAAATCCAAAGCTCTCAAATTCCCCGCAGCTCATATGACAAAATAAATCTGCCAAGCTTCTCTTCCACTTCCCAGGGCAGCTCCTTTAACAAAGATCAAGAGAAAATTCCTCTTTTTCTTCCTCGTGTCTTCTTGAATTTTGCTTTTTTTTAATATTAGAGGGGGTTGTTTCACCACTCTCTTCTTTTAAAATATTCGGGATAAGGAGGATAATTTTTACTGCCTGAAAAGAAAGATTTCCTCAGTCTTTGCCTGACTTAATTTTATGAATTAAATAAATTTTTATAAATAACTACTAAAATTTTAAATAAATTTTAAAATTTTAAATGAATTTTTATATACAAAATTTAAAATACATTTTAGACATAAATTTTAAATACATTTTTAGACATAAATATTAAAATTTTAAATACATTTT
>VYXG01003523.1:0-57543 GCA_013397235.1 Lanius ludovicianus | reverse complement strand
TTTAATACATTCCTATAAATAAATATTTTAAATTGAAATAATTTTTATTTTAAAAATTGTTTTTATTATTTATTTTTATTGTTTATTGATTTTTATAAATAAAATTTAGATTTATGAACGAAATAAATATTTAATAAATAATAATAACTAAATTAATAAGCCCCTCAATAAGGGCTCATCTTTGCTGGAGACTTGGAGAAAGAGTTGGGAGCAATTAATTTAAAATATATATTTATCTATAAATTGTGGGAGATGATGATGATGGAAATGGTATCTCTTGGCAGTTCTAGTGGATGGTGCTGTCTGTGGGAATAAATTTGGGAGCCAGTGACTGGAAATTCAGGAATGAGGGAGGAATCCTGGTAGAAAAGCAGAGTTTAAATCTTAATTTATAAATCTGGAAGTGCCCAATTTCTCACTGACATTTTTGGTTCTCCGAAGTTGCTGTTACTGTTTCATTTCCTCATTTGCATTTCTTTTCTTGGTGGGTTTCTCACCAAAAAAAAATCTTTTAAAACGGAGCTGAGCTATAAAAGCAAAGTTTGGTGAAACTCCCTGGAACTGACAGCACCATTCCCGGTGAGTTCCCTGATTTTACCAGAATATTCCACCATTTCCCCTAAACTGGATTAATATCAAGTGCCAGACAATTTGACTTCCGTGGGATGTTCCCATCTTGGCTGATTTGCAAGGATTTCCCCTCTGGATACTGGAAAAACTTCACCCCTATTTGACTTCTGCCACTTTTTGCTTTTTCTGGGGTTTTTTTTCCCTTTTCCCTTCCTTTTCCTTTGCTGTCAGAGTATTTTACACTTTCATTTCTGCTTCGCTGCTCTCACCTGAGAGGACCAGCAGGAAATTTGGGATCTGGGGGGCTTCAAACCACAAAAATTGAAGGAGAATTTCCAAATGCCCGAGAAGGGAAAGCAGAGCTAAGGCAATAATCTATGGAGGGAAGATTTATTCCCAGAAACGATTGGGATAACAGGACTGGGAAGGAAGGGTCAGTTTTTAAAAGATCATTACGTTTGTCCTCTTAACTGCCCATCCCCCTTCTTGCCACCTTTTCTAGTCCCATATTTTTGTACAAATTTCCTGGAAAGTAGCTGCAGTTCCATGGAATATTTCCATGTCTAAATCCATTCCTTCTTCTTGTAACTTCAAATTTGCAGCTTGGTTGGTTCAGCTGGGGAACTTCAGCCCTTTTGCTGTGAGAAATAGAAATAATTCCAGGGTTTCTCCACACCTGGAATGCCAGGAAATCTCTTTTACTGTGGTGGTCCCACACTTGCCACATCCTGGGGAGGAGGGAAGCAGCTCATTAAAGGTGAGGCCATAATTGGAATTAATTATCTGCCCAATGCTTCAGCTTTAGGTGTGACTGGACAGGAAGGCAAGGTTTGATCACAGCAGTTTTATTTTGGGTTACTTTGAAGTGTGCCCAGAAATTAAAGTGAGGTGAGGCTCTCCCAGTAATTTTAAGAGTGAGGAAAATTAAAAAAACAAGCCCAGATTATTCCAGCCCTCACTCTTGGACCTTGGATGGATCCCAGGTGGACAAGGGGATTTCTTTCTCCTTCAGCAGCACCCTGTGCTTGTCAAGGAGTTCTCAAAAGAAGGATTTATGCTCTGAAAATGGGTATAAAACACATTTACAAGTCCTCTGAGCACCACCCCTGCCCCATTTGGGTGGTTCTCTGCTCCCCTTTATTCTCAGCCTTTATTTTGGTGAAGCCAAAGAAAACCCAGACTGAACAACAACAGCAAAAAAAAGGCATCGAGCCAAAAATGTCGTTGGAATTGCAAATCCAGCTGGGCCCCACCTTGTGTGGAGGTGTAGGAACAACTGCAGCCAAAGTTTTCCTGCAGGTTTTAGCAGGCAATTCCAAGGATAAACAGCACCAGGCTGGATTCCTGTGGAACTGGGATGGGCTTGGAGTCTCCCTGTGATGTCTCCGTGGCTGAGGTGGAACGGTTCTTCTGTGCAAAGGTGGGAGAGAAGAGCTTAAAACCCCCAAAAGGCACGTGGAGATCCCTCCTGGAGTGTGGGGAATGCAGGGGAGGTTTAATGGGGAAGGTTTCAACAGGATTCCCCTTCCTGGGCGTTATCCCAGAGGTTCCAAGGTTTGCATCCCACTCGTCCCACAGGAGTTCATGGGAAGGCAGAGACCTCCCAGCACCCTTGGGAAGAGGCTCAGGCTTCTCCCTTTTCCCCTCTGATTTTCCCTGGAGCACTTTCTCCTTGCTGTGTCCTCCTGAGGATGAACTAAAGGACTCCAGAGCCACTTCTGCCTCAGGCCCAGCTCTTTCCCAATTCCCAATTCATTCCCTTCGGGAGCTGCCACGCACGCACTGAAATCCTTCCTTTTCCTCTAGGTGTCACCACTGGATTGGGAATGGGAGCTTTTCCTCTCCGTTCCAGCCCGGAGCACAACCTCAGAGTTGGAATTCTGCTCCTGCTTTGAGCTTCATATTTACAATAATTGATCAATTGGAATTAATTTCGTTTTACTGAGTCAAATGCAGCAAGGTTGAAAGGAAATAATTCTTTCAGTAATTCAAGGCGACTTTTTTACCTTTTAAGTAATATTTATGGAATCACAGAAGGATTTGGGTTGGAAAGGACCCTAAAGCTCATCTCCCATCCCCCTACCATGGGACACCTTCCACAATCCCAGGTTGCTCCAAGCCCTGTCCAATCTGGTTTTAAATCTCCTTCCATGCCACACTGGCTGCTGCCACGACCCTTTCCTGAACCTTTTCAACTCCAAGGTCACCTGGGGAGGGGAAAAAAACCCCAAAAGGAGGGAGCAGGGAAGCAAAGCAGGTGAAGGTGTCCAGGATGCTGCGGGCTCTCAGCACGTGGGTGGGCTGGGAGTGTTCATCACCTGTGTCTTCACTTAAAAGCTCTTGTGCAAAGTTGTCTGGGTGGTTTCTGAGAGCCCTGAATCTGTGAATCCTCAGCATCAGAGAGACCACAGAAGTTGATTACATAAAGGTGCAATTAAGCTGATTTCCCTCCCACACACCCAGAAAGGTCTTCAGACTTTGGAACTGCTCCATGTCTAGCTCAGGGAGAAGGATCAGTTACAGATCTTGGCTCAGTTTAAGCCTCTGCACAAGAGGTTTTCCAGTGAGTCCGAGTGATTTCATTCCTGGGGGGGGAATTTTTAATGCCAATTGTGTTCATGAGTCCCATAAACTCCTCTTCCCTTTGCCCAGAGAAGCTGTGGCTGCCCCTGGATCCCTGGAATGTCCAAGGCCACTTGGCCAGGGCTTGGAGCAGCCTGGCATAGAGGGAGGTGTCCCTTTCCATGGCACGGGGTAGAACTGGAGGAATTTTTTAAGATCCAATCCAAACCGTTTTATTCTGAACTGGTTGAAAAACATTACCCCCAGCACTACAAAGCATTAATTAATTAATGACCTGCACTCCAATTCCTTCACAAATGCCCTTGCTCTTTGTTCTGTGGAACTTTGCCCTTTGCCCAGTGATCCTGGCAGCGGCAGCCTTGGGTATTGCTGATTGCAGAGCTCCACACTCAGCTCACCACCAGCTTGAATCCAAGGCCAAGTGCTGACTTCCAGCACAATCCCCAAAACCCCAGCCCAGCCCAACCTCTGGCCACCCCCTCAGAGGCTGCAGCTGCCGTTCCCTGGGGGATTTGGATGGGGAAAAGGAGTTTGTGTTGTTATCAGCACTTGGGGAGGTGCTGCAGTGCAGTGCTGACATCCCTGCTGTTGACAGTGCACTGGTTTTATCTCTGAATCAAGCCCTGTTTTCCCAACCAGCTTTACATGTGTAAGGTTTTGTGTTGCTGTTGTTGTTCCAACTGATTCCTGGGTGTCCCCTTCGGCTTTTTAGATCATTCATTTGGATTTGGTGCTGATTATCTCCTTGCACTGTCACTCATCCACATCAGGGGGCAGCTTTGAGGTTGTTCTGCAACTTAAATCCATTTTCTTTGTGTCACGAATTGTTTTGGGAACAATCTTTAGAACAGACAGATTAATTTTCCTACTAACTGGCCAGGAATGTTCTCCTGAACGTGAGTAACCACTGCTTGAGCTGAGGGAGATGTAATAATGCCTTTCCTGTGGCCCTGTCTAGCAGACTTTCTCCTCTCTAAATAAAAAAAGCTGCTGTTTCCCCCTGCACTGGGAGATTTATTCTGTGTGGGTGGGTGGTTTGTTTGTTGTAAGAACTGGAAATTACTAGAAGGCTTTTATTAAAACTTTTTTATTGCTCTCTGCAAACAAACTTCAGGTGTATTTATACTTCTCCCATGGAAAGAGATGAGAGGCTCTGAACTCTCCTCCTTTTTTCCTCATATTTTCTCATCTGTCTGCCTTGGCCCCTGAGCTGCTTTTCCCTGCCAGGCTCCATAAAATTCTCCCTGGAGGCAGCAGTTCCTTGTCTGCTGCATTTTCCTGGATTTCTTAATCCTTTGCTCTTGTTTTGTCTGAGTTTCAAGCTCTTTTTTTCCCTCTTTGCAGACCTTTCTTTTCTTTGTCCCTTATCTGCTCCTGCCTCCAAAACCTCCATGGGCAGATAACCAAATAATATCCAAGATTTTCATCCCCACAAGGAGAATTTGGCTTCTAGCCTGAGTCAAAGCTGATCCCTACCACCATCCATGTGCAAATTGGCCAGACTGGGGGAAAAGAAAGGATCTCAGACTGGAAAATGTCATCCAGGACTTGAAACAAATCCTTGGAGAGCTGGTTTTCCTCTCTTGCTTTCCCATCAGGAAGGAGAGGAGGCTCTCAGCAGGACCATCAGGAGGTATCCAAACACACACAGAGGGGCAGGGAGGGCCTTAAAACACTGATGGGGTTTTATTTTGGGATTCTGTGACTGCAGCTTTAGCTCAGACACAAATCCCAACGCCTTTGGCTGCAGCTCTCCCAAAGTTCAAAGCTGAAATGCTGCAGGAGAAGAGAATCCAGGAATCTGCACTCTCCAAACTCCTGGAGAAGGGAGGTGGTTCAAGGTTAAAACAGCCTGGACAGAGGGAGCAGTTATCTTGCCTAAGCACAAGGTGCACAACGAAAGTGCTTTAAATGAATAAATCAAACAAAGCAAACCCTGCTGGGGCAAACGAGCTCTCCTGGGGTGGCCCCTGGCCTGTGTCACCTGAGCCCAGGTCACTTTGGTGCTGCTGCCAGCACTGCCTGGCCTATCAGCTCGAAATGTGTTTACTTTTTTTGCATTCAGAATGAAAGGGACTGTGCCTCGAAAAGTAAAAGCATTAAACAAACTCTTTTGTGAGAGCAAAGTACACCTTCAGCTCCTTGTAATGTTTAAATATTTAAAATATGAAGTCACTCGGTACTGCTTTACCACCCACCCACCCAGGCCTGTTTCTCTTCCATTTTCCCTGTAAATTGTGCAGACATTACATTGCCCAGCTCCACCCTGCAGCCATTTCCTGCCTCCCTGCTCTTTTCTGATTATTCTTTTTCTCCTTTTCTCCTTTCCTTACAGCTCCCATTTTCTCATCCCCCATTCCCAGACTGCTTCTCCTGCCCAAATCTACCCCTGGCCCCGTTTCTTTTTTCTCCTGTGGGATAAGTGCTAATCCCCCCTCAGCCTGCAATGCAGGACAGCTTTTTATAGCCCTGCTGAAGCCAGGGAGGTGAAATTCCCTAAGAACATCAGAGCTTCCCTAAGAACAAGGCTCCCTCTGCTCCAGGTGCTGCTCCCAACATCGATTTGGGTGTTAAACAGGACCAGGCTGACTTTTACAAGGCTCCTTTTTCCTGCACTGTCCCAGTCTTCACCACTTTTGGAGTTTTCAGCTTTATCTGACACCTTTATCAACTGTATCCCCTTTTCCAATCTCTGTCCAGTCTCATCCTGAGCCCACACAGACCTTGCACCAGGATGGCTTTTGGCAGGAGTCCTGCAGCTTCAGGGTTTTCCCACCACTGAAATGGGCAGGAGAAAAGGATTTGACCTCCCCCACCTCAATCCCACAGAATTTTATGGCTTCTGCAGCGCTGCCTTGAGCAGTAGGAAAAATGCTGCCTTGGTTTATTTCAAATCCAAGTGAAAAGAGGGGAAAGTTTGCATCTGTCAGCACTCAGTGTGTGTTTTCCTGAGGGTTCTCTTGTGATAACTCCCAATATTTATTGGATCGAGCTTGGTTCCCACAAGAACTCAAAATAGCTGTCTGGATGTGAAGCAGCGTGGTCTTCCTCGGCTGGCAGGGCTGTGGAGCTCGCTCCCAGGGCTTCTGGGCACTCAGAATTCCTCTGGCCAGACCACTCTCCCCAGGGAATGCTCAAAATAGGGATCACAGGGGAAGGGGCTCTCAGGGGTGACACTCAGGGATGTTTGAATCCCACTGATTGCAGCTGAACTCGGAGCCTTTTGCTCCCTGGCTGAAAACGTTCCGAAATTGAAACATTCACGTGGAGCCCTCGAGAGCCTGATTTTGTGGGAATGAAAAAAGCCAGGTAAAGTTAATCTGAAAGGGTCAGTGGTTCGTTAAAGCGTCCAGAGAGCTTCACTTTGCTCCATAAAAACTCCACAAAGATTCCTTATCTCCAAATCCAGTCTCTATGGGACAGCACTTTCCTGGAGGGATTTCTGTTGACAACATTTGCTTCCTTTCTCTTTCCTCCTTGGATACCCTCCAGATTCCTAAACCTTCCTTCATGGCATTTTCTAACATCTCTGCATTGATACATCTGCTTTGATTTTGGTTAGGTTTGATTTGTGCTGCTGGTGGGTTTTTTGGACCACAGAACTCTCTCCTGACCTTGGGACCAAAATTGCTGAAGAGCTTGGGAACTATTTTGAGCAATCTTTAGTCAGGCTTTATTCTAAGCCTTTCCAAGTACCTGCTATCAATGTCCAGCTAGGATGACACAAGCAAGTGAGGCAAACATGTATTTATGAACCTTATGTCTAGAAATTTCAGGAGCTGCTGTCTGCTAAAGCAAGATTAATTTCACCTAAAAGCCGATTGCTTAAATTGGAGCCTCACCCAGGGTTCCTTTATAGCCCCTGCAGCAAGAGAGGCGCCTCAGGGCAGCTCCAAATGCTTGGCTGGAGGTGTCACCGTCTCTGCAGGAGTGACAGGGGAGCCTGGACAGCTGCTCCCAGCCGGGGGTGACAGATGAGATGAGCCCCAGCCTGGCCACACGCTGCAAAAGGGGAGCTGAGGTTTGGCATGTGGTGATGGCCGTGGGGTTTTATTTCTGGTGCTGGGGTTTGATGGTGGGGATTATCCCCAAGCTCCTCGGTCAGGGCTGATTGACAAGGGCCCGGTGCACCCAAATTTGTGCTTTGGGAGCTGTGGGGGCATCCTGGGCTCAGCATCTCCTGTGCCAGGGCTGCTCCTGCAGCAGGGCCGGCCCTCACGTGGCTGCTGAGGAGCAAAATATTGTGTCAACAGCTGCAGTGCTTCCTCCTCAGCCCTCTCCTCCTCCTCCTCCTTGATGTTTGCATCACAGCCCTGGAAAGGAGAGCACAAATAGCTCCTGGGAGTGGGCAGATCCACGGAATGTGCTTACTCATGGAGCAGATGATGTCTCCTCCTGTCAGCAGCTTTCATTTTTCTCTTATTCAAGGAGAAAGTTTTCCTCTTTCCAGTAATGGATTCTTGCCCATCAGCCTCTCTTACCTGCTTGGGGATGCCCTGCCTGTGTGGGGAGGAGAGTTCATTGCTGCCATATTCCAAAGCAGAGCATGGATGGAGGCAGAGGTTTGCTGAGGGACGAGCTGGGGATGCTCTGAGACACAAAGAGGTTCAGGGCTGTAGTGATGGGACAGGGAGTGAGGGGTGCTAATTAAAGGGGGAATTTAGGTTAATTTAGGAAGGAATTTTTTACTGTGAGGGTGGTGAGAACCTGGAACAGAGGTTGTGGCTGCCCCTGGATGCCTTGGCATGCCCAAGGCCAGGTTGGACTGGGCTTGGAGCAGCCTGGGACAGTGGAAAATGTCCCTGCCCGTGGCAGGGGGTGGCACTGGGTAATCTTTAAGGTCCTTCCAACATCTCCTAGCCAGTGATGCTTCTGTCCTTCAGCTTGGCCATGGATTCAGGGACTGCTCCAGGACTCCAGGATTTCTGGCTTTTCTCAGGAGTCTAAGATTTCTGGGATATTTCTGGGGCACAGTGGCAGTTACAGATGGGCTGTGCAGCTGCAGAGTTATCCCAGATTCCCCAGCTCAAGCTCACATGGTGCCACCAGTGCCAGTGTTTGCAGAGCTGGGACATAAATTAATCCCCTGGAATAGCCCTTGGACAAATAATCCCACACAGGACCTTTGTTACCTGGTTCGTGTCACTGCATCATCTGAAGCACAAACATTGGAATAACCTGAGCAGGTGGAGAGGGATTGGGGTATGGGGAAAAGAGGAGCCTTGAGTGTCCCACTGAAAAGATCCTTTTCCCCTCTGGAAAGCTCTGCCTGTCAGCCTTAACAGGGAGCTTTGGATTTACTTGGAGCCCAGCGGGGAGGGAAGTGTGAAGGCAAACTGGGAGGAAAACCTTGGGATCAGAAGGGAAGTGTGTGGTGGGAAGATATCCCTGAATCCTCAGCTGGAAGCGCTGCTGTGCTGGCAGTGGAGAACCCGTTAATGGGGAGGTCAGGAGGGTGATTATTCAGGGATATCAGTGCCTGCTTAATCTCCTTGGGGCTTATCTCAGTGATTGCTGCTTGAGACCAAGAGCTGGGATAGTCCAATCTCTGCCAAGAACAAACACTCCTGCCATGGAAAACCGTTCTTCTCGGCCAGTCTGTGCTGAATCCCCTAAAACTAAACACAAATCCAATGTTCTCTCTCGAATTCCAACCTGCCCAGAGTGTCTGAAGGCACTTCCTTTGAGAGGCAGAGCTTGTTCCAGGAGAACAGAACAAAATAATGGCAATTCCAGAAAAGTACAGGCAGTTCTCAGCTCCCTGGGAGTGCTGCTCAATCCCATTCCTGCTTGGAAGCGTTTCCCTGTTTAACTCCCTGGTTTTCCATGGCTTGGCTGTTGGAAAGCTGAGCCCGCTGGAATTCCTAAATTGGAATTACCCTGTAAGTTGTGACTGCAGTTTTCAAATCACATTTCCAGGGAGCCACCCAGCTTTCCAGTGCTCCCAACAGAATTAGGGCTGGGAGGATCCCGCTTCCTTTGGGGGGCTTGAACTCCAGCCTGGCTTCACCAACACCATTTTCTTGGGAGCCATTGAAATATTGAGTTCTTCTCTCTTGCTTTTCGATATTTCAAGTGCCTGTCAATAGAGATTTCTTCAAGCAAAGCTTTTCCCCTGGAGCTTTTCAAGATAAGGAACCGTGACAAGCCCAGCCTAAGTGCCCTGAGTCAGGCTTTGTTTGCACAGTGCTTGGGAGGCCTCTTCCAAAGCCTCTGGATATTGGTGGAGTGGAAATATCAACTCTTAACAAGTTGAAAATCCTTTTTTTTTTTTTTAGCTCCCCCTGCAGAAAAGCTTTAAATTAAAATTCAAAAGACTCTTTGTGGAGCTTTCCTGTTCTTGTCATTCCGAGCAGGATTCACCAGTGTAGCCTGATTGTTTAGGGAAAAACCCCAAATTTTAATCTATTCCTGTTCTGTTCACCATCCTAAAACTGGTTGATATTTAAGAACATCTTGCTCTGAAAACACCAAAAAAGATTAAAAAAAAAAAAATAAAAGGAGGTTGGAAGTCAGAGGGGAAGGAAACACAAAATTGCTGCCCAGCCTGAAGAATGTATTTTGGACCTTTCAAAAAGCTCAGAGTCCTGCCAGATCAAAGCAGTTTCCTGGAGAAATCATCAAAATCATCAAAAATAAGGGGAAAAAAAAGGGGGCAGGCTGTCAAGTGATGCTGACTGGGCAGTGCTGATTTACAGGAAAAAGGGAGAAAAACAACATTAATGGGAATTTGCTCAGAGCTGCTGAGTGAAGCTCTGCTGTGCTTCACCCTCTGACTGATGGGTGCTCCTCTAGCACAGCCTTTGTGGATTCTTTAGGATTCTTGCTGACCCCAAAATCTCATTTATAGCTTTTTTTAAAAACAAAACAGCAAAAATCAACGTACAAACCCCCCCACCTGTATCTGGTGAAGACAAGAGAAGATAAAAGAACAACGTCATCCTTGACAGAAAGATTTGCTCTTTTTTTGACAAACAGCTTTAAGATTTAGGGGTGTTTTTGCAGCACTGTTGAACTCCACAGCGTGTGCAGCTCCGAGGTAAATCATCAACCTCCGAGTGAAACTCCCAGGACAAATTTGGCCAAGTGCTGAGTGCTGTGAGTGCTTCCATAGGATCCTGGCAAGAGGATCCTGCTGTTTATTCAAGGAAGGTGGGGAACAATGACCGTTTCCTACTCTGCTCTCAAAGCGAAACAATCGAGGTGCCCGCTGGCCTTTATCGATTCCTTATCTATTAATTACCCAAACTTCCTCTATTAAGATTATTGGGGCCACATCTCCTCCTTTGCTATGTTGCCAAACAGGTTTTGTGTTCAGGGCTTCTCTGTCAGCGTTAGGAGCTGCTTTGCTAAGCCTGGAGCTTGAAAATCCAACTGGAATTCTCTCTTTTGAGGTTGAAAATATTCCCTATGGATCATCAGCATGGCAACCTCTGGAAAGATTTACTCTTGGCAGTGACATTATTTGCTGGTATAAAGCCTGGAACATTCATTTCTTGAAGCAAACAGAGGGTACCAAAACAGAAATGTTTGTTCTTTTCTGTCCAGGCTCACCAAGGTTGCCCTTCCCTGCCCCAAGTTAGGAGGGATTTGTTTTTGCCTTGGTGTTTTACATCTCCAAACTTATTTTTGTGCCTTCCCGTCATAACCCTGAACTTCTGAATCCCTCTGGGACATGAATCAGCCTGCCCTAATTAACACTTTGTGCTCCTCCTGAGCCTGCTGAGAGAAAGAGAGAGTCTCTGTCTGCTCATCCCGCCTCGAACGAGGAAATTCAGCTGCAGACGGACTCCTCAAGGACCTTTTCCAAGGAAGTGACCCAACAACCTGAGCCTGCTCAGGTGACAGTGACAGTAGGGCTGGGCTCCTGGATCAGCTTCCCAGTAAACAGAGCCATTAACTCCAGCCAGCTGCTGGCACCAGCTGCACACTGTTTTGCTCTCTTCAGAGCCTAAAATATTTCAGCCAGGCCACTCTGGGTTTCAATCCATCACAGAGTGTTTTGAGCACTGCTCAGCTCTGCTTTTCTTCACGTTGATTTGTGCAGGGAAAACTTCCAGGATCGTTCCAGGTCCTCCATGACCTTTAACTCACCTGGACTGGCTTCAGCTCAGTGCAAGGGATGCCCCCTGAGCAATCCTGAGTCACCCCTGAGCACAGAATCCACGTGGGATCGGGCAGGTGACTCCGTTGGGCTCTGGAAGGGCCAGAGAAAAAGCCAGCCCAGGCCTGGTGCCACTCACCTGGTGCTCAGGGCTGGAATGGGGCTTCATCACCATCATCATCATCATCATCATCATCATCATCATTTCTGCTTCGCCCTCTTCTCATTTGACTTCTTTAATTAAACTATTGAAGAGAAAATCATGGAATTGTGGAATGGTTGGGTGGGAAAGGACCTTAAGGATCATCCAGTTCCCATGGCAGGGACACCTCCCACTGCCCCAGGCTGCTCCCAGCCCCAATGGCCAGCCTGGCCTTGGGCACTGCCAGGGATCCAGGGGCAGCCACAGCTGCTCTGGCAATTCCAGCCCAGCCCCTGCCCACCCTCCCAGCCAGCAATTCCCAACTCCCAGTATCCCAGCCAGCCCTGCCCTCTGGCACTGGGAAGCCATTCCCTGGCTCCTGGCCCTCCAGCCCTTGTCCCCAGTCCCTCTGCAGCTCTCCTGGAGCCCCTTCAGGCCCTGCAAGGGGCTCTGAGCTCTCCCTGGAGCTTCTCCTCTCCAGGGGAACATTCCCAGCTCTCCCAGCCTGGCTCCAGAGCAGAGGGGCTCCAGTCTGTCCCTCCATCCCTTGTCCAAAGTCCCTCTCCATCTTATTTTAACTCCCTTCCCACTGGAAGGCCACAGTTAGGTCACCCCAGAGCTTCTCCAGGCTGAACATTCCCAATTTTCCAGCCTTTCCTCCCAGCAGAGCTGCTCTGTCCCTCTGATCATCCCTTCATCCTCCTTATGAAGGAGCAGCTGCTCTGGAACAGAATCCTCTGCTGTATCAGAAAATCAGAGTTTGGGCTTGGAGGACTGAAGAGAACTTTTAAATTCCACTATTCCAGTATTCCACACCTTTTCTGGGAAGAATTAACTGCATTTCCTCCTCAGCTGAGTGACCAAGGGACAAAGTTCAGGTGCTGGAGTTTGAGATGGAGAAATTTCTCTCCAGCTCATATGGACAACTGGAAAAACTGGGGGGATTTTTGAACCTTAATCCCATCAGACACCTCCTCTCTCCACCCAAAAATGCTGAAATTCCCAGATTAATTCCTCTCATGGTCATTCCCCCCCCCCCCTTTTTTTTTTCATGGAAGAGTAGTGGCTGTATCATCCTGACATTGATGATTGGGAGTTTCTTTGAAGGGTTTTCCAGCCTCCTGTGGCTTCCAGGCCACAATTTGGCTGCTGCTGAGGTTGGAAAGGGAGATTCCTGGGATATTCTTCATCCCAGAACACAAATTCCTGCCTTCCTGAGAGCCTGAGGCTCCATCCCTTCTGCCTTTGGAGCTGTGCATGGCACAGCTGGCAGACCATTAATTCTCTTCATTTTTCCATCTCTAATCAAGGAAGCTTTAATCAAACTCCTAAATTTCCTCAGGTGAAACGTTGGGATTTTTCTTTCTCCTGAGGAAAAAAAAAAAGGCTCCCTTTTAAATTCCAAAGAAATCCCATTCCCAGATTTTCTTCCTGAGCAGAATGTACTCTTCTACATCCCACAGAATGTTCCCTTCCAGAAGTTTCTGTGGAATGCAGCTCTTGGAAATGCCACTTTCCTTCCTGGAGCAGCATCATGGCCACAGGGATGGTGTCCAAAGGCTGATCCTGAAGTACCTGGAGGTTGTGTGATCCAAGGAAAAGCTTCCTCTGGTTTTAAATAAGCTGGAATTTGTGCTTATGGTACTTTTGCTGCAGTTTTTGACGTGGATCAGACACATTCCTTCCCCACAATTTGGGAATGAAGTGAGTAGAAATCTTGGCATTTTGGTTCCAGATGTAGAAATCCTGGCATTTTGGTTCCAGATACCACAGCAGTTTTGATTCATCCCAAAAAACCTGCCCAGACACTGATCCTTCCCAGAGGGATGAGCACAGAACCAGCTCAGCTTTAGATTTCTTCTCAACATTGAATTTGAACCCAAATCACACACTGGGTGTTAAGAGGCTGATGAAAAGCAAAGGAGCAGCAAACCCATGGAATTCTGGAGGAAAAGTTCAGCCAAACTCACCTGGGCAGGCCTCAGCTGCCACATGGAATATTCACCTCATCACCAAGAGGGGTTTTTATTCCTTCACACGATATTTCTCTTGTTCTGTGTTGTACAGAAAGGATTTTCTGGGTGCTGGATTTAGATTTTCCAAATATCAATGCAGAATTCCCCACCCTGCCCAAGCCTTTTCCAGGCAAATGTGATTTCTCTTCCCACAGGGAGAGGCTGACACTGAACACCCTGTGAGGTGAAGTTTGAGGAATGTCTGAGCAAATCCCTGAAATTCAAAGGATTTGCAGCCCTCTGTTATTCCCAAATTTTTGATAATGAAGGAGATCCCAAACAGCAAAGGGAGAATCTCCCTAACCACCCCCCCCCCAAAAAAAAGAAGAAGAAAAAATTATGTGGCCCATTTGGGATGAAAAATCCACATCCAGAAACCCAACAAGAGGCAAAAACTCCTCCATCCTGTGGCCAGAATAAGCTGTAAAAAAAAAATTATTGCTGGAAAAATTCCTGAAATCCAGCAGACAGTGAAAGTTGGAAGTGGAATTTGTTTGCTCAAGTGGGGCTGGTTCAAAGAAGGGCTCTGCTGGGGCTCAGCCCTGCTCAAAGCTGGGATTACAAAGGGCCCTTTGTGTGTCCTTCACTTCCTTGGGTGGGGAATGACCCCAGGAAAGCCCCCAGCTCAATTCCTGCCTGGAATTCTGTGGGAAGCTCCAAGGCTGCCTTGTCAAAGGTGCTGTTGTTGCCTCCTTTCACTCCACCTTCCTTAACCTGGCTGTAAATCATGAATATTTTGGATTATTGCTGTTCTTTCCTTCTTTTTTTTGGAGCTTTTGGGATCAAAAAGAGCAGCCTGCAATTCCCATGGGACCTGTTTTTATTGCAGAAAATCAGGATTTTGAGTCCAAAATTGCAAATTTTGGTGGGGAAATGTCATGGTTTAGCATCATTTGGGTTTGTAGCAATCCTTTGGCTTCCTCCTTCCCCAAAACTCCCCCATTCCTCGTTTTTATTGTGCTGGGAGCTGCTGGTGTTTGATCCAATGGAAAACACAGGATTTCTCCATTCTGCAGCAGCCTGGGAACTATTTAATGAATGAATTAATTAATTGTATTCATCTTTTCCTGCTCACAGGTACCCTCTGAGACGGGGCAGCTCCTTCACGTTCCTGACTCCAGGCCCACACTGGGATTTCACCCTGGTGAGTGAAACAGCTGGAAAAGCAGGAATCCAGAGCTGAAGGTTCCTGGGAAAAATCAACACATTCCTCTGTGGAATTGCTGAGCTTCCCAGGCTCCTGAGCCTCATCCAGAGGCTGCTTCTTGCACCCAGGGATTAAGGAAGGCAGGAGATTCTGGACACTGTGTTTTCCTTGCTAAATTCCCTATTTTCTGACGTGTTTTAGCCCTGGCAAGGTGTGGAAATAAAATGAGGGGTTTGGGGTTTTTTAATTCCTTAAATGGAAAAATAAATCTGTATTTTATTAGTGTGGAGAAACTCCTCCTCAGAACAAATTTTTGGGTTTCTTGCTGTAGGCTTTGTACTCTGGTTTTTCCAGCCTTTATTATCCCAAGCCCTGGAGCAGGTAGGGAAAGATTTCCCTTTGGAATTGGTGTTTTAGGAAGTCTGTCCTTGAAGCACTGAGGGTTTTAAGGAATTCCAGATTCTGTCACATCCTAAAGCTCTTTGCTGCCCTTGGATGTGGTGATCCCATCCTCAGCAAACCTGGAAAATTTCCCAACCCCAACCCCTGGAATTTTGGGATGAGCTGATCCAGCTGCCAGCACAACCAAAAGCACAATCTCCTTGTAAATTTGAATTTTGCTGAATTTTAGAAACTTTTAACTCCTTGAAACCCAGCTTTGGAAATATTACAAAGCCTTAAAAAGGAGATTTTTTCAAATCTGAAAATTCTGTGCTCCACCAACACAAATTAAAAGGTTTTTTTTTTTTTTTTTTTTTTTGCCCTGAAACCACCAAATATTCCCCTGCCAGTCCCAAAAATCCTCTTTTCATGCCAGAGTTTGTGCAGGTGTTTGGCCAAAAGGTTGGAAAATAAACCTGGCCTTGGGACAAGTCAGACTAAGCCAGGCTTTTTCATGCCTGCCAAAGTGGGATGGGATTTAAGGGAATGGCCAGTGCTGGTTCTGCATAATTCTGAGAAAAATCAAATTCAGTTTGGGTTTAAACTTGCTCTGACTGGAAGCAAATTTCCTCATGGAATGTTTTCCTTCATTTCCTTTCATTTTTGAGGATTTATTTCTGGGAAATAGGCACTGGAGCTTTGGTGGATTTAATGATCCTAAAACCTCATTGGGGTTTCTGATTCCAGGTGGGCAAAAAGCACCAAAAAACCAGGTTGATCCCTCAAAACCAAAATATCCTGGATTGAGGCAAAAAAAAAGGAGGAGAGAAAAAATCTGAAATTGTTTTCCAATTAAAACCCCAATCCTTGCTTCCAAAAGCATTCCTGGAGCTTCCCTTGGAATCCTGGAATGCCAAGAGCACCCCGGCTCCAAATCCAATCCCCAAACATTTCACATTTCCCCTCCTGAGCAACATTTTTATTCAAAATTCTGCTCTACAAAACCCCTCAATTGAACCTGAAGCTTTTTCCACTCGAATAACTTTGGGAAAAGGGATTTTTTCCCCAGGATTTGGGGACTGAGTGGGATCACAGGTCCTGGAAGATGCACAAATGAGAGCAAAGAGCACTTTTCAGTTGCTTTTCCATCGTGTGGCTCCAGAGCCCTGGATTTGGGGGGTTTTCCCTGGAATCTGGCAGAGCCCAGGAATGCCCCAGCTGGCTCTGGAGTGCAATGTCTGAGATTTTGTCCAGAATTAAATTGGGCAGAGGAAAGGGGGATGCAGCCAATGGAATTCTGAGTCTGGCCAGCTGAAAAACAAGGTTTTGGCCTCCCCTCGGTGTCTGGCTTTGGGCTGGAGCTTTACAGTAACAATTTCAAATCCTCCACCCCATAAGGAACCAATAAATCCCCAAAAGCCCTGGGAGTGTCTTTATTGCAGCTTTTCTTCTCTTAAAGAATTCCTGAAATCCTCCTTTTCCATCTGGGAAAAATCACCTGGAAAGGTGTGGGCAGAGCATAAAAACTCAAGGCTGAATATTTTTCACTGATGCCAAGGGAAAACAAAGGGCTGGGGTTGCTTTTGGCCTCAAGGCTTCCTGAGGTTCTGTTGGAAAAGGATGGATCAGAAATATGGGAAATAAGGGTCTGATGGGGGAATTTTTTCCTCTCTGCTTCAGCAAATCCAGCAGGGAAGGGATTCACGTGCCAGAGTTGGGATCTCATCTTTGCAAACTCAGTAAAAAACCCAGAAAAACTGAAATCATTGAGGAATTTTCCCCTTGAATCCACTTAGGAAAAACCCACAGCACCCAAACTGCAAAAAAAAAAAGAAAAAAACCCCAAAATATCAGGAATTAGGGAGGGAACTTTATCCTTGGATCCCCTTAGAGCTGAGGAAAAAACCACAGCACCCAAAATATAAGGGATTAGTGAGTGAACTTGTGTTAAACACCACCATTTCAGGAATTAAATATTATTTAATATTAAATAATAGTGCCAAAAATCCCCCAAAATATAAGGGATTAGTGAGTGAACTTGTGTTAAACACCACCATTTCAGGAATTAAATATTATTTAATATTAAATAATAGTGCCAAAAATCCCCCAAAATATAAGGGATTAGTGAGTGAACTTGTGTTAAACACCACCATTTCAGGAATTAAATATTATTTAATATTAAATAACAGCATGGTGTGGACAGGCAAAAATAAAGCCTAAAAACACCCTAAAAATGAGAAATAAACACAAAAATTTATTATTAAATAATAGCATGGTGTGGAGAGGCAAAAAAAAAAAAAATAAAGCCTAAAAACACCCTAAAAAAAGAAGAATTAAACACAAAAAGGGGGTTTGAGAGTCCTCCAAGGCAGCTCAGCAGCAGGAAACTCTCAAAGGAATATGGAAACTGGGCTGGTTAACATTTAAAACGAATTTTAATGAATCTTTTTATTCAAATAACTTCAAAATTTCAGCTTTAACAGAGCTCTGTCATCACTGGAAGTGTCTTTCAGTGGTTGCACACATTTTTAAACACTCAGAAAACAGAAATTGCACCTTTGCTCCTGCCAAGAGGTCCAAGTGCTGCAGTGGGAGGCACCAAAATTGAAATTTGAACTTCAGAGTCTGCAGCTGCTGTTCCTCCCCTCACCTCATTCAGAGTCTGGACTCGATAATGTGGGGACCAATCTAAAAATCCGAAATAATTTCGTTTTTCCTTGTGGAGAGGAGGAAGTTGACTCATTGAGAAAGGGAAAAGGGTCAAACTCGGGATAAAAATCCACTCCTTGTTCCACGAGTGACTCGGGAGCTGTGGATTTTCCAGCCTCAGGCTGGCCAGGATGAGGCCACAACTGATTTTCTATCATCAGGATAATAAAAAAAGAGTATTCCAGATGTTGCAGAAATAGTGGGAAAGATCTTTGATCATCATTCCACTCGTGCTCTCCTTGGGAAGGGAAAAAAGCTGGCAATTCCCAAGCTAAAAACTTTGGGTTTCTCCCACAAAATTCCTCAGTTTTTTAGTCCCTCGCAGTCCCAGCAGGAATTCTGCAGCTACAGCCATGCCCAAAGGAATGGGGGATCCCAAAGCCCTCACACACAGGCAGGGACTTCCTAAATCAAAAAAAAAAAATTAAAAAAAAAAAAAATCCAGCACTTCCTGGATCCCTGGAAGTGTCCAAGGCCAGGCTTGGAGCAGCCTGGGGTAGTGGGAGGTGCTGAGGTTGGAACTGGGTGAGCTTTAAAATCCCTTTCAATCCAAATTATCCCATCATTTTATGACCTTAAATGAATCCCAAATCATTTCCCAGTGGTCCCTGCTGCCACTTCCTCCCTAAGATTTCCTTCCCAACCACAATTAGGGGAGTGCAGGGAAAGAAACTTTAATTGCCAGGTATCCATCAGGTGAAAAACTTCCTTAAATAACAAAACCCACTTCGTGAAATAAAAAAAGGGCAGGACTGATGGTCCTTTTTATGCCTTTATTAAAAGTGATCAGCTCGGGTGGGGGCTCCNCAGGCCAGCTTCGAGAGGGGTAAGGAGGGGGTCGTAAATTCCTGCATTGGGATGCAAGCCCTGATAAGAGGCCGGTTTCTTCACAACTAAGTGGGGTTTTTTTTTCTTAAACTGCAAGAGAATTTTTAACTTACAAAGCTACAACAAAGTACAAAATTACATTTAAACAAAGCTACAAAATAAATGGATAATCGATAATCTGGTCCCTTATTTATAACACTTCGCACTTGCATTCAACTTCTCACTTTTGAGTTCTTGCAGTCAGCCAGGGATGTAAAGAAAGGCAATATCTCCCCATTGCTTCCTTTCAAAGCTGCATTTCTGAGCCCAACCCACACTTGTGTTTCATTTCTCACAGAAGAGGAAGCGCCGAGAGAAGGACGATGACGTTGTCAGCCTCAACAGCCTCGACTTTAAGGTACTGAAAATCACTTTACAACCCCCCCTGCGTTGGGTAATCCCCTCTTTGGCAGCTCCTGCTGGGGGCTGGCAAACACGGGGTTAATTTGGCTGTGTTTGCTCGGCAGCAGCAGCTCAGTTTGCTCTCAGCTGAGTCTGCTCTCACAAACACCTCTGGGGTGGGCTGAGCCCGGCTCTGACATCGCTGCTGCTCCTGCCTCCATCCTTGCAAGTCCAATTCCTGCACGTTGTGTGAAATAAATGTGCTTTACCCTCAAAAATCAGCATTTCCAAGGGTCAGGAAGCCAAACTGCAAAGCCTCTTCAAATGTTGGTTTTGTTTGATTTGGGTGCTCTGAGTGGGGGTGAGAACGAGCTGGACTGGCTGGGTGGGAAATTGTCCTTAAAGCTGGGGATTAAAGGGATTTACTGAGCTGAGGTGAAGCTTTTCCTGCTTTTCTGAAGGAGAAACTCCTTCCCACTGCCCATCTGGCCTGAGCTCCCTTCTCTGGAGAGGGGAAGGAAGAGAAAAAGGAATTTTCCTGTGTAACACCTCTTTAGTTGAGGCTTAACTAAGTGGGGTTTAAGGTTTATTAGACTGAGATTAAAAGCAATTTGCTAGTGGGGCATTTCCTGTGTGACCTCATGAGCAGGGCATCCTGCTTGATGTAACCTCATTTGCATTTATGAATTATTTACCAGCCTCCCCTTCACCTGGCATTGCTGGATGCTTTCCATGAGTGCCCTGGCCAAAACTGGGCTCTGACCTCTCCAGCCTGGATCAGTTCCAGGTCAGACCATCCCTGAAATTCTAGGATGGGAGGAGAGAAAAAAAAAAAGAGAGGCTGTGACCCTCTGAACCTGTTTTCTTTCTTCCTAAAAACGTTGTCTTTCCTCTCAAAAACCTTGTCATTCCTCCCAAAAAACTTGTCATTCCTCCTAAAATTCTTGTCTTTCCTCCCAAAACCTTGTCATTCCCCCCAAAACTTTCTCATTCCTCCCCAAAACCTTCTCTTTCGTCCCCAAAACCTTCTCATTCCCCCCAAAAACCTTGTCTTTCCTCCCAAAAACCTTCTCATTCCTCCCAAAAACCATCATTCTTCCCAAAACTTTGTCCTTCCTCCTATAAGCCTTCTCATTCCTCCCAAAACCTTGTCTTTTCTTCCAAAACCTTGTCATTCCCCCCAAAACCTTCTCATTCCTCCCAAAAACCTTCTCATTCCTCCTAAAAACCTTCTCATTCCCCCCAAAAACCTTCTCATTCCCCCCCAAAACCTTCTCATTCCTCCCAAAACCTTCTCATTCTTCCCAAAAACCTTCTCATTCCTCCTAANCTCATTCCCCCCAAAACTTTCTCATTCCTCCCCAAAACCTTCTCTTTCGTCCCCAAAACCTTCTCATTCCCCCCAAAAACCTTGTCTTTCCTCCCAAAAACCTTCTCATTCCTCCTAAAACCTTCTCATTCCTCCCAAAAACCTTCTCATTCCTCCCAAAAACCTTCTCATTCCCCCCAAAACCTTCTCATTCCCCAAAAACCTTCTCATTCCCCCCAAAAACTTCTCATTCCTCCCAAAAAAACTTGTCTTTCCTCCTAAAAACCCTCTGAACTTGTTGTTTTTTAGGGGTTTTTTAGGATTGTTTTGTTCCTGAGGGAATTCTGGGTTCAGATGGGAATGTTCAGACAAGTAAATCAGCCCTCAGGGAAGAGGATTTTCTTTACCTTTTTTAATTGGACAACCCTTTCATGTGGAGAAAAAAATTCCCTGAGTTAGGGTTTCTCTCACGTATTTTAGTTGTGAAACTAAAATATCAACAGTCATTTTAACAGAAATCTTCCAAGGGAAGAAGGGAAATCCCTGAGCTCAAGTTCAGCTTTTCTTTCACCTGACTTTTCAACTTGTTCTTTAAAAAGGCTCCAGCTCTGCTGGACTTGGGTGATTTTCAGACACATCCAGCAAACAGCCTCCAATTTTTTGTTAAAATACATGAATGGTGCTGATGGAATTGTGATTTTCCAGGCTTTTTCATCCCAAAGTTTTTTAAACTTTCAAAAGCACCACAGGTGAAATGTTCCTGTCAGACTTCCCAATCCATCAGCAGCACTTGTGAGCCTCATTGAGCTGTGTCCAAATTGTTCTCTCCTCTGTCTGCATTTCATCAGGATGAACCCAAAACCTAAAATTTGGCTCAATCCCAGCTGAAATAAAGTCACAAGAGAAGATCCCAATGATTCAATAATATTTTGATCAGACCATAGATTTTTTTAGCACTGGATAAACTGATTTTTTGGGGGTTTTTCTCACTAACTCTGCAGCAAAAATGGGATTTCAGCTCCACAGTCTCCCCCAGCAGATTTAGCTCGGCTGAAGAGCTGATGTTTTATCACCCCACTTGTGATGATGGGGGAGTTTTGCCAGAAGAATTTATTCACAGCCCTCCCAGCCATAATTGTGCTGATAAAACTCATCCCAAATTTGCCACCCTACCCAAAATGCTTTTAAAATGAAGGTGAGGGGAAGGGATCGTTGAATTTTCAATTAATTTGGATCTGTTTTTCTGAAAAGCTTCAGCAATCCTTTAATGCTTTTTAAAGCTCCCATATCCAGATTATTCCATACGCTGGGAATGTGGGATGTGGAATGGCCAGGGAGATCATCCATGCCTTTATTTTGATTTATTTATTTGCTTTTTACTCAAAACTCAACCAGATCCAGCAGATCTTGGAGGCTTCTGCTTTGAGGTGCAACCTAAAACCTTCCAAACATTCCCAAAATCTGAGTGGGAAGTTCCAGCCTTCCCCTCAGCCTCTTCTCTTGTGCCTCCTTTGGGGAGAAAATAAGGAATTTTCTCTTGGGATCAAGCCTGGAGCTGTACTAGGATGTAATTGATAATTGATAATTAACAATAGACAGAAACATGGGGATGCAGGAGAGAAATCTCAATTTTTTTTCCTACTTTAAAGCCGAATTATTTCTGCATTTCAGGTAAATTTGAGACCATCGGTGATTCCAAACGGCCCCCAGGGCTGTGTGAGGTGTGGCTGAGTCAGGGAGGAAGCAGGAGGGTGTTTTTGGAAGGGGTGTGTGTGCATCCTGATGGTTGTTAGCAACTAAATAAACACCGGCAGTGTCTGCCAGGGGAGAGACTCAATTTCACCCGGGGCAAAACGGAGCCAGGCTGAGTAAGGAGCAAAACTCCCTGTCTGGGGGAGGTTTTCTCTTGCAGGGTTGTCCTTGTAAGGCTTTAGGGACAGGGATTCCTGCAAGGTCTTAGCCAGGAGTCTTTTTGGGAGCCTCCTCTGAAGCTGTGTCTTCTCCCTGTGTCCCTCACGTTTTGGTGGGGTGGAATTTCAGCCCAAACCAGGCCTGGAGTTGGCCAAGTTTGGGCAGCAGAATCATGGAATGGTTTGGGTTGGAAGGGAACTTAAATCCATCTCATCCCAATGGCCCAGCAGGGAAAAGGGAAAAGGGTGTGAGGATAAAGCTGATGGGGACAATGGCTCCAGGCAAGGCAGAAAACACCATTTAATTTTATATATAACATGAAAAATTACTTGAAAAAGACAAGGAGAGGATGAGAAAATCCTTGTTTATGGATTCTTGCCACTCCAGACCACTTGGAAGTGTCATTCCATGGACACAATCCTCCCAAAACCCTTGTCTTTCATCCCAAAAGCCTTGTCATTCCTCCTAAAAACCTTCTCATTCCTCCCAAAACCTTCTTATTCCTCCTAAAAACATTGTCATTCCTCCCAAAAACCTTGTCCTTCCTTCCAAAAACCATCTCATTCCTCCTAAAAAACCTTCCCATTCCTCCTAAAAACATTGTCATTCCTCCCAAAAACCTTCTCATTCCTCCCAAAAACCTTCTCACTCCTCCTAAAAACCTTCTCATTCCTCCTAAAAACCTTCTTATTCCTCCTAAAAACCTTGTCCTTCCTCCCAAAAACCTTCTCATTCCTCCTAAAAACTTTTTTATTCCTCCTAAAAACCTTTTTATTCCTCCTAAAAACATTGTCATTCCTCCCAAAAACCTTCTCACTCCTCCCAAAAACCTTGTCCTTCCTCCCAAAAACCTTGTAATTCCTCCTAAAAACCTTCTCACTCCTCCTAAAAAACCTTGGCTTCAGGCAGGGATAACCCAGCCTAAAAATCCTCCCTAAACAAAGCAAGAAAAGATCTCCTACTCAGACATCCCCCCAAGCTCTAAAGAAACAACCAAACCAGTCCTTCCCTCCTCCCTCCCTCTTCCCAAAAGACTTTTATGGGAATTTTATTGGCGTGTCTGATTCCTGCAGGAACGTGCCTGTGCATAAGTTACAAATCTGTGTTTGAAAATAGACTTTGATCCCAAAGGCTCCAACAAACAACTCTTGGCACGGGAGCTGGAGTCAACTGGAGCTTCTTGCTCCATTAATCCCTAGGAAAAAAAAAAAGAAAAAAAAAGAGATGTTGTGTTTAATGATATCCCTGGATTGGCTGAGCCATGTTTTCTGCTCTCTCATTCATATTCATAAGATGGAAATTGCTTTTCTGCCCCCAGCAGGGAAGGTCAAGGCAAATCATTCCAAAATGTTCAAAGGTGGATTTTACCTTTTGTCCAGAGAATTCCAAAATGTTCAAGGGTGAATTTTTGGAAAATCAGAGTTGATTTTTTTGTGGCTGTTTAAAGGAGTTGAATGGCAGCTAATTATAGTCACCATCCCAAATAAACACTGCATTCCAGAGCGGCTCCTAAAGTTTTGGGATGACCCCAGATTGGGTCTCTGATTGGGTCATCGCCTACTTTTGCTCATTTTCCAGCATCTTGCTCTGAATTTGGCTCAGAATATAAATATCCAGGAGTGGAATGTTAAACACAGCCCGTGGCCAGTAAACAACCTCATGTAGGGGTCCCACTGAACATGTATGGGAAAAGCCCAGAGTGGAAAATCCTATTTATCCCATCCTCGAGTGTTCTGTGTGTTATAAATGAAAAGTCAATTTCATCGAATTAATCATTTGCGCGAGCCAAATTATTGATATAAAAACAAATAAAATTTATTTCAATCGAATTGACAATCAAAATCAGCCACTATAAAAGAAAGCAGGGCCAAGCCTAGGTTCTTGACTCTGTGTGACACATACACAGCTCTGACCACCAGCAGTTCAGAGAGGTAGGTGCACACCTTCGAGGTGTTTGAGTCCAGTTTTTATACTGTTTTTCTTGCTCCTGGCTATGATATCCTTTGTCCTTTTCATTTTTGATGATGCTCTGGTCCAGTGCTCAGAGGTACATTCAGATGCTGATGTGTCCAAGGATTCTCTTTGTGCTCTGGTTGATGGTTTCCAGTAACTCATCTAACATATGATGATCTTTTCCGAGAAATCTTTATATGATTACAATGAGGTATCTTGAGCAATAGGTCCACTCATCAGCAGTGTCCAAGGAGCAGCAGATCCTATCTAGTGCTTCTTTCAGATGGAAACAGACTCTCCTTGGGTAAGGTGAAATCATGGGTCTGAGGTCATCCCCTGAGCTTGCCTGCACTTCTTATGTTAATGAGTACCTTCCTTGAGCAAGATGTCATGAGACTTGCCAAGGTGTACTCTGAACACAACTAAGTTTAAACATATATACAATTTACAAGATATAGTTTACATTTTAGATCTCACATTAATAACTTATTCCAATTATAGTATTTTGATTCCTTATGAATTTTGACCCATCTACAACATGTGTCTTCCACTAAATATATCCCAGTAAAAATAGCTGGAAAGTGCAGCTTCAGGTGGGTGGCAGTGCCCAGGAAATGGGATTTCAGACTGGGCATGGAAAGCAATATGGAGATGCACTGGATGCTTTCCTTCTCCCCCAGACTTGCAGCCGCCGCCGGGATTAAAACGTCGCAGGTCCTTGCTTTGAGGGAATTGAATCCAAATGTCAGGCACATCCCAGGATCTGGGAAAACTGGGAAAGCTGCCCACTGAGGGATACCCTCCTGCCTGCAGGCTCTGTAGTGCCCCAGCTCAAATCTCCTCCTCGCCAGCCAGGGGGACAACTGAGCTCTTTGATTCCCAGCTCTTGTCCCTCTGCGGGGTTAGGGATCAAATGGAGCAATGCCAGGGTTTTCTGGGAATGGTTGGGATTGGTAGCATGGCCAGGCCAGGGTGCTGTGAGGATTCTCCATTTGATGATAGACTGAAAATCCCAATTCTGCTGGGATTTTTATGGCTGCTGCTGCTCCAACACATCATTCCCTTGAGTTTTTCCGAGAGAAAAGGCAGGATCAGGCCATGTGTCCACCCTGGACACAGGTGCTGGGGACATTTTCAGCCATTGGGGACAACATTCCTGCATGGCCACACTTGGCAACCCCTGGCACGAGGCAGATGCCAGGTGTCACTTCAACCAGTGAGTGTTTTTATCCCAGAAAACTTCCATCAGCCTGGAATTGCACACCGGAATTTGGATGCGTGTTTTCTTCGAGATTCATCTGTCCTTAATCTAAAATTGATTGGATGATGCTTTGGGGCTGAAATAACCAAATGGCACAGCAATACCCCAGGGAGCAGTTTTTATTTGGTGGCAGCCCTTCCAGGAAGAATTTCCAGGAGGAAGGAACGTCACAGGTACGAGGCTGCCCAGAACTCAAGGAAAACAGCTCTGTGGGAAGGAAATCCCAGCCTAAAAATAAGAGCAAAACCACGAGGGTTGGGTGATTCCTGTCACTCCAACTCCTTCCTGCTCCCTGATTTGATAACAGGATAGGAGCCACTGAGGGATTTTACTTCTGGAAGTGGAAATCTCCATGAGAATTCAGGGCAGGAATGCTGTGGATACCCCCTGGCAGGAGAGCAGAAGAACTGGTCTGGTACCCATGGCCTGCCCAGCTGCGTTCCTGAGGCTCTGGAGAGGCTGGAGGGGCAGGGAAGGCAGGGGAGAGGTTGGAGTCAGGGCAGAGGGGGAAAGGAGCACCGGGAAGGCACAGGGAGATGTCTTGGATAGAAGGATGTGTGCTGAGTTGGAGGGAAGCTGGAACTGTAGTGCAGGCTTTGTAGGGAAATCCTTCAATCCTGGTGTGTTGCTGCACAAGGAACAATTCTCTTTCCCATATTTTGGCTTCTGGCTGAGGGTTCCCAGGTTCTACAGCGTTGTTCAGGATGGGTTTGCATCCCAATGAACTTGAGTAAATTCAAGATATTCCCTCTTCCATGGCAGAAGTGGAGCAGAGGCAGGTGAGGAACGTGGAGGTATTGGAGTGTGCCCAGAGCCCACTGGGCATCCCGAGGGCATGGTCCTGGGAAAGGGTCATTGTACCTGTCCATGGTCACGTTCCAACCTGGCTGGCCACGGGCTTCTGCAGGGTTATTGCAGTCCCTGTGAGTTCATCTCCAGCCCTTGAGATGGATGGATGGTCATCATCTCCATCACTTGGGATGGATTTCAGGTGTTTATCTTCATCACTTGGGATGGATTTTTGCAATAATTCCAGCCCTTGGGATGGATTTATGGTGGTCATCTTCATTGCCTGGGATGGGTTTATGGTGCTCAGGTCCATGCCTTGGGGTGGGTTTATGGTGCTCATCTCCATCCTTTGGGATGGATTTATGGTGTTCATGGCCACCATTCAGGATGGATTTATGGTATTTATCTTCATCATTTGGGATGGATTTTTGCAATAATTCCATCACTCAGGATGGATTTATGGTGCTCATGTCCATCTCTTGGGATGGGTTTATGGTGCTCATCTCTATCATTCAGGATGGATTTGTGGCCATCATCTTCACTACTTAGGATGGGTTTTTGGTGTTTATCTTCATCACTTGGGATAGATTTTTGGCAATCTTTTCCATCCCTTGGGATGGATTTATGGTGCCCATTTTCACCACTCAGGATGGGTTTGTGGTGCTCATCTCCATCCTTTGGGATGGGTTTGTGGTGCTCATCTCCATCCTTTGGGATGGGTTTATGGTGCTCATCTCCATCCTTTGGGATGGGTTTATGGTGCTCATCTCCATCCTTTGGGATGGGTTTGTGGTGCTCATCTCCATCCTTTGGGATGGGTTTATGGTGCTCATCTCCATCCTTTGGGATGGGTTTATGGTGCTCATCTCCAGCACTCAGGATGGATTTTGGCCCAAATGCCATTGATGACTGTGCAGATACATCTGCCACAAAGAAATCATCCCATTCCAAACTGGGCCAGCTGGGAACTGCTTCCCTTAGAGATTTGTGGCTCTAAGGCCTTGCCCACCCCTTTCTCCAAAGGCAGGGCATTTTCCAGGACACAAATCCCTTTGCCTGGCCCAGAGCCAGCAGCCCTGGAGCTCTGTTCCATCACCCAGGGATGAATCCTCACCATGACCTCACCTGGGCCTTGCATCACCACGAATTCATCACCTCCCAAAGTGTCACCAGAAAGTCAGGGATCACCTGTGGCTGAACCCCGTGGGCCCTTCCCTGAGGGCTGGAGAAGGAGGACAATTTAACACCCACGTCACCAAACAGCTCAGTTGGGAGCACGAGGAGATGTGGGGCACAAGGGACATCAGGTCCTGCTGCTGCCAGAAGCGTTTCAGTGGCACCTTGGTGTGCATGACTCTGCTTCACAGCTCCCCTCACAGCTCCTGGGTGTTCATCCTCTGTTTTCAGTTGGCCTTTTTTTCCATCCCTCTGGGAAGAGATGAGCTCCCAGTGCTCCTGAATCTTTAGGCCAAGTTTAGCAAGGCTTGGAGCTTGGGTTTTAGGAGAAATGGTTTTGACACTCCCTAAAAAAAAATGGTCAGACTCAGGGGAGGGTTTGGCTGCTCCTTCCCAGAGTCAGCGTCACTTTGGTGTTAAAAATAGTGGATTTCAGTAATCCAGGAAAGGATTTTTGTGTCTGAAAGAGTCACAGTGTGTCCTTTCAGCAAACGGATGGAAACTCGGTGTATCCTGAATTTCTGAGAATCCTCAACGTCCTGCTCTTGCATGGCAGAGGTTAAGTGGGTGCAGATTTGCTGAGAGAAGCAAAGAAAGCCAAAAATTAAAAATCCCAGGGGAGGGGACAGCAGGACTTTCCTCCTTCTCCTCCTCCTCCTCCTCCTCGTGATTCCAAAAAATGCTGTTTGCAAACCTTCTGCTGTCCCCACAGCTGGAATCCACCCCAAATTTATCTCCTCAAAGCAGCAGCTTAGTTAGAACAGGTAGGCAGCCAAATCAACTCCATTTATTTTTACCAGCACAGGAAAGCTTTTATTTCAGAGATTTGTAGCAGTGCCAGGAATAAAAGGACTTGAACAAACAAACAGAAAATCCAAACCCTTTGCATCTCCAGCTGGGCCTGCCGGGACAGGCTCTGCTGGGAGAAGAGGGGGAGAGGATCAGCCCAGCCCCTGGCTACCAGAGCTGTGCCAGCACAACTTTAAAGCTCAGAGGAGACTTAAAAGCGCAGGTCTAGACAAGGATTTTTTTTTTTTTTTAAACATTTTGCAGCAGCAAAAGTTTTATGCTCCAGCATTGGCAATGAGAGCAGCCATGAGGAGGAGCTTGTCCCACCACGCTGTAACTGCCAGGAAAAAACACTAAAAATGGGGAAAAAACCCCAAAAACCCACGTTTGCTTTGTGTGATGGAACAGCCCCCTTGCCCTCCTTGCAGCAGAGTATCTTGGAGGTCCCGTTTTTCACAGGATCCCAGGGTGGGTGAGGTTGGAAGGGACCACAGTGGGTCACTGGTCCCTCTCCCTGCTCCAGCGGGGCCATCCCAGAGCACGGGGCACAGGGAAGTGTCCCGGTGGCTCTGGGATATCCCCAGGGAGGACACTCCACCCCTCTCTGGTCTCTGCTCAGGGCTCGGGCACTGCCCAGGGCAGAAGTTCTGCCCCATGTCCNGCAGAGCGGGATGAGCGCGGGCTGAGGGAGGGTCGGGCGGCACCTGCGGCCATGGTAGCGCACGACGAGCTCGGCGGGCTGCTGCCCATCAAAAGGACTATCCGGGTCATCGACGCGCAGAACCAGCACTTCAGGGAGCAGGAGGTGAGCGGGACTGGCGAGGGAGAAGAACGGGATTTATTTGAGGGGAGAATGGGGTGGGGGAATCCCCTCAGCCCCCTCAGCTTCCCGCCCTGACGGGAGGCGGCGAGCCGGGCCGAGCGCGGGGCAGAGAGCGTTCTAAAAAACTACATATCGATATATATTTAAGTCCATATATATGTACACATATATTTTATATGCGTGTATATAAATCCAATATATTTAAGTTCATAGTCCCCGAAGAGTGGGACCAGGCAGCCAGAAATAATCTCGGCGCCTCACCCAGTGATTTAAAAAACTATATATACGTTTAAGTCCATGTATATATCTTTTTTTTTATGTACATGTATATACATTATATATATATTTAAGCTCACAGCCCCCAAAAAGTGAGACAAAACCAGTCTTGGTGCCTCACCTGACCCCGCTCTTCCCAGGTGGTTTTTCATTAAAAATTCTCCTGTTTTCATTTAAAAATCGCCCGTGTCTCTCAGCGCTCTTTCTACTGACAGCATTTTTCCTAATTAGATGCTTGCTTGCTGCTTAAACCGAAAAAAAAAAAACCCTCGTGGGGTTTTTCGGGCTTTTGAGGGCTGGTTTGTTTTATTGAAGTATTGTTATTTTTATCGCGTGTTGTTATGCAGATGGAAATAATTGCACTCCTGGTAGGTGTTCCCAAGCCTCCTGCTGCGACAGGAGCAAAAGTTCAGCAGCCAGGTAGGGCCCGGCTGCCTTGGGCTGGATTTATTACCGAGATTAGTGGCGAGATGAGGTGGAAAAGTTTAAAAAAAAAAAAAAGGCGTCTCCAGACGTCGCTGGGGTTTGAGGGCTCAGCGCCGAGTCACCAACCTCTGCAAATCCTGGCTTTGCAACAGCCAAACTTGGGCAATCTCATTGTGCAAAAGGGAAACCAGATGTTGGGGGAGAAATAACATAAACCAGATCTTTGGGAGGGGAGTAAATGGTCTCTTAATTCTTAATCGCCTGAGCCAACACTTCTCCCTCTGAGCCGCTTCAAGAGGCACTGGAGTTATCAGTGGGTGTCCCTTGGTCGGGAATGGGCTGTTGGATTTGGGAGAAGTGTGGAGCCAAAGCCTGATTGTTCAACTTGAGACTCAGCAAGCCCCATGCGTGTGAATCTTCCATCGAGGTGGTCAGGTGGTGGTGATTTCTGGCAGGAATTATTCAGGCTGCTGACTAAAATCCTCTTTTTGCTGAATTGGCTCAGTAGGAAAAGTTTGGCCTCGCGTGGTTTTGCCATTGGTCACCATGTTTGTGCGTGCTGTTGTGGGACATTGTACTCGAGTAAGGGATCCTTGTAAAAACCACTAATTATTACCCAGCACAGGGGAAAGGTTGTGGGTGTGCTGCTGCTGCAAGAAAACCTTGCTCAAAAGTAAAGCCCAGTTTTCTTTCGAGCAAGGTGCAATCTTTTAATGAGTTAACCTGCACTTAGAAGCACTTGGAATTCCAGGGGTGTGAAATCTCGCCTGGCATAAAATCAGCTTTAGTGGCTGTGCTCGTGCTGTATTAATTCACTTTTGGTAAAGAGTTCTCTGGAAAAAAAAAAATAATTCCTGATGGAGCTGTTGACCCCGCTGGGGTTTTAATTGTCTGGGGGTGCTGTAACACCCCTGGCTTGTTACAGAAACCTCCCAGGCTTTATTGTAATCTGGCTCCTGTAAGGAAGACGGCGTGGAGACAGGAGAGTCATTGTTTGCAAGTCCAGAGCTAAAAAAAACCCCTCCTGAGCCCGAGTTATCCGCAGTATGAACTGCCCGGAGTCTCGGCTTACACCGGGCTGGAAGGGGAGTGCATGACCCAGGGCTGGAACACCGAGCTCAGCGAAGGGGGAGCTTCCAAGCACAGGGATTTTATTTTCCTCCTCCCAGCTCTGCATCAAACGACAGCACTCAGGAGGAGAAGAGCCAGATGCTTTTTTTTTTTGGCAGTCGAGCCATGTCTGAGGAGCACTCAGACACAAAGTGGGATTTTTTATTTTTTTTTTCCGCCTTTAAGAGGGGAAAACCGGCCTTTTGCTAAGCTGGGTTCAGGAATTCCTCCTGCCAGCCCTTGGGCACGTGCATGTGTCACTTCAGGCGGGCACAGATGTGCTGGGAAGGCATTCCCACATTCCCTCATGGCCCTGGGCTCCCGGCTCTGACACGGCATCTCTGCAGAGCTGCAGTGCTGACCCTTCACCAGTGACCTGTTCGAGCCTCCCCGTGGCCTGAGGTTTCTCACTATTCGTTTTCAGTGTCACGTTTTGCTTTTCCAGGCTATTTATATCCCTGGCCTTGCCAGAGCCGTGGGTGGCTTTGTGTCTGGATCTTCCCTGCCTCAATCCTGCACTTTGTTAAGCTCCTCTTGGCCCATGTCCCTTTGTCCTACTGCACTGATACATGACTTTGTAGAAGTCAATACCTCCCTTTTCTTCCTCTCAGAAACATCTGCAATAAATTAAAGCTTCCTTGTTGTCTTTGAGCCTGGCCTAACTTTCCAACCTTTTCCCGACTGTCCCTGTCTTGAGCTCAGTGAAAGAGTTCCTGGTGTCCCACTTAAACCCAGCTGAGGATCCCGTGATTGAGGACACTTTTACAGCTTTCCCCCATTTTTATGGTACCCTCCTAGTTCTGACACTCCCCAAACGTTTCAAGCACAGCTTTGTGCTGTGCCAAGAGGTTTTTTTTCTTCCTGCACGGCTCTTAAATTGTTTCTTTTCATGTTCCCCCCTGCAAGTTTGAAGGCTGAACTCAGGGTGAGCTCACCTCCTCCTCCTCTATTGCTCAACGCCGCGTGTGGGCAGGGCCGCTCCTCGGGTCGAGTTGCTGAAATCGGATCTTACACATACGTAGCTTTTGTGCTGCCTCAGCCTCATGACTGGAATCCAGCTCTGTGTGTTTCTATTCCCTTTTTTTTTTTCTGGTTTTGTTTTCAACATTTGTCACTTCTGAGCGAAGGGTTTGCCCACCAAACTGGGCTGGGGGTGGAGACAGCACAGAGCTCGTCCTCAGCAGCCTCCACGGTCTCTGCCTTTTGAAAGAGTAGAAATTCAATAATTAACCAATTTTAACTGAGATGAACCCAAAAGGAGGCTGCTTCCCTCTCCTGATCTGAGCTTCGTGCTGAGCAGTCTCATGAGGATGAGTCATGTCTAACCCTGTGCCAGATGTTTGGGAGCACCAGGAGGATCCTCCAGCCTTTTCCAAGCCTTAACTCCGAGCCCATCTCTTCCCAGCTTCCCCCCGTGCACACCTTTCCTGCCCAGCCCTCACCACACAGTATTTTTGATGTCAAACACATCGAGTTGCCAACAGAACTTTTGAAACTGAAGCAGCAGGAGCTTTCCAGGGGCGTTTCCTCTTTCTTGGCAGCGTTTGGGTCGGGACAGACTTGAGCTCCCAGCAGGGATTAGTGGTGGAGAAAAGCAGAAGCTCCAACTTTCAAATCTAAACAAGGTGTAAGAAAAATGTCAGCGATTGCAGGGGGTGGGGAAGTGCAGCAGGAGGAGGAAACTTTGTAAACTGAAGGTTTTAAACTTTATCTGCTCCGTGTGTGCTGTCCCTCACAGGAATGTTCAGCTTGTGGTTGTTTGCTGCTTGTTAGAGGAGCTGCTGAGGCCGTGCTGGGCCCCCACTGCTGCTCTGCTCTCCAAAATAAAATGGAAAAACACATTCTTTCTCCAGAGGAAAAGATGAGAAAATGGAGAAGCAGATCCCAGCTCCATCTTTAGCTGTCACAGAGTGTCAGAGAACACTTTAATCTATTTCTGTTCAAAGCATAACAGTCCCTGCTGGAGCCCTATTTTGAATTCTCACTGATGTTCTCTCACCTCTTTTAACACTGGGCGAAACCTCTGCGGTTTAATTGCAGCCTTAAAGTTCAGACAAATATTTATAGCCTTTAAAGATGAATGGCTGCTTCCAAACGCTCTCCTCGCTGCGTTTCCCACTCCTTAAGTGGATTTGTGCTTTTGAAACCTGCCTGAGAAATTTCAGAGGGAGGCACAGCCAGGACAATTTGTTCTCTGCTTTGCTTTGCAGGAGCCAAGCACTAAACGGGTTCGGCCTTTAGCACGAGTCACCTCCCTGGCAAACCTGATCTCTCCTGTCAGAAATGGGGCAGTTCGACGCTTTGGGCAGACAATCCAGGTAAAAACAGAGCCTTTGGCTCCTCAGATCTGGAGATTTGGGGAAGAATTGGTTGGATGGGGTAAAACAGGCACCCTGTGGTGTTTTGAGGCATCTCTTGAAAATCTCCGTGAACTTTCTTGGGCTTTGGAAATGAGGAGTGCTGCCTCAGGAGTTGACAGGTATAAACTGCTGTGGATAAACAGGCTAAGCAGTAAATAAAATAAACTGCTTCAGATAGACAGAAAGAGCTGATAAACTGCCCCAGGCCTCAGCACACGTGTGCTGCAGCATGATGTGAGCTGACCTTGCTGCACAGCACTGTCACGGGAGTGTTTTCCAAGGAGCTCTGTGCTCACACCTGCAGATAAGAGCATGTCTGGCTTTTAGGACCTCTGCAGAACACCAGAGCAAAGTTCAAGTGGCTCCTTGATTAAGCTGTTCATAGGGAGAATTACGATCCTCATTTATTTACTTCCTCATACCTTGGAAATAAACCCAAGCTTTGCCTTCCTGTCTTCTTCCCCAGCAGATCCGAGCAGGGAGAGGGGCATGAAAAACCTTGCCAAGCTCTGGCCTTTCTCAGCAGCTTGATTAAAGTGTTCCTTTATCTGAGGAAAAGTGTCTGGGTGTGTTTTCCTGCCCTGGACAAGCCAGGAGAATGAAGGATTGGGAGGGGGGATGGATAATTCTGTAATACTTCTGAAATGTTGGCTCTCCACATTTGTTTTTAATCTTTTTCTTTTTCTTTTTTAAATGCCTGCAGTCGTTTGCCCTTCGCAGTGACAGCAAATCCCCTGGCTGTGCTCAGAAGTCATGCAGCAGGTCTGCTGCTCCTACTCCCCCTAAGAGAAGGAACAGCGTCCTTTGGTCTGAAATGTTGGATGTCAACATGAAAGAGTCCCTGAGCACCAAAGAAATCAAGCGCCAGGAGGTAGCTGTCCGTGAAAAACGGGATCGGGAAAGGCAGCCTTGGCTTTGTCCCTGCCCTGGCTGGGAAAGGAGTAACAACCTTTGGGGCACTGCATCTTCCCGTGCACCTAAAGCTGAGATTTATGTCTGCAGCAGACATGGGAAAAGGTGGATTCCTCTCTGGAATCACTGGGGAATTCATCTCCCCACTCTGACCCTTCAGAGATGCCAAACTTTCCACGGGGGTGCTCGGCATTCCTGAAATCCCCACCCCGGCCCCGCTGGCTGCCCCGCAGCCGCCCCAACAGCAGGTTCCTCACAGAGCCAGCTGTCTTTCTCCTAAAGCTCCTGACAATTGGTTGGAAGCCAAGCAGCAAGGCCTTGGCTTGCCTTTTTCCTGGAGTTTTTAGACAAATCTTCTGGAGACAGCACAGAAGCCGCCGGAAGCCGCCTGGGATTTGACCTCTGCGGTTTCGGGGGTTTTGTGTTTTCAGCCTTGTCTGGGTAAAAGCAGTGATTTAAAAGGCTCTAATATTTAATTTGGCTTGTGCAGGGGCGTCAGGGCTTTCACACAGTTGGAAGCAAAGCTGCTTTCTCAGGGCTAGGAAAGCAGATTTACTCAGGGTTGTCATGCCCAGGTGCCACCAAGCGATTGGGGTGGCCAAAGCCCTATTCAGGGCAGGCTGTACATTATGGGAGTTGAAGGGCTTTTTCTGAGAAAGACTGGGATTAAAAATAACTCAGGATGCTTTATCCCCTTTCTCCCAGGCCATATACGAAATGTCCAGGGGAGAGCAGGACCTCATTGAAGACCTGAAGCTGGCCAGAAAGGTGAGTGGGATTTTTCCTGCAGTCAGTGATGACATTCCAGAGAAAAATGAGGTTTTTTTGCACCTGCAGCATTACGTGGGAGCTTTATCAGCCCCAGAATCCCCAGTTTGAAAGCTGGCCCAGGGAGCTGACGTGAGCACTGGGACAACAGCACTGGTGTGATTGCACCAAACCCAGCCATAAAAGGATTGTGCAGAGCAGCCTGGGGACTCCCTCTCCCAGCTGGGAATAGTTCAGACAGAAAAATCCTTTTCATTTAAGTCTTCCATACTTCACAAAGAGGGCAATCTTTGGCACCTGATAGATCCTCTCAGATGTAAATCATCAGCTTTGGGGCCTGGGAGATTTTAATAGATTTGGATATATTTGATTTGACAGGCCTACCACGATCCCATGCTGAAACTCTCCATCATGTCTGAGGAGGAGCTCACCCACATCTTTGGGGACTTGGATTCCTACATTCCTCTGCACGAAGGTAAGAGCAGCTGCCTGGTTTGTGCTCACTAGGATTTAACCCTTCTGCTTTCTCCTGTTACTCGCTGGGACATTGCTGCAATTCCTCTTTTTCTGTTTCCATTCCAGACTTACTGGCAAGTTTGGGAGAAGCAACAAAACCAGATGGAACAGTGGAGCAGATTGGGCCCATCCTTGTGAAGTGGGTGAGTTCAGAACTTGGAGTCTGAGCTTAGAGAACGTTTAAAGCCAGAATTTGCAAAGCTCTGGGGGTTTTGTGGCCCTCAGTTCAAGACTGGAAGGGAAATTCTGGCAATGCTGAAAACAGTGGGATTCTGGTGGCTGGAATGGGCCCTGATTTCTTCCCAGAGATGTGGAATGTTTCACTGACTTATGGTTGAAATGTCTGTGTCCCCTGGACTCTTTGTCCCAGTGTGATTCCAGCAGTGTTACCCCTGCAAACCCCAGACATTGGGAGCTTCAAAGGCTCCGTGTGCTCGTTCTCCTTGCAAGATCCTCCCTTAGCTTTTTATATTGGGGAAAACATCCCAGTGGGGGCTGTAGAACTCGGTGAGTTTGACTTGGTAGTGACACCTGCTTTTCCCACAGGGAATCTGACTCCTAAATCTCCTCTGTTCCCTGCAGCTACCACGACTCCACGCCTACAAAGGCTACTGCAGCAATCAGCTGGCAGCCAAAGCACTCCTGGATCAGAAGAAGCAGGACAGGAGAGTCCAGGATTTCCTGCAGCGCTGCCTGGAGTCTCCCTTCAGCCGCAAGCTGGACCTCTGGAGCTTCCTGGACATCCCTCGGAGCCGCCTGGTCAAATACCCCCTGCTCCTCAAGGAGATCCTGAGGCACACTCCCAAAGACCATCCTGATATCCACATTCTGGAAGAAGCCGTGAGTAATCCTGATTTCCTTCTGCTCATTCTGACTAAGGATTTTATTTGGGAGCTCCAGAAATGTTCCTTAAACCCCCTCAGCACTTCCCAGGGGGTTTTTCTTGATCTGTGAGAGGGAAAGTGAGGGATTAATCCATATGGATTGCATCCTTTGGAGTTGTGAAAGGAGCACGAGGAGAGGTCACACAGGAAAGCAATTAATCACTCTGAATCCTGAATCATTTGTTTGGGTTTTTAGATAGCCATAATCCAAGGAGTCCTCTCTGATATCAACCTGAAGAAGGGCGAGTCTGAGTGCCAGTATTACATTGACAAGCTGGAATACCTGGATGAGAAGCAGAAGGATCCGAGGATTGAAGGCAGCAAAGCTTTGCTATGCCACGGGGAGCTGAAGAATAAAAATGGACATGTAAGCCCCTCATTTTTTACTCATTAATTCCCAAACCTTCCCTCAGAGCTGCTTTAAACTCTTGGAGCAGGACTGGGAGCTTCCATCCTGAGGGATAGTTTAGACATTGGATAAAAAAGCAGAGAAGAAATCCCTCAGTGGCAGCCTCATATCAGGGTGTAAGGGAGAGTTTCCTGCTGACAGCTTCACAGTCGGCTTTGGGAAGCTGGGAAATAATTAGCACATAGAAAGTGCTCTCCATCCAGAGGGATTTCCTGCCTCTGTTTACTTCCAGGTGCTCTGACATGCCCCATTAGGAGCCCTGGCTTTTCCAAACAAAAGGGTTCCTGCAAAAGCCTGTTTGGCTCTGGGCTGGGCTGCCTGGAGTTTCTCTCCCACCCACTGGATCCAGGCTTTGCTGCCTTTTGTCCTGCTTTAAACCTCAAATCTTTTCATGTTTTCTTTGTTCCTTGGTTTGGGGGGGGGGTTGTTGTTTCATTTGGCTGTTTTACTCCTGCACACAAGGCATTCCATGCTCTCAGGAGAGATATTGCTCCTAATCATCCTATCCCTGCCATCTGGGAATGATAATTCCCTTTCTAGGGATCCATAAAACAATAAAGCCGCTGATGTAATCCCTGGTGTGCGCCAGACCTTGGCATTGTCACAGGAGACTCCAAAAGTTACTGTGGGTGAAACTGCAGATAAGGTGGCCTTGAATCCCACAGGATGTGTGACCTCATGGAATTGAGAGTGCATATTGGCATGTTTTCCCTTCCAGAAGCTCTACGTCTTCCTCTTCCAAGACATCCTGGTGCTGACGCGGCCGGTGAGCCGGAACGAGCGCCAGGCATTCCAGGTGTACCGCCAGCCCATCCCTGTCCAGGAGCTGCTCCTTGAAGACCTCCAGGATGGAGATGTCAAAATGGGAGGCTCCTTCCGAGGAGCTTTTGGAAATTCTGACAAAGGTATGGATCCAACCAGCTCATTTATGGTGGCCAGGAACTTCCAGCTGGGGCTTGGATAAGGAGACATCTTTGTCTCTCTGCTGGATTTTGGGATTGGGGGGGGGTTGTTGGGATTTCAAACCTACCAGTGGAATCTCTAAATACCAACTTGGATCTGATCTGCTCTTCCCCCATTTATCTCCAGCCAAAAACATTTTCCGAGTCCGTTTCCAAGATGCCAGCCTGGGCCAGTCCCACACGCTGCAGGCCAACGACGTCTTCCACAAGCAGCAGTGGGTGAACTGCATCCGCACCGCCATCGCCCCGTTCCAGAGGAACATTCCTGCCTCTGAGCTCAAGGAGCTGCCAGAGCTGAGCGAGGAGTCGGAGGAGAACAACCCCTCCGTGCCCAACATCCCAGCCCAGAGGCGCCGGTCGGGAATATCCGAGATGGAGCTGGATGAGAGCGCGGCCGAGTGCGGCTCCGTCCTGGACTCGGAGGAAGCCAAAGGGGTGAAATCCCACAGAACCTCATCTGGGCACAGAAAATCCAGGGAGAAGCAGCTCAGTGGGAAGCGGAAAGAAACGCTGGTGTAAGGAAAAAGAGGAGCCCCAGTGGCACCCTGGGGGAAAACTGTTAATTTATAAATAATTCCGTGTACATTTTGTACCGGGAGCGCCTTCGGAGCCGCTCCGTGGATCAGATCCTGGGTTTATGTTGGAATGGCAGCTACTGGTGTTCGGTTACTGTTGAACTGGGGTCTGTTTTTACACTTCAAATCCGTGAGGGATTTCCAAAACCCTCGTGGCAGATCTGAAGAGCAAATCTGGGGTCCTGAAAGTTTCCCACAGCTGTGGTGGAGGCTGGAAAAAAAATAAAGTGGAATTTTGGGCAGCAACAGGGGGTTTTGATCAACACTGCGAAAGTCCTTTAAAGGACTCAACACCTGAAGTCACACTGGTGTGTGGTTCTGGGAGTTCCTGCAAATTTGCATGGTTAAAAAGGAAAAAATCCTAAAAAAGCAGACCCCAAGTTCAACAGGTTCTCAATTCACCTACTGGAATCTTTGATCTCTGTGTGTCCTTTGTACATTCCTCAGTCTCACTCTTGTATCCTGCCAACTATTTAATTTTTTTATTAGTTTTGTCTTGAGTTTGGGATTGGGTTTTGGGGGTTATTTTTTGTTTCCTTTGGTTGGTTGGTTTTTTATTTTTGTATTTTTGTTGCTCAGACTTGGCATTTCCTTTCAAGTACTTGATCCTTCGTGCTCTGAGGGGTGACATCCCAACCATCCCTCACGTCACCCTGCAGCAATCCATGGGCTGGGAGGAGACACTACTGAAAGAGAACTGCTTTACTCCAGGGTGTAGGAAGGTTGTAGGCATGTTGTAAAAGGGTTTAGGGAGCAGTGAGTAGAGGGGATAGCAGGGAGTGAAGGTAGATTCCGTGGTTTTGTTGCCTTTTGGAAATGAAGCGCTTCCCAACAGGAAGCAGGACTTGGAGGCAACCAAGGGGTTCTTGCATGTGGTAGAAAGGTAGAGGAGAGGAAGCGTTGGAGAGGAGAGGAGAGGGAGTGGCTGTAAATACTCTGAGTGGCAGCACTGCCATCTTCTAGTGGTCCAAAGATCCAGGGAAAAATCCAGGGAAAGATCCAGCTTAGAAAACAAAGTGGTGACAGCTCTGAGCGCAGCAGGGTGGCCCTGTCCTTGGACAGTGATCCTTCCATCCCTAAGATCCAGGATTGGGGAGTGGCCTCCTGCAATCCTTGTGAGCTGAAATCCAGGATTGGGAAGCCATTTCCTGAAATCCGGGCTTGGGGAGCGGTGACTCTGCATCCAGGGGTTGTCAGTGCCTGTCAAGCGTCCGGCCAGGAGCTTTGGGAATGGCAGAGGGTGTACATAGACACAGCGTGTGGTTCTCTGTAAATGTTGTACAGCTTCCAGTGCCAAGTTCCATTAAATTCCTGACGGCCTCTGTCCTGCCTCATCCGAGTCCTGCCTGGGAGGGAGGGACGTGTCCCTGCTCAGGAGCTGCTGTGGGCTCTGGATAAATGTGGATCTGCCATGATTCCTGCGTGTCCAGGCAGGACAGGCTGCCATTGTACAGCTCCGTGTCCTGTCATTATTCCACTGTGTCCAGGCAGGACACGAGCCAGCAGTTGACAGTTTATGGATTCTCCTCAGTTTCTTGGGAAAAGGGAGCAGTGGGATTCTGCTCCCCCACGGAAAAGATCCGCCCCCAGCAGCAGAAGGGTCCTCATTTAGGAAATGTTAAATCCTTGAGGATCCTTGGGAAGGAGGATCCTGCTGGGCTGATTCCCAGGAAGCTTCCAGGAAGCACCTGGTCTTTGTACCAGGATAAACCCATCCAGTCTTCCCAGCTTCCCCAAAAACCTGTGGCTTCACCTGTTTCAAGGGTGTCCAGGTACCACAGCTCCTGGGGAGAGCGATCCCCACTCCAGGCTGTCCCTGCTCCTCCAGGAGAGCAGGAGCAGCTCAGGTTTTTAGGGATAGGATCTACAGCTGAGCTGTGACCTGTGAAGCTGATTTGATTCAGAGGGAATTCAGCCCTTCCCAAGCAGGGGGAGGCTGGAAAAAATGGCTCCTCCTACAAAAATGTGTCAGTGACAGGGAGAAGAAATCCCGTGGGTCATCTGCTTGTCCTCCCTGAGTGAGGCTGGGCTCAATCTTTGTCTCCTCATCCTGCAGCCGACAGCAAATCAGCCAAAAATCCTTAATTTCCCTTAGAAGTAATTCCCTGACTCCTGCTGGTTTCTCTCCCTGCTCCATCCTTCTGGCAGGAATGTGCAGCAGTCTCAGCCCTCACTTCTCCAGACTAAACAATCCAGGCCCCCCTGGATTCCTCCCATGCTGAATTCCATGGGATCCCAGCCAGCTCTCTCGGTCCCTCTGCCGAGCCACGACCCCCCCATCCTGTGGGTATGGAACCCTGGGATATAGCAGGATAAAATTCCCAAGGGCAGAGGGGGAACCTGAGCCCTGATGAGCCCCTGCATCCTCTGTGGTGCCATCCCTGTGCCAGGCTGGGACACGGAATGTGTCTGTGCCCATGGATGTGTGGCAGCTCCGCCCTGGGTAAGCAGCTCCACGGATCCGTGTTTGCCTTTGGGGATCCACCCAGCTCCGGAGCGGAGCCAACGCCTCCTGGGTATCCAGGTGGGACCTTCCCGGAGCCAGGGTCAGAGCCAGGGTCACTGTGGGGCAGATTCCTCTCCAAGAATTCCCAGCATCCCAACCCCAGCCTCTTCACCACGGGGACGTCTGGGAGCAGGGTCCCTTTGCTCCACCTTTAGGAGCTGCCCTTCAGTTTGCTCTTGGATTTGGGAACTTCCATGGAAGCAAAGTCTGAAGAAAACCACAAGCCACCAACTCCCAAATTTCACTCCAACAGCCCCCGGGGGCCCTCACGGCCTATCTGGGATCAACCCTGAGCTCATCCCTTCCAAAATCCTGTTTTCCACACTAAACCCCGGTATATTTTATGCTGGGATTTGTGGAGATTCCTCCCCATCCCCACAGACGCTCCTGGGATCAATCTGGGCTTGTGCAGGGACAGGGGGGCCCCACGGAGCTTTCCCTGTCGGAGCCATTTCCTTCTCTGCCTCCAACTTTCCCTTTTTCCATGAATTCATCCCCCTCCCACACCCCCCTGCCCTGTCTGCAGCTGCAGCCCCAGACACATCTGTGCACATCTGGGCTGGCCTTCACAGCCGCGCCGCCTCGGGAGAATCCAACTGGAAGCTTTTCACCTTCTGGATTGGGGGAGTTTTTCCCCCATTCCCTGGATTAGGCCCCTCAAAGCCAGACACGGAGCCTGGAAAACTCCACTAATGAGGCCCTAACGAGGCCCTCCTTCATCAAAGCACCAACTTCTCCAGCTCCAGGTGGAGACATCCCGGGAAATGGAGCTGCCAAAAAGCCGGCAGCAGAGGCTGCTGATCCCACCAGGGTGGTCCCCCTTTCCCTGTCCTACCCCACTGCCCACCTCGGATGCTGTAAATAGGATTAGGCCATAAATTATGGGATTTTGTGCGTCAGCAGGAAGTGTTGTTGGGATAATTATCCTGATAAATGAGGCGCAGTTAAACAGAGCTAAAATCAAGCGCAGGCTTTGACCTTCTCCCAGAGATGGAGGGGATGGGCTGGGGTGGGGTGGGATGGTGCTGGTTCTGGGAATGGGATGGTGCTGGTGGTGGAGAGGTGATGCAGAGGTGACGTGTGATGACAGGGGGTGCTGGTCATGGGGATGGGATGGGATGGGATGGGAGGGGTTCTGGCAATGGGTTGTGGTCATGGAGAGGTCATGGGAAAATGATGGGTGCTGGTCATTGGGATGGAATGGGATGAGAGGTCATGGGTGCTGGTCACAGGGATGTAATGGGACAGGATGGGATCCATGGAAGGGGAGATGGTGGGTGCCAGCAATGGGTGCTGGTCACAGGTATAGGATAGAATGAGATGGGATGGGATCTGTGGGATGGAATGGGATGGGAGATGACAGGTGCTGGTCATGGGGATGGGATGAAATGGGATGGGAGAGGATGGCTGCTGGTCCCAGGAATTTTGGGGAGAAGGAAGCAGCAATTCCAGCTGTGCTCAGCACCAAGGGCCTCCCCAGACATCACAGCCTCTCCTCCCTCAGCCAGAGGACTCAGGGACCCCAAATTCATTTGTGCTCAAACCTCTCCCCCATAGTTTGAACCAACACCTGAGTCCTCCCAGGCCTGCAACCCCCCGGTGATGTCGGGATTTGCTTCTCCCAGCTGAACCAGCTCCACCTCCCCTTGGCTCTTCCACAGCAGTTCTGATTGGATCTAATTAAAGCTGGAGCAGTACAGCAAGTGTGGGCAATCAGACAATTAGGGAGCAGCTCTTGCACAAGAGGAGCTGCCAGGGCCTCCCCTCCCCGAAACCTCTCACCCAACAGGTTCCCAGCACAGCTCCCACAATTCCTCCTGGGAATTGCAGTGTTCCACTCACCCAGAGCTTTTTCCACAGGAGGTTTTCCCCAGGAAGGTGACTCCCTCCTGGATTTATCCCATTCCTCATGTGTCCCTCAGTTATCCCATGGGCTAGGCTTTGTGTTGTGGCCTTCCCTCCAAATCCCACAGCTCAAATTCCTCACTGGGTTAAACTGGGATAAACTGGTGCTGATTTTCCTTGGCTGAGAAAGTCAAATTGTCTTTTGCAGTGGAACTTCCTGCTCCAGTGACTCGATAATCCGGGTGGTGAAGGTCACTGGACTGTTATGGGGATGGATGGATGGATGGATGGATGGATGGACGGACAAACACCCCCTCATTTGTCACTGTCCCCTCCTTTACTCCCTGAGTAAGAGATGAGTAAAACCAACCTTACAATGGGGAGCACCCTCAGCCCACCCCTGACTAACAGGGCAGGACCCCACACCCCTCCCCGATCCAGCCCCACGGCACCGCCCCGGCTCCGACCCCGGCTCCGACCCCGGAGGTGACTCAGGGTCCCGGCAGCTCTGAGTAACCGGGATCTGCCAGGACGTGCACCGGGGGATCCTCCCTTGGTGGCTTTGATGTGCCGCCAGCACCGCCTGGGGCCGAGGAGGCTGAGGGGGACCCCTCCAACTCCTTTGCACAGCTCCAAACCCCTCCAAAATATCCCTAAAACTGGAAAAAATCCCGTGTGTCACCCCAACTGCTGCCTCTCCCCGAAACCACGGAGCCACAGCCCAAATCCCTTAATTAGGGCTTTGTTGGGATCTGGCCCCGTGAAACGGCACCGTGGGAGCAGCGGGAGGAGAGGCAGCGTGGCCACGGGGGTTGGGTCACTCTTCTTCGCCAGCTCCCAAAACTTCCTGCTCCCTTCCCATTCCTGCCGAGCCTCTCCCACGTCTCCCAGCTCCTGCCTCCTCCTCCTCCTCCTCCTCCTGCTGCTCATCCAGGGAGAGGCACCAGGAGGGAGGAGGCCCCGTCTCCTCCTCCCCGCCGGGGCCTCGGCGTGCCGGGGCAGAGCCGCGTGCTCGCGGGCAGCGCCATGGCCGAGCGGCTGTCGGAGGAGAAAATCGCCGAGTTCAAGGAAGCGTTTTCCCTCTTCGACCGCGACGGGGACGGCTCCATCACCACCAAGGAGCTGGGCACCGTCATGCGCTCGCTGGGGCAGAACCCCACCGAGGCCGAGCTGCAGGACATGGTGGGCGAGGTGGACGCCGACGGCAGCGGCACCATCGACTTCCCGGAGTTCCTGTCCCTGATGGCCAGGAAGATGAGGGACACGGACAGCGAGGAGGAGATCCGGGAGGCTTTCCGGGTTTTTGATAAGGATGGGAACGGCTACATCAGCGCAGCCGAGCTGCGGCACGTCATGACCAACCTGGGGGAGAAGCTGACGGACGAGGAGGTGGATGAGATGATCAAAGAGGCTGATGGCAACAACGACGGGCAGGTCAACTACGAGGAGTTCGTGAGGATGATGACGGAGAAGTGATGCCCTCCATCATCCAGCTCCATTCCGCAGGTAACTCCCTGGGGTGTCGTATCCATGGATAATCCCCAAATCTTGGGTGTCCCCATCCCGGTCACCTCGCATTGGAGGTCGGAAAAATCAACGTTTGTGGTACTTTTAAGTTTTTCCTTCATTTTTTTTCTGTAGGCAACAGAGGTTGTGATGGCCCTCCCCCGCCCCCTCCATCCCCTCCCACCTTCTCCAGGCTGGAAAAATCCTCTTTTATCCCAGTCGGAGCATCACCAAGCAGCGTCTGCATCGGATGCGGGCATCCCACCTGGGATGCAGATGGATTTGGGGTCCCCATGGGATGCACGTCTTGTGTCCATGGAGATCCCAGTGAATATTCCCTGACATCCCTGAGTCCAATAAAAAACCTCCCCCCACATCCTGGTGGCTGCCAGTGCCTCATTCAGCTTCTCCTTGGGATCCCTGCTGAAAAATATTCCCTCAAATCATCCCGGTGAGGCTCAAGCCCCTCCTCATCTCCATCCTCTTCCCATTCCACCCCTTTTCCCAGCAAGCTGGAAAGGTGCCCAGGTAGGTGGGTGCTGGGCACCAGGATGTGGCTGTCCCCATCCCAAATCCCATCATTTTGGGATCTGTCTCTACCCCCAGGGTCTCAGGGCCCTTTTCCCTCCTCCAAGCTAAGAACTGGCAGCCGGATTTATCCCTAATCCCTGTCCCAAAGCTGAGCAGAGCAGGATTCACCTTCCCTGGCCCTGCCAAACTCCCATGACTCAGTTTCCCCACAAGCAGGGATAGTCCTGGGATGGGATCATTCGCTACATGGGGGAATTTGAAGGATCTAATCAATGCTCTATCACTAACGAGCAAATGGGGCCGAGCTGCTCTGTGAGGAACTTTGGATCTGCCACGACTTCACCCCCATTCCAGCCCATCCCTGGGGCTGGGAACTTTGGCAATCCCACTTGTTTTCCCGGGAAAACCGGGCAGGTCCTGGCAGAGCCGAGCACACCCACGCTCGCTCCCAGCACCTTCCCTCTCCCTCAGGCTCCCAGGATGAGAGCACAGCAAAGTCCAGCCCCAAAATCCCCAAATCCAGCAAAATCCAGCTGGAAAAAAATTCCAGAGCAAGGGGGTCATGCCAGGATATTGTAATGGGGTGGCTAAAACTAGTCCTTCCCAAAACCAGGATCATTTATTTATATTTATTTAATGCCAGGTTCCAGCTCCAAACCAAGCCCGATATTTTTAGGTCTGACCTTTTTTTCTCCTTCTATTTTGGGGTTGTTTAATTTCCAGAGCGTTTTTTCCACTCCACTTACCCCGGGATGGTTCTTCCTAAGGATGATCCTGAATGGGAGGCTGGATCCTGGCCCAGCAGCTCCATCAACAAGGCAGAAAGTTTATCCATGTTTTCCCATTTTTCCCTGAATTTGCTGCTTGGGAGAGAGGTGGGAAGGTTCCCAGCAGCACAAGTTGGGATGGACACATGGATGGATGGATGTGGTTTGGGATTTTGCTTCCCGAATCCAGCTTTTCAGGCCTAAATTGTGCCTTTGGAGGGGAAGGAGCTGATGGAATTGCAGGATCCAGGCTGGCAGATCCATGACCAATGGATTTCCACCCAGTGTTGGATAATAATTGGATTAACTGAGGCCTAGGGGATGCACTCGGAGCCTGGGAAGGTTGGAGGATCCCTGGTCTCTCCCTTCTCCTTTCGTGTCCCGATTTCCCACCCTAAAACCTGGTAAGGATGTTCCCTGTACCTGGGGATGGGGATTGAAGGGTGGGATGTGGGATAGGGATCACCTGGGAAGGGTCCTGGGAGAGGCTGATGTGGAATCTGGGATAGGAATCCCCTGGAATGGGACCTTGGGATCATCTGATGTGGGATCTGGGATAGGAATCACCTGGGATGGATCCTGGAATGGATCATCTGGTGTGGAAAAGGGGTGGGGATGTCCTGGGGGATCATCCTCGTGTGGGATCTGGGGTAGGGATCCCCTGGGATGGGATCTGGGAGGGGAGCACATGGAATGGCCGATGAGGGATCCCTTGGAACGGACCATGGGGAATCAGCTGGGGTGGGACCTGGGGTGGGTTTAGGGTGGGACATGTGGATCACCTGGAATGGGATGTGACCTGGGGGGATCCCTTGGAATGCGGCTCGAGGGGAAATCTCCTGGATCCAGCCTGTGGCAGCTGATCCCACCTCCACCACTGCCAATCTCCCACTGCTTTTCCCTGGATTTTCCAACAAAAAAATCCACCAAGGGCTCCAGCACCACCCCAAGCCAGGGATCCAGCTCTGCCCCCATTGCTCCCCTTTCCCTGCTCCCCTGGACACCATTTTCCCCCTAGAATGGAATTTTTAAGGAGAAAAGCAGCTCAGGAGCCCCTGAACATCCCCCATCCCAAGGGATTGGAGATGGTTCAGCTCCAGTCCTGTGGAATCCATCCCAAATTCTCCTCATTCCCTTTAATTTTAGCAGCCCGGGATGTTTCCATCTCCTTTCAACGAGGCTTTGCAAAACCATGAATTAAATGTGGGGGAAAACAACGCTGAGACCTCCCGAGGTTTTCCCAACGGATTTTTTCCCAGTTTCCCCATTTCCCCCTTCCAGGCCGTCTGGCTGTGGGGCTCCCTGCCCCCTCCCCGGCAATAGCTCTGCCCTAAAGCAAACATGACGTCGTGCCTGGGAAATGTCTCCGGGAAGAGGAGGCCCCTCCACATCCAGCTGCCAGAAAAAAGTCTGGAAAAACGACTCTGGAAACGGGAGTGATCCAGGTTGGTGGGGGGAGGGGTTGGGGATGCCGTGGAGGGGAGCTGGGTTGGCAAATCCAGGCAGGTTCTGCACGAGGGAGGATAAAAACAAAGCCCAAAAATTCATTCCCAAACTTGTTTTTCCAATGTTTACTTTGGAAAAAAATGGTTTTATTTCCCAGGGGGGTTTTGAACCTGTTTTAAAGGGATTTTTCTCCCTGGTTTTCCACTTTACTTCATGAAAGGGAGGAATTCCTGCCTGTGGGAGAAATTAAAAACTCCACACAAATCATCCCAAAACCAGGCCTGGGGAAATGTGGGAAGCGTTGTCCAGGAATGGCCAAAATGACGGAGAATGGAAAAATTCGGTGCCAACTCCAACACTGAGGCTGAGGCTGCACCAGATGGGGAAGAGCTCTGGGGGAAAATCCCAGATTTTGGGAGGGGTTGGGTTTATCCCCAAGTTCATTTGTTTGTGGCATTAATTGCTCTGTTCCACGTGGAATTTTGGGGATGAGGAGAGGGAACAGCAGGACAGGGAGAAGGAGAGGGGACAAACGGGATGAGGAGAGGGAAATAAAGGAGAGCAGGAGATGGGGACAAGGGAGGGACAAGAGGGAGAAGGAATTGGGGACAGGAAGAACCAGGAGGGGGGAAAAACATGGAATAAACGGGAGCAGGAGATGGGGACAAGCTGGACCAGAAGGGAGCAGGAGACAAGGAAAAGTGGGATCAGGAGAAGGGGACAAGGATGAGACTTCGAGCTGGGGATAAATGGGAACGGGAGAAAAAGGGGACAAAAAAGAGGACCTGAAAAAAGCAGGAGGTGGGAACAAATGTGACCAGGAGCAGGGATCAGCGGGAGCGGGGGACAGGGAAAAGTGGGAGCAGGAGATGGAGAAAGGCTGGATCGGGAGAAGGGACCAGTGGGACAGGGAAAAGTGGGAGCAGGGGACACGGACAAGGCTTTGAGCTGAGACGATCCCAGCGCCCCTGCGAGGAGGGGGCGCCTCCCCAGCCCCTCCATCCCCTTTTTTTCCGGCATTCCCAAGGCTCAGGGTGAATCCCAAGGGATTTAGTGGAGGCTCCTCCCGGGAACTTCCAGCTGCCTCCGCATTCCAAAGGGCTCCTCTCCCCTTCCACCGCCCCGGGCCTTCCCAAACTCGGATCACCACAATAATCCTGAGGGGATCGATCCCGAGGGGATCAATCCCGAGGGAGTTCGGAGCGTGAAATCCAACCTGGGATTGGTTTCCAGTCCAGCCAGGGATTTCCAACATCCCGGGAGGGGCAGAAGTGGCTCCAGCCCGGCCGGCTCCAGGGGGATTGAACTGGAAAAGGAGTTTGGAGACGCCGGGAGAGGTTTGGGGACACCTGGAAGGATCCCGAATCCCGCGGCTTCCACAGGGCGGCGACCACGGACCCGCAGGGGATGAATTCCCCCTAAAAGCCTCTCCATCCCAAAATTCTCCCAACCCAAAAAGTCGGGAATTCCCTGCAGGGGTTAAGTGCAACCGGAGCCGCTCGGTTTTCCCGGAGCTGGAGCTGTCAGGAATTGGCCCCAATGGGGAATTAACGGGATCGTGAGCTCGTGATGGGGTTGCCAGCCGCATCCCGATGGGAATTTGGGAATGGTTTCCCTCTTTTCTCCGCCGGGAAGGGCGGGAGGATGCGGCTGCTGCTCCGTGAAACCCCCCCAGGGATAAAGAATGAGAAATCCCCCCATTCCCAGCTCCGCCGTGCGGGATCCCGCGCTTTCCGCTTTTTCTCATTCCTGAAATTCCCGCTTTGGTCCAAACGGATCCCAAATCAGCTCCAGAAAGGAGAAATCCTCCCCCAAAAAAGAGCCCAGGCAGAACTGAAAAGAGGAAATAACAATTTTGCATCCCCTCCATCCCTGTTTTTCCCAGTTTTCAGCCCATCCATGGAAGCCCAGCCTGCCCCGTGCTCCCCTTTCCCCCCAGCCCGGTCTTTCCCGCAATTCCCGCTTTTCTCCTTAAAAATGCGCTTCCCCTGAGCCGAGATCAGAGGGAATTTTATTATCCGAGACAGAGCTGGGAATTCCAAGTCTTTTCGAGGCCGTGAGGATTGAAGGCTGCAGGTGGGAACTGAACCCTCTGGAAGTGATTTGTTCCCCCTCCCCCCCCAAAATCCCAAATTCCCAAATCCAGGTTTGGCGAGGCCGGAGTTCGCGGACTTTGCTGGGATCAAAGGGAATTTTGGCTTCCAGGGATTCGCGATTCCCGCCCACGGGAAAGTGCCCGGGTTTGTTTTGGGGAGCAGAGTTTTCCAAGCTTTTCCAGGATTTCTGTTCCTCCGGGCTGAAGGATTCCCGCTCCCCCGGGAGCTTCGGACGCTTTTCCCGGGGGAAGCAGCTCCGCCAAGCGGCGCCGCGGCGGGGAGAGGCTCCCGCACCCCAATCCTGCGGCTTCCTCGGGAATTCTTCCACAATTCCCCCCCAAAAGTCCTTCCCCAAAAGCCACGGGAAGCTTTTCTGGGGTAAGGACTCGGGGAGAGCATTCCTTAGGAAGAGAGGGATTTTCCCGGTTTTCAGCTGGGTTTGGAGTTTTGGGAAGCTCGGGAAGGGGAGGGATAAGAACAGGAATGGCCCCGTGGGATTTGGGATGGATCCGCGCCTGGATTTGGGAATAAAGAGCGAAGAATTGTCCCCCAAAAATGGGCGTGGCCCAATCCAGGAGTTTATTCCCATTATTCCAGCTGCTTCGGGCATTCCCAGAAATCCCCAAATCCTTTACAGCTCCAGCCAGGAACGATCCCCATCCCTGTGATCCCAGAGTGATTTAGGATCCTCCAAGGTTTTTATCCCAAAACTTGGATCCAGATGATCCTGAAAATCCAGGGAAGAGCCCCAAGAATTCCAGCGGGGCTGGAATGAACTGGGAATGGGGACGGGACACGGAGCAGCCCCAACGCGGCCGCCGGGATGGAAGGACCGGAATTATTCCCGGAAATTCAGGGATCAGGAGGGGCCACAACCCCGATGGGAAGGAAACCTCATTCCCAGTTTCCGAGCTGGAATTCCAGCAGGGACGGTGCCTGAATCCCTCTGGAAGCCTGGATTGAGCCGGAATTCCCAGAACGGATCGGAAATAAATTCCCAAACTTTGGGATCTCCCAGAAATCCCCCCAAAAGCAGGGAAAATAAAGGACCCCCCCCCAACGGGATTGGGGGATTTTGTTACGGATTATCCAAGGAATCTTCGGGCTTCTCCACCGGAAACTTTTACCGGGATAGGCAGGGTTGGAAAAAACAACCTGAAAATGGGATTTGGGATCCCTAAAAAAGGAATATGGGATCTCTACGAAGGGATTTGAGATTCCTAAAAGGAATTTGGGATCCCTAAAACCAGATTTGGGATCTCTAAAAAAGGGATTTGGGATCCCTAAAAAGGGAAATTTGGGATATTCAAAAGGAATTTGGATCCTTAAAATGGGATTTGGGATCACTAAATGGAGTTTGGATCCCTAAAAACAGAATCTGGAATCCCTAGAAGGGATTTGGGATCCCTAAAAGGGAATCTGGATCATTAAAAGGGATTTTGATCCCCGAAACGAAAATTTGATGCTTAAAAGGGGATTTAGGATCATTAAAATGGGATTTGGGATCATTAAAATGAGTTTTTATACTTAGAAGGGGTTTGGGATCCTTAAAAAGGGATTTGAGATCCCTAAAACCGGGAGGCTTTTCCCGAACCTTCCCAATCCCATGGGAATCTCCTCCCAGCAGATCCAGCCCCGAATTCCCAAACGGCCTCGGGAACTCCGGGCTGAGCTCGGCAGCGTTTGGGGTTTTGTTTTCCCATCCAGCTCCAAAGGGGGCACAAAAAAACCCCAGTAAAGGGAGGATGCGATTAAAAATTAATTCAAAATCAATTAAAAATCAATTGAAGAGTCAAAACCAATTCAAAATCAATTCAAAATCGATTCTAAATTAAGTCGAAATTAATTAAAAATAAAAAATTATAAATTAATTCAAATTTAATTTAAAATTGATTCAAAATTAATTCCAAATAAATTCAAAATTAATTTTAAATTAAAAATAATTCAAAATTAATTCAATATTCAACATCAATTCAAAATTAATTGAAAATTTAAATGAATTTTAAATCAATTTAAATTAATTCAAAATTTATTAGAAATCAATTAAAAGTAATTGAAAATTGATTCAAAATTAAAAATCAATTAAAAATAAGTTAAAAATTAATTAAAAATTAATTCAAAATTAATTCAAAACTTCATATTAATTTCAAATTAAAATTAATTAGCAGTCAAAAATCAACTCAAATTTCAAAATTAATTCAAAACTAATTCAAACTTCATTGAAAATTAAAAATTCAAAATGAATTCAAAATTATTTTTAAATTCAAAATAAATTCAAAATTAATTTAATATTAATTTAAAATAAATTTAAAATAAATTTAAAATACATTTAAAATAAATTTAAAATTTAAAATAAATTAAAAATGAATTTAAAATAAATTAAAAATCAATTAAAAATTCATTAAAAATCAATTAAAAATTACAAACTCAGAATGGAAGCCCCTCCGAGCGCCTCCCGCCCCAGCTCAGCATTCCCAGCCTGCCTTCATTCCAGGATTTTGGGGGGATTTCTCCTCTCGGCGCTCCCCGGGGCCATCAGGGAGCTCCAGGATTCCCGGGATTCCGGGACAGGGAAATTCCGGCTCCGCCGCCGGGCTCGGAAGGTCCAAGGACGAAGCTTCGGCGGCGCCCACGGAATTCCAGGCGGGATTCGGGGCCGGTTCCCAATCCTGGCCTCGGGAGAGGCTCCAAAGGGGGAAATTCCATCCCGAAATTCCCCGATCCTGAGAGCGCCCGGGATGCGGGAACGGGGCAGGGACGGACCCGGCCGATCCCGGCTCCTCCTCAGCCCCGGCCTCGATCCGAAGGCTCCGGAGGCTCCTGGGAAAGCGCCGAGCTCGTTAACGTGGGGTGTTAATTGGCCCCTGGAGCATCCCGAGCCAGCCCGGAGCGGGACCCCTGGGACAGGAGGAGCCACCGGATGCAAGGATTTGCCACCCCAATCCCTCTGCAGCCGGCACGGCCCGGGGGCTCCCGGGATGGCTCAAAATTAAAAATGTCATTCCAGGCTGGATCATTCCAGGCCGCCTGTCCTGGACCATTCCAGGCTGGACAACTCCAGGCCAGACCATTCCAAGCCAGATCATTCCAGGCTGGATCATCCCAGGCCAGATCATTCCAAGCCGGATCATTCTAAACTGGATCATTCCAGGCTGGATGATTCCCAACCCACATCATCCCAGTTCAGACCATTCCAGGCTGGATCATTCCCAACCCACATCATTCCAATTCAGACCATTCCAGGCTGGATCATTCCCAACCCACATCATTCCAATTCAGACCATTCCAGGCTGGATCATTCCCAACCCCCATCATCCCAGTTCAGACCATTCCAGGCTGGATCATTCCCAGATGGTTCATTCTAGGCTGGATAATTCCAGGTTGGATCATTCCAACCCAGCTCATTCCAACCCGAATCCTCCAAAAGGGGACGGATGATCCACGCCCTGGAACCATCCCGCTCCCACCCCCCCGGCTGGATCCCACTGAACAAATCCGGGAAAACTTGGGAAGGCAAATCCTGAGGAAAGACGCAAAATTCCAGGAGGTTCCCAGCAAGGGGCGGAAAAGCGGAATTGCTGCCGCACAAATCCCGTTTGCAGCGGGCTGGGATCTGCAGGGATCGGTGGGATCTGCAGGGATCGGTGGGATCTGCAGGGATCGGTGGGATCTGCGGGATCCGTCCGGGCCGCTCCTTGCCGGGGCCGTCACTCGTAGCACAGGAAGCGGATGAGCCGAGCGGGAATTTCCAGCCGGGAAATCTTCTGCAGAGCCCGCGGCCCCGCAGCGCGACGCACGCTGAGCCGGCACAGCTGGGACAGGCGCAGCGGCGTCCCTGCGGGAAACAGGGATCGGGAATGGGGTCAGAGCGGGATGGGCTGAGCCAGAGCAGGGAATTCCCAGCTGGGACAGGGGCAGGGGGGACCCTGTGGAAAGAAAAGGATCGGGAATGGGGTCAGAGCGAGCTGGGCACCTCCAGAGCTTGGAATTCCCAGCTGGGACAGGCACAGCGGCGTCCCTGCAGAAAAACAGGATGGGAGCGGGGTCAGAGCGGGATGGGCTCCTCCAGAGCAGGGAATTCCCAGCTGGGACAGGGGCAGGGGGGACCCCGTGGAAAAACAGGATGGGAACGGGGTCAGAGTGGGATGGGCTCCTCCAGAGCAGGGAATTCCCAGCTGGGACTGGGGCAGGGGGGACCCTGTGGAAAGAAAGGGATCAGGAATGGGATCAGAGCAAGCTGGGCACCTCCAGAGCTTGGAATTCCAGCTGGGACAGGCGCAGTGGCGTTCCTGAGGAAAATGGGACCAGGTGGGATTGGGTAGGATCAGAAATGGGGTCAGGAATGGGATCAGAAGGAGCTGGGCTGCTCCAAGGAAAAATGGGAATAGATGGGTTGGGAATGGGAACGGGAATGGGATTAGAAATGGGGTCAGAGGGGGCTGAGCTGCGCCAGAGCACGGAATTCCCAGCTGGGACAGGTGCAGTGGCGTTCCTGAGGAAAAACAGGATGGGAATGGGATTGGATGGGATCAGAAATGGGTCAACATGGGTGGGAATGGGATGGGAATTGAATTGGATGGGATCAGATGGGATCTGAGGGATCCTTGAACAGCTGGGCTGCTCCAGAGCATGGAATTGCCAGCTGGGACAGGCTCAGAGGGGTCTGTGCAAGGAAAATGGGATCAGAGGTGGAGGAGCTGCTCCAGAGCACGGAATTCCCAGCTGGAATCACCCCAGCCAAGGGAATGAGCCTGGCTCTGCCTCCCCCAGCACCAAGTGGGAAGCAATTCCCACTGGGAATGGGCTCATCCCAAATCCCTCCCCTGCCTGGGCAGGATTTTTGGAACCAGGGAACTGTTTTGGTTGGAAAAGATCCCCTGGGATGGAATCTGAGCACTCCCAGCTGTCCTTGAGTGCCACATCCAGAGGGAAATCCTTCCAGGAATGGCGACTCCCCCTGCCCTGGGCACTTCCAAGGCCTGACCACCTTTTCCACGGAGAAATTTTCCCCAAAATCCAATCCCTGGCCCAGCCTGAGGCTGTTTCCTCTCCTCCTGGCCCTGTTTCCTGGGATCACATCCCAAATCCTCCCAGCTGCCCCCTCCTCTCAGGGAATTCTGGGGATCCAGAAGTTCCCCTGATCCCACTTTTCTCCATTCCAGGTCCCCTTCCCAGCTCCCTCAGCCATTCCATTCCCAAAAATCCACCAGCACCCCTGGCTTACCCACTTGGATCCACCAGGATTATCCCAAATTTCCCAATTTCTGCCAGATTAATCCCCAGCTTCCCAAATCCACACCTGCCCTGGAGCTGCTCTGGAATTTAAGGACACAGATCCAAAGAAAAACTAAAAATCCAACTGGAATTTATGTTGGGAAGCAGCTCCAGGGCAACTCCCAGCAGCTACACCAATGGAGCAGGAAACTCCAGAAAACACAAGGACAAGCTGGGACCACCCCAGGATCCTCAGAAATCCAAGGCCAGGTCGGACAGAACAACTGAAAAACAGAATAATCCTTCAAACCCTCCCAATCCCACACACTGGAGAATCCACCTGGAGTGGGAAGCGCCGGAATTCCCAGGATTTGGGGCTTTCTCCTGCTTACTCTCATAATATTCCAAGCACTTGGCAGCGGGGCTGCTGCTCCAGGTGTAATCCAAGGGCTTCTTGCCCCGGTTATCCCGCGCGTAGATGTTCCCTCCAAACTCCACCAGCAGCTCCACCAGCTCCGCGTTCCTCGCCTTGGCCGCGTGGTGCAGGGCGGTCTCGTGGAGCTTGGCAGCGTTCACGTTGGCACCTGGGAAACAGGGAGTGGTCTGAGGGGAAAACGGGGAAAATCCCTCTGGGAAAAGCCAGGCTCGGCCTGGGATTGAGGAATGGTTTGATGGGAAAACCGGGAAAAATCCATCCAGGAAAGTCTTGGCTCACCCTGGAATTAAGGAATGGTTTGATGGGAAAACAGGGAAAAATCTGTCCTGGAAAAGCCAGGCTTGGCCTGGAATTGAGGATTGGTCTGAGGGGAAAACAGGGAAAATCCCTCTGGGAAAAGCCAGGCTCGGCCTGGGATTGAGGAATGGTTTGATGGGAAAGCAGGGAAAAATCTGTCTCAGAAAAGCCAGGCTCAGCCTAAAATTAAGGTATGGTTTGATGGGAAAACAGGGAAAAATCTGTCCTGGAAAAGCCAGGCTTGGCCTAAAATTAAGGCATGGTTTGATGGGAAAACAGGGAAAAATCCCTTTGGGAAAATCCTGGCTCACCCTGGAATTAAGGAATGATTTGTTGGGAAAACAGGGGAAAATCCCTTTGGGAAAATCCCAGTTCACACCGGAATTGGGGAATTTTGATGGGAAAACAAGGAAAAATCCATCTGGGAAAATCTGGGCTCACTTTGAAATAAAGGAATGGTTTGATGGGAGGGAAAAATGGTGGGAAAAGACAAGGGAGTCTCCCAAAAATCCCAGGAAAAGGCAGAGATCCAAGTGCTCCTGGATCTGCTCTGGCTTTGCTCATCCAGTTTGACATTTCCTGAGGGACTTCAATCCCGGTTTTTGGGTGGGAATTGCTTCCTGCAAAGCCATTCCCAACCCTCTCCATGGGATATTCCCACTCCAGGCAGGGAGAACTCTGAATTATTCCCACAGAAATTCCCATGGGATGTTCTGGCTCAGTCAGAGCTGGGATCTGTTTCAATTCCAGATATTTTTCCAAGTTTTTTGTAAGTTTTAAGGAAAAAAGTCCATCCCTGCTCCCAAAAAAAGATAGAATTTGATCACCCACCTTTTCCAGCAGAGCTGGGAGAGGAGGAACTCAAATCTTTTTAGGGATGTGTGGCCAGGCCAGGCTTAATTAGCTCCATGAATTAATTGGAATGAAGGACAAAGTGGAATTTTCAGGGAATTCCTGGGTGCCCCGGATTAGGAATCCCAGCAGCTGGAAGCCAGGAATTCACATGGAATTTCTCCATAATTAATGTTCCCTTAATGAATCAATTAATCATTCCTCAGCCCTGGGTGATTCCAGAGGGATTCCCGGGGTGATTCCTGAGGGATTCCCGGGGTGATTCCTGAGGGATTCCCGGGGTGATTCCCGAGGGATTCTGGGGTGATTCCTGAGGGATTCCCAGGGTGATTCCTGGGGTGATTCCTGGGGTGATTCCAGAGGGATTCCCAAGTGATTCCTGAGGGATTCCCGGGGTGATTCCTGAGGGATTCCTGGGGTGATTCCTGAGGGATTCCCGGGGTCATTCCTGGGGTGATTCCTGAGGGATTCTGGGGTGATTCCCAAGGGATTACCAGGGTGATTCCCGAGGGATTCCCGGGGTGATTCCCGGGGTGATTGCTGAGGGATTCCCAGGGTGATTCCCGGGGTGATTGCTGAGGGATTCCCAGGGTTATTCCCGGGGTGATTCCGAGGGATTCCCAGGGTGATTCCCAAGGGATTCCCAGGGTGATTCCTGGGGTGATTCCCGGGGTGATTCCCAAGGGATTCCCGGGGTGATTCCCAGGTGATTCCCGAGGGATCCCGGCCGTACCCGCCTGCAGCAGCAGCTTGGCACAGTGCAGGTGCTGCCGGGCACAGGCCACGTGCAGCGGCGTCCCAAAGTGGCAGTCGTGGGCCTCCAGGTTGGCACCGACGTCGATGAGGAGCTGCACGCACTCGGAGCTGCCTGAGGCACGGAGAGCAGCGGGAATCCCGGTGGAAAAAGGGGAATTGGAGTTAAAATGGGGGAAATCAGAGGTGAAATGGGGAGAATCCAAGTGGGAATGAGGGAAATCGGAGTTGAAATGGGGAAAATCCTAGGTAAAGTGGGGAAGTCGTGGTTGGAGCAGGGGAATCCTGGTGTAAATGGGAAAATCCGAGTTGAAATGGGGAAAATCCCAGTTAAAAGGGGGAATAGGAGTTTAGAGGGGGGAATTCTGGTTGGAGTGGGAGAATCCTGGTGGACAAGGGGGAATCGGAGTTAAAATGGGGGAAATCCCAGTGAAAACGGGAGAAATCGGAATTAAAATGGGGAAAATCCAAGTTAGAGAAAGGAAATCCTGGTTAGAGCGGGAGAATCCCAGTGGAAATGGGGAAATCGGAGGTGCAATGGGGAAAATCCCAGCTAAAGTGGGAGAAAACGAGTTAGAGCAGGAGAATCCCAGTGGAAATGGGGAAATCGGAGGTGCAATGGGGAAAATCCCAGCTAAAGTGGGAGAAAACGAGTTAGAGCAGGAGAATCCCAGTGGAAATGGGGAAATCCCAGTTAGAGTGGGGGAATTGGAGTTAAAATGGGGAAAATCCCAGTTAGAGTGGGGAAATCCTGGTTAGAGTGGGGGAGTTCAAACTGGGAAAATCTGAGTTGAAATTGGGAAATCTGAGTTGAAATTGGAAAATGTGACTTCAAACTGGGAAAATCTGAGTTCAGACTGGGAAAATCGAGTTCAAACTGGGAAAATCTGAGTTCAGACTGGGAAAATCTGAGTTCAGACTGGGAAAATCTGAGTTGGAACTGGGAAATCCGAGTTCAAACTGGGAAATCCGAGTTCAGACTGGGAAATCCGAGTTCAAACAGGGAAAAAACCTCTGGCATCTCCCACAAAACCTCTGGAAACCCCCTAAACCCCTCCAACCTTCCCACAACCCCCCCTCCACCTCCTTCCCTACCACCCCCAGGAACGCCAGCAGCGCCCACACCATTCCCACCCAAAGGAAGCCCGGTGGGGCTTTTTTCCCGCCCTGGAGGCACAGCTGTCCATGGGGAAGCTGGGAAAAGCTGGGAACAGCTGGGAACAGC
>VYXG01003521.1:46774-120475 GCA_013397235.1 Lanius ludovicianus | reverse complement strand
ATAGAGTAAGTGGCAAGATACCTTTATAGTTACATCAATAAGGGGTACTTAAGTGAAATATTCCTTCCAGAGAGATATCTGGACTGTCACGTACCACATACTGAGTATAAATGTGTTCAAGAGGCACAACTACCAGTCCTCTAACTTCTCAAGACTTTCTATTGTTTCTGCTGCTTTTACAAGTCTTTCTAAGAACGTGATTACCAAGAAGCTTGCAGCATACCAACATCAGTCCACATTAATGACTTCAACAGAAATAAATTCCTCCTCATATTCAAAGCTCCTATTTATAAATCCAAATGCTCATAGGCCTTTTGCCATAGGATTCCATGCCAGCAGTTCAAGCTGAGCAGCTTGCCTTGTTTGAGTTTCACATACTCTTCCAAAGCCACAAAGACTGAAAACACTGTCCCTTACTCTGCCCCCATGTTAGTCTGTTCAACATGGGTTGTTCATTTCTCTTCTAACTTCCAGTCTGCACCTACACCTTTGGCAACACTAAAATGGGTTTAATTTACAGAGGCCTAATTGAACATTCAATTAAACTCTCTGGAGTTTTCTACCTATTTGCCATCTCAAAGAGAGCAAACCTACAGTCAGATACAAATTCTCAAGAGAAGCCTTTTATTGTCAAGTCACTATTGTACTGATGATCTCTTATTTTCCATCATGTAAATTTCTGGGATGGGGAGAAGAAGTAACATCAGACTATCTGGCTCACAATTATCCAGGTCACCTTAAAAGACCTTTTCTTAAAATGGACATAGTTGCATTATTTCGATTTAGGCACTTATCTTCAATCTCTTGTTTCGAATTAAAGAAAAAATTTAAAAAATCACAGAACATGCTGTGTTGGAAGGCTAGAGAACTTCTTTCTCATTCCTTTAAAAATTTGTTTCCTGATTATCCGATTCATAACTGGGAACAGAATGTTACTGCAGGCAGCATCCTCTTGATTTCTAACAGGCAAGAAGAGTTCACCATCTTTATCACGTGGCAGGTACACACATCATTAGAGGGAACAATTTGTTGTTAATATTTTTCCTAGTCTGTAGTGGGTTTGCTTAGCTGTTACTGGAGCATTCATGGCATTTATTTTTTTCTCACTATATCTGTTCTCAGCTAGCATGCACATTCCTTTTCAAGACAAAAATATAAGAGTTAGTACTGAATGAGAACAAGTTCCAAAAGGCAAAGCCAGCCAAAGATGCTAGATTTTAAAGCAGTATCATGTCCAGAGTTGTATTTTAGCTCTGTTTCAAAGTGAAAAAAATCCTGCTGGAAGAACTGTGTTTTCAGTTGACAAAAGACAATGCCATACTTCCTTTCTGGATCACATAAAGCGTGAAAACCCTCAGTGCAAATGCTAACCTAGGAGGAAAGAACAGGAAAACTCCATGGTAGAAACTAATGTATTACTGTGTCAAGAGTAATGCCAATAAATGAATGTCTGGAAAAACAACAGGCAGGATACTGTACTTGCTGTCACTGGTGCCCACTGGCATCAATATGACTCTTAAACTACAGAAGAGGGACAGAAAAACAGACTTAGTCAAGAGGAGGTCCATGACATGGGAGGAGTAGTTACCAATGATCTACTCCTCCTTAGTTTTTATAGCCCTCTACAGGAACATGACCAAAGAATTAGTTTTAAGAGAAGCTATCACTGCATAGCTATTGTATTTTCTAGTGCTGAACCAGATTGTCCTTTATTTTCACCAGTTTAATTTTCCCATTATACTAATGGGAAAAACCTATTTCCAATCAGACCCAGAGCAGAAGAAACAAATTCACAGTGAAGTCAGTTTTCTCTGCCTCAGGTGTCGTGCAGTACCAAGATGCAGCAATAAACTGGGTTAAGTGTCCTCTGCCAGTCAAGAAAATGTTTACTACAAGTCTGGTAAACAGAAACTGCACAAGCAGTGCAATCTGCACTGCAGTGAGCAGTGGCAACGCCCAATATGAGACAATGCTTTAAAAGTCAAAGAAAAATAGAGGGGTTTTTTCAGGCTGTGTCCTGTTAAGAGACCAGTGAGCTGTCACAACTACTTATGAATAAGCAGCTCATCTCCTGGCAACAAGTGCGAATCTCATCTTCATTGAGCAAGACGTACACAATGCTGTTAACTCTTCTGAGATTTTCACCCTTTGAAAACTTAATTTAGATAAGCCTTAAAGCTTTAATTTCGGTAATTTTTTAAGTACATCTAAGAATTCTGTGAAACCACTACACACAGTATTGTCTTACTTAATGAAGACTTATATTTTATATATTTAAGTTGGTTGTGGGGATATCCATTGACACATATAACATAATTTGACTAATGAGTTTTCCTGAACAGAGGAGATGCTTCCTGTCAGATTTCTGGAAAGGATTAGTTTGATTATCTTTTAATAGAGTATCAGGTACTTAACATCCCTTGTGCTCTACTTCAAATGAGATTTGAGGCTGGATTTATCCACAGGAATGATATTATTGTTTTGCCCAGAAAGATATGTCATTTTGATGGTGTTTAAAAAGATGAAAAAGACAGTCATGAAATGAACTGCATTATATCTAAGGCTAGCAAAGGTAAACACAGTAAACCATTAATATTTTTTTAATATTGCAAATATCATAAATAACTTTGTTCAACAAAAATAAAACAATAAGCTACCCTTTTTATTGTATTAATAAATCAGCAGCAGACAAGAACACTTTGTCATAATGGTCTAAGTGTCCTCCTGCTGCTCTAACACAAGAGACATTAGAATAATATTCACTTTGTTTTCCTTACTTGACGCTGTTCCTCAAAAGCACAGCCGCATACATTGTGCAACAACCGACCCTCTATCCATCTTTTGTCATTCCTTGCAGTACTGCTTGCAGGAATATTTTATTTGCCGCTGCCAGTCATGCCACAAGTTTTAATGATTTGTGAAGCTTCACTTTATGAAAAAAAGCAAGCAGTCAATGGGTCATTTGTGCCCTCTCTCCTCAGACAAATGCTGTTCATACCAGAGAATGCTTAGTTACTCTGAAGGCAAGATGGGGTCACTCCTGCAAATCTCTTAAGGACTGCTAACAAAGGAGCTCTTGGCAGAGCATGTATCACTTACTTACCCCAGTTCTCAGTCACTTTCCTTACAAACCAGAACACATGCAAGAACTGGAAACAACCTCCAAATTCTGCTGCAAACAGCTGCAGATGAACTTCTGTGGAGAGCAATTCTGAAGCCATGGGCTCAGTGTTTGGTTTTGTTACAGACTTTCCATGAGATGCTAGTCAGAAGAGTTAAATCCAAGTTTTAAGAGATCACTGCTAGCTATGGCATTCCTTTTTCTGGTTCTTCTTGCTTCAGAAAATGTGCTGAATTGTCAGAAGTTTTAAGGACTCTAATCTGTGAGGGCCACAGGCACTTAGAGCAGTGACTGCTGAGAAAAGGTAAAGTCATACTTCTGATCACTGAAGCACTCCATATCCAGTATCTCCAGTATTTTTATCCTCAAGTGTATCCACTTTGCAGTTCCTAAATGCATGAAATGAGCATGACAACACACACTCCCACAATACTGTAAACCTTCATGAACCTGAATGGGATATATGTCTAATACAATTCCACAGAAAACAACAAGAACAGGAAGTTTATCCTGGGTGCTCATAAAGACAAGGTGTTAGACACACACACACCTCTGCCAACTCTCTTGCACAGCAGGTATGGGTGATGATTGGCTAGCTCTTCCCCTGTGATCTCTCCTCTGGCTGAGGTTGCATTTCATAAAATTTGCAGGACAGAGCACTACTTCCCAAGCACTCTGGAATGCAGTGATCATCTCCAACCTGGAACAGAGGAGTGCTGATAGCATGGTACTACAGTCAGCACACACACTTCTTTGGGGGAAGCTCTAGCTCAAAACAACCAGCTTGGCAGATGCATTCTACAGCCTGTGATACAATAAAAAAAAAAAAAATCCCAGAGTAAGCACATCAAAACAAGCAACGACTTCTTGAGGATCAGAAAATAAAACAGGCTTACTCACTGAAAAGACCATTAAAGAATTTTGTCTGTATAGATGTGGGATCTATTTACATGGTTTTGTACTATTCCTTCTTTAATGTTCAAAAAGACAGGGGAAATCCACAGATTTAAAGGATCCATCTTAATTTGGATAAAATCTAGGTATCTGAAAGAAAGGCTGCAATGAAACAAAATAAATGCATGTAACATCACATTCCTCTGACTCTCTTAGTCTCAGTTAACTACATCTCCTCAGCCTCCTGATGATGACATGCATTTCGCATCCTGCCTTCTCCTACTTGGAGACACAGCTCCAACAAGTGCCTGCACATGTTTGCTCCAGGTACTTTCTTTCAGGGTTAGAGGATTTTATTTCCTGCTCTCCATATAAACAGTACCTCACTTAACACATATCCTAACACATACTATGAGAGAACAGAAAATAAAGCATGCTGGGAACACATAGGGGAAATACCAAAATCCCTAACCCATGCTGAAATTGCTATTTGAGGGAGTTTACCAACTCCCACAGGTGACACCAAGCCCCAGAAGGGGTCCATGATCATGAGGGCTTGCCTCCACAGCTAGCCATCAGTTAGCCATGGCAGTGTCACTGACCTGGGCTGGGCTATAGCCATGGGGAAGGGACAGACTTAAGATACAGAAGGCAGAAGACTACCTTCCTTGTCGGGGAGATGCTGATAACTCTAACTATCAGTGGATGGTGCCTTTTTCTGCTTGGCTAGGACTTGTTGTGTAAGAAGTAACTATGCCAAGCTGCTCTGGAAAGACAAACTTCCTTAAAGCAAGAAATGGTCCCACAGCACGGAGAAAAAATAGTACTCAAGGACTATTGACCTTTTGGGAAGGTGTCACAGTATCCAGAGACAGCAGACATGCCTGTAACTAGGATCACTGTGAAGAGATTACTATTCTTGTAGATTTGCTCAAAAAATTGGACTTTATCTATCTATTTTTCAAGAAGTTGGACAGACATTTTGCATGCAATCACATTCACTCTAGCAATGGGTATCATCAATGCTGGAGGCTATTGGGCAAGAGCCATAGAGAAGCAGTGACAGCAATTCATCAAATACAACTGTAAAAAATAGGATTTTGAACACAGAGCAATAATCTCTGGTACAAGATTGTTCTTTATCTTACTTAGGCTTTATTGCTCCAATGATCATTCTCTGTGTTTAATTACAGGATGATTCTGCATGCATGCAACTTGGACTCTGCAGCTGTTTCTCCCTCCCTCCTTGAACAAACTCACATTTGGAGAGGAGAAAGTTCATTAACAGTATGTTCACAAAGACTTGGAAGTGAAAATAGTGTTCATAGCAGGGCTCAGCACTTTCACTGCTGTCTTTTGGATGGGTTTCAGAAATGAAGAACAATGGATCTTTCAAGGTGCTCTAGGAATCTCCATCTGCCTTTATAAGCTCAAAGAAATTCACACACCCAATATGAGGGACTGAAGCTGGTTTCTTCTGGCATTGTCATCTGTGAAATTTTCCTCGTCCTGATTGCTCCTTCACTAGCCAGGTCTGGGGATGTAGCACACCACAAGAAAATTCAGCTTCTACTGAAGATTCCATTGTGATATCCTACATCAGGTTGCAATAGGCTTTTTACTGTTTTGGTCCTTGAGGACACTGTAACTCCTGATCTCCTGGTAGCCTACTCTCACTAATTCTACATTCAGACACAATCATCACAGATCCATTTTGTGTATTCTCCTACAGCTTATCACTGTGGTCTCTTGGCAAGCTCTGCTCTTTCAGCATTAACACAGAGAGATCAGCCAACTCATTTCTACTCTGTGCCATTCATTCTTACTGCCTGCCTGCTTGTTGCTTTTTTGCATGAGGAGTTGAGAGCATTGTGGATAGGCAATGATTTCACAAAGCAGTGCTCGTATCTTCCCTCAGAAATCAGTATCAGCTACTCTGATGCCCAAAAAGACCCAGATCCACAGATGTCACTGAAAGAAGTGGAAGGACATATAATCAATCATATATCAAATAAACATCAATTAGATAATTTGTGTTGAAAAAACTAATTTACCAATACCAACATCCATAATGAAGAGAAAAACCTCACGTTACCCAGAGAAAAACCAAGCACTAAACATGACTAATCTTGAATAAATAAAATCTTGAAATGCAGAACTAGATAGACACCATAGGAGATGAAAGAATTCCAGAGACACATCCTGAGAAACCAGCTATACACTACAGGCTCATTTCCAGGTAACCTCCCTGGAAAAATGACTTTAGAAGACTGTATGAACAGATAGATCCAATCTAGTAAGAGCATAAATTGCAACAGCATCCTTTTTTTTTGTGAAATTCAAGTGGTTTTATCTTATTATCTCCTTGTATACATTATACTCTTTCATTAAGCATTTCTATCCTGATGCTGTTACATACAATAGAGTGATATCAAGATAATTTATTCTATAAGTATTGGACACTACACGTTAAAGAAAATCATAAAGAACACAAAATATTCTTACACAGTAAGTCTAGGGAATTAACTTGGAATAAACAAAGATGCCTACTGTTCTGGGGAAAATGCTAAACAATGCCTTGCTAGGCATCACTGAAAACTATAAAAAAAACCACATGGATTCATAACTAAAGACAAAAATTTTATCTGTGGCACTACGATGCACCAAAGAAAGAAAATCCCTTAATGCAACCACATGAAAAAAAAAAAATTTGCTTTTTTTGTTTTGCTTTGGGATTTTATTGATGTTTTTTGTTTGCTTGTTTTTTGAATCATGTAAGGCTGACTTTCATCCTAAGTTGCCATACTCAATGTTTACTGTAAACTAGGCCTATGGAACATTTAATTCCTTCTTATTTCTGTTATATTATCAGCTGTATCATAGTGTTGTCCCCCACCCCACAAGCATAATCTAGAAATTAAAGGATTGTTGCAGGGATTACTGAGAAACAGTCTGGATCAATTTAAATAAGAAGTCATTATATATTTTACCAGCAGTATGCTATTCTGGACTATTAACTCTATTTGACAGATGCAAAAGAGGAAGCACAGAGGTGCCTCTGAACTCAGAGGGTGGAAAACTTGCAGCTCACACCCTTTAACTACAATCTTGTTTGATCAAAATGTAAAATATAAACACGTTATCCATTCTATCACAACCTGAGGTAGAAAATAGGAGTGCCTAGTTTTCACAGTATGTCTCCTAGTCACTCACAGTTCTACAACGCAACTCCCCTAAACCCTATACCTCAAAAATATTTAATTAGTGGCTCCTTATTGAATATAGGCACAATGAATTTTGTATTTCTTATTTAGCTATTTAGGTACTTAGAGACTATACCTATTAGCATACAATTTAATAAAGAATAACAATGAGTGAAGTAAACACTGCATTGGTTGCTTACTGGAAACTGGGAAGAAATCTCTGGCATACAGCAAAATACAAGAGAGTCTGCCTGGAGAGGATGAACTCTATTGTCAAGGTCTTTTCCAACCTAGATGATTCTATTATGACACACAGCACTCCCAGGAGAGATCATGCATTTTTCCTCCATTTTTTATTGAGCCTCTTTTTATTTCACAGAATTGGCCAGGCTGGAAGGGACCACAGGGGATTATCTGGTCCAACCTCCTCTTTCTTTTGTTTGGCAGTATAATTTCAAAAGAAATACACTATACCCCCCACTTATACTGAGGATTCTAATACTATTTGCAGCTCTGGGGTCCTGATACAAAGAAGAATGTGGACCTGTTGGAACAGGTCCAGAGGAATGTCACAAAAATGATCACAGGGTTGAAGCACATTTCCTTTGAAGGCAGGCTGAGAGAGTTGAGGTTGTTTAGCCTGGAGAAGAGAAGGCTCCAGAGGGACCTTCCAGCACCTTCCAGCACCTAGAGGGGGCCTGGCTTATAGGAAAGATGCAGAGGACTTTTTACTATGGCCTCTAATGACAGGAGAAGGGACAACTCTTTTATAAAACTGAAAGAGGGTAGGTTTAGAGTGGATATAATCACAAAACTGTTGAGGTTGGAAGAGACCCATAAAGAATCATCTAGTTCCAACTCCTGCCATAGGAGGCAGGGATGCCTTCCACCAGATCAGGCTGCTCAAAGCCCTCTTAGGGCCCTATTAGGAAGACATTTGTTACAATGAGGATAATGAGGTTGTACTGCCCAGGGAAGCTGTGGACACACTGTCCCTGGCAGTGTTCAAGGCCAGGTCAGAGAGGGCTCTGAGCAATCTGGTCTGTTGAAAGGTGGCCCTGCCTATGGCAGAGGAGTTGTACTAGGTGATCTTTAAAGGTCCTTTTCAACCCAGACCATCCTATGAGTCTATATTCCACTATAATAGCATATGTTCATTATATATTTCAACAATATACCCTGGAGAAAAGTCAGTGGCCCGAAGAATCTCAAAATCAGTGACAGATTGAGACCTCATTTCTCTGTGGGAGCTGAGACAGAGAAGGCACACTTAGATCTGATAACATACACCTAGCCAGACACCAGATGGCTGGTCCACCATCAGCCAGGACAACATATTGTGCAGAGGATTTAAATGAGGGCCCCCCAAACTGCAAACCTACGACCTCTGTCACTGAGAGGTATCAGTGTTGTTTCAACTTCAGACGACTGAAACAATGCATGGGCAAATTTTCCACTCTGTCAAGGTTCACAGGCATATTTCGATTGTCTTCTATTCAAAAGGCATGCTGACATGGAAAAATGGAGAAATATGGTGATCTTTCACACATCAGGAGAACTGCCTGTTAGAGAAACAATTTTGTCTCCCTATATCAGCAGAAAGGTACAGTGAGGCAAGACAACCAAGACATTTGCACCAAAATGCATCCTTCTCAAGCTTTAGCTTTACATGCTCATCACTCATGAAAGTCCAGCAGAAATTCCTACATGTGAAAGGCTGAGCTGTTAAAAAATTTACACGTGTCATGTTTCACAGAGAAAGGCCTGTGACTCAACACTGGACAGGACAAGCCTACAGCGTTTTCAGCCAAGCTGTCAGCTGCTAAAAACAGCAACTTTATTTTTGGTTGTAAGGGAGATATATTTCATTATTTACCCATTCACTGCAGTGAGTAAGAGGGAACCTTTACTGATAAAAGGACAGCAATATTCACAATCTTAACATGAAAGGCTTAAAATTCTACCATTAAATATTATCAGCATTATTAAAACCATGATCTCAGTTGATAGTCCTCTAAGTAATACCAGTAACATGACAGTTTAAATACAGCATGGAGGCCACAGAGCCATGCCACTGGACATGCTAAATAAAGTTTAAAAACTAACGTATTTTCAATAAAAGCATTAAAAAGGACTATTTAATCTAAATTAATAGTCCGCTCTACTTGAAAACTATGGTCCCTATCTACCATTATGACTCAATCAGATAAAATCCTTTCAAGCACAAATACCCTCTCCCTACAAAGGGCACTGTAGATAAACCATGATGATCATAAAATTCTCCAGATGTGGCCATTCACAAATGATTAATGTTCCACAGATGATGCTGAGTCTTTGACACTTTGTTTTATGGTTGTCCCTACAGCACCTTTATCCATACTAACCGACAGGAGCCAAAATGAAATAAAAACAGGTTTTGTAACTATCACCAAACAGCAGTAATGCCTGTTGCAGACCTAAGCAGAATTTGTGTTTATTAAAAGGAGAAACTAGAATTAATTCAAAACAGCCTGTTCATTGTACTGGACCTCACTTTAAATACAACAAACAAGAGATGCAAAAGTACGGCAATCAGTATGAAAACTTAAACCAATCTAGCAACTGTCTTGCAGAAGTAGAGGCTTGGAGGTAGGAAGATGGGGACTGGAATATCAACAAGTGAATATGATCAAGTAAATGGCAGCTTGGTGAACAAAGAAAGGATACCTACTAGGAGACAGAGACTGCCTTAAAGGTGTAAGCCCACGGGCATGTTCACAACCTGATCAGACCAAATGGCTGGGAACAGGCTTGTCTGTCTTCGCAATGCTAAAAAGTGTCTCCTCACATGTCTAAATGCAGCGAATAAGAAACCAAGCATGCCACAATCCTGAGCTAAGGAGTATGGTCCCTTCTTGGGAACAGAAGAGAGAAGACCAGATTGGAAATCACATCTCAAGCAACCTGTTTCCAACTCCAAGGAGTTCCCAGACACAGGTGTCTCTCCTGGGCTCAGTTGCTGAAGAGCCTCAAATTCCCTTGCTTGTCATACGCACAACGACAAATTGCAGAGAAACCCCATCCAACTTGGCAAAGGAAGCAGTCTCTCAGATACCCAAAGCAATCCTAGCTGCCACACTATTTTGAAAGAAATGCAGTCTGAGCACTTTTTTTTTAGCAGTTCTTTAGGAAAATAAAGATGATACATATGGACATTTGACGGGAATAATCTTGTATCACAAATCATGAAGCATTTGAAGTCTGTTGGAGAGAAAGATGCCATAAAAATCTTAAAAACAAAAGACTCAGCCCAACCAACATTTAGGAAAGAGAGGGTAGATGCTTTCTAAGAAGGAAAGAAATTAAAGCTATTTAAGCAAAGGAGCTTGTTCTGACTCTACCAAGAGGTTAGAAGCAAATTTAAGAAGGAATATTATGCTTTACGAATGCAGGCGAATCATGTGTTTTGGCAGTGTTTGGCTGCACCCATCTGCATGCTGGGGCAAAAAAAGTTCTTTTTAAGGGGCTTGTGCACAGGTGCAGTATCAATCCATTCAAACAATTCAAGTATGGATGTGTGATCCTTGCTTTTTCGATGAGGTTCTTCCTACTCACAGTAGATGCCTCCAAGAAGCATGTTCCAGTTTAAAGAAGATGAAGCAGGAGCACTGGATGAAAAATAAACTACCCAATTTTTTCCACATGTACACAGGATTTTTGCTTTGCCACTGAGCTCTTCTTCCAAAGGGAAGACATTCATGAAAGAGAAAATTCACATATCCAGGATGATACCAAAGACTTCAAGAGCCAACAAATTATGGGTTTTCTCTTGGTTGCTTTTAGGTCTGCATGCTTAAAATCCCTGAGAATTTGCTGATATGTACGTGGTGCTTCCCGAAACAAAGAAGGATCATACCTATAAACACTGAAAGCCTTAAGACATGAAATATGTCTGGTAGTGGGCTACAGAAGGGTCATGAAAAATAAAGGACAAAACCAAAGAAATCAAAGACACAGGCAGCAGGTCAGAGGCAGGAAAGACACGAGAAGAACTGGGGGTCAAACTCTAGCCTTGTTAAATTATGGGAAATAAGAGATCACAGCACTGTGACTGCTGGACTAAGGGAGTCCATAGTTGCAAGAGTTAGGGTATACAGATCCTTTCAATCTAAGCATATCTTTGCATCTTTTTTAACAGAAGTTTCAAAAGTTGTATAAAACTGGCTTGCTATTTCTTGGTTTGTCACTGACAAAATGGTAAGAAGATTGAGTAGCACTTTGATGGGGCAAACCTACAGCCGTGCTGGACAAGAGACAAAGCTATTACTTCTACCTTCATGGAGTTACAGAATATCAAAACAAGTTATTGTTGGCATGAGAAGGCTGACATTTCACTTGACATTTCAAGCTGATGCTTGAGTGGATAACTTCTGAAAACATCTTGATAACAGAAGCATTTCAAAATGGTAACAAAGTGTCCTAAATGGCATGAGACCTACTCAGAAGCAAACTTTAAAGATTCCATACCCTAAGAATTTGGTGATTTTGGACAACTGACTGCTGTGAAATTAGTTTGCAAGCTACTGAGAAATCAAGATTTTAGAAAAGCCTCCATATGCAACAGTTGCTAGAATACACTGAATTTCAGACACCTTCCAGTCTCCTTACCTCTTGTCCTGAAAGGTAGTATGCTGCTAGAAGACCGCCAATGAAACGAATATTGACCTCAAAAACAGACACTTCAGAATTCTAGAACAGAAGAAAGGCATAAATAAATAATTAACCAACTCCTTAATCAAGGAAGAAAAAACAATTGACAAGGCAGGGGAAAGTATATGTAGAAAATATATCCTAAGGGAATCCACATGCAAGGGTTTGTACCATTTCAGTCTCTAGATCCATACTGAAATTCTCGTGCACATCTTCATGACACCAAATGACAATTCCAGTTACAGCTTCAACCAATTTTATTAAAATAAAATTAGTTTTTCTCCTGCTCTCTAACCATTTTATCATCACAAAATGCAATTACAGTAATTTGGGGCTTGTGGGAAAGAAGGCAAGGATCGTACATTTCCATAATTCAGCATCTTTTCTCTTATGTTTCAGCATAATACCAAACCTTCTAGGTTTAAAATATAAAGCAAAATAATAATTAGAGAATTCTCATAATGCACTTTCTTAACCTGACTTAGTAAGCTCAAATTCAGAGCTCTATTTTAACATGCTCTTTGTCTAGGAATAGCCTTTATATTATGAGAAGTTACTGCAAGACCACTGAGAAACCCAAGAGAATAAACCACTTTATTGCCTTCCTCCACATTATTATCCTTAGGCTAAATTCAACAGTATCTTTTGACTCATTTAACCCACAAAAAATTACGAGGAACTAGATAGTTTTAACATCTTTCTCATTCCCTCTGTGCCCCATTCACTTAATTTTCCACATACACTCCATCTGTCTCCCCCATAAACTTCTCTTCAACCTATTAGACACAGAAATGTAGTTTTATTAAGAGATTTTGAGGTAGGCAAGACTTTTCCTTTTATCCAGAAAAGTCACTACAACACTGACTCTGAACAAGCTGACTCACCAATCTGCACACAGCTGAAATGACATTTACAGGTATTTTGTGCTATTTCTATGGCACCTGCAGTGCTTGGATCCAAACTAAATGCATTTTGTACATATCACATATTCCAGAAAGATTATATGAATAAAGATTTCTTCAAACAGCACTGATTAAAAGTTGAAAGTTTGAAATACTCCCAAATGTTTTTAGTAAAAGACTTCTTCTTTTCACATAGAGGTGATACAAGAAAAATGACACCAATGCAGCATGATTCCACTTAATACCTATTAAAGTCATGAATCACACAGGCAGTGGCACAGTGTAAAGCGAAACCAATGATTTCCATTTCCCAGTAAAAGAATCCAAGAGGAACAAATTTATGTATTTATTTATAAACTCCAAACCATATAAGGAAACTACTCAAGTTTGGTGTATACACAAGACAACTCATTAACCTTCAGAAATGGTATTTGGTACATAGGAAGATGTAATTGAACCCCAGAGGGTCATGTAAATTTCTTCCATCAAAATCCTAGATTAATATTGCAAATTTATACTGAAATTGCCTTAGATCAGACAAAAGTTATGGAAGCAATTTAGTTCACCCTCATAATGGTATCATTATGTCTACACTGTCTCTGATATATTTAGGATCTTCAATTTTAGACTGAATAATTATCTGGCACTAACTGAAAAAGCAGAGTAAAAGTTCTTTGATGTTTGCCAGACAGTCAAGGTATAAATCAAAAGGAAAAAGCCCAAACAAATAATTTTTGAAAAGTAAGATTAAATAGAGAAACAACAGTAAGAATTTCCTGAATTCTGAGTGTAAAAATACATGTCATTATGTGCATTTACTGAATAAAAAATTATTTTTGGAAACATAGGGAAAATCCAAAGACTGAAATACAAATTTCATTACAAAGTCTTTGACAGTCCCAAAATTGGTACCAAGAACACTAATCAATAAGACTAGAACAGAGCCATTTCTTCCATTTAATGCTTCCAAACTCTCAAGAATGTCAGATGCTGTATGACTAACTGGGAAATTATTGTGATAGATTAAGAGCCTGTAGGAAAACTCAAGAACTCAAACGGCATATTTTACATTAAAACTCTTAAGAAATGGAAGAAGAGATTGTATTCTTAAGTAATTTATACACTGTAGTTTGGGGGAAATTTGTCTTTCATAGCTCAGTTATTTGCAGCTACTATCAGCAAGTAAAATCTCATCTTTGTGTCTTCATTTCTGACGCCTGGTTGTTTCTCACAAAACACTTTCCCTTTTTTCCATTATCCAAATATAGTTTGCACTATATACAATATAGAGGTGTATCTTTATTCACAATTGTAAGCATGAAACAGTTGGGGGATATTTTTTTTTCCACAATAAAGTTAGATACAATAAAGAGAATGGCACTTAAGTTCACATCTGACACTTTAATCCATACCTTTTTTAAGTTTCACCTGAAAGACCTCCTCTGTCTCCCCCCAGGATGAATGCTGTGAAAAGGACTAGAGAAACAAATATTAGGGCAGGCTCTACTCACCACACTGAAATCAAGATTTTTGTCAATCCATTCTTGTCCTTCTCTGAATTCATCATGAAGGCCCATGATATAAAGAGTATCCAATGCATCTACTATGGTAGCACCCATCTGTGAGTTTCCTGCATGCAAAAAGAAGGATTTCCGTTACAAGTGACTGTTTTGTTACTTTTCTTAAACATCACAAATATGAGAAAATAACCCAAGCAGTAGCAAAACAAAGTTACTACAAAGGTGTACAAAGCACAAAGAATAATCAAAATGAGCAAGGAATTATCAGGTGCATAAGAGGATTCCCACTTCTCTTTCAAAGCATCAATCCTCTGGTACAGTTTGGCTTCTGTGGAAAAAAGCAAACTAAAGATAGAAAAAAGAGCCCTTCTCATCTGCCTTCCTAACTTGAACTTAAGCAACTGTATTCTGACACAAAAAATACTGTCACAAAAAACCAAAGGACAGAAAGACATTCAGCTTCAAAAATCTACTAGGAATTCTAGGACAGAAGCGTTGGGAAATAAAATAAAATTTAAAAAAAAAAAAGGCATATGCAAGACAAAACAATCAGTACTTGCAGTAATGCCTTGCATTTCCCAACATTTACTTCTGAAACAGTCAAAGTTTTGCAATTATGGATGCTACCTAATCACTGAAAAGCACGGACTGATGAGCAGGGAAGCGCTGGCCTGGCATGACTGCCAAAGCCGCAGTCCCAAGATGTTCCCCTCAGCGTCTGCAGGGACCCACACCACGAGCCTCTAATGCATTTCTCAACTGTCACCACCTCAAGTGGAGCATTGAAAGCCAAATAAAAATCAATGGTGCTTTAAGCTAAAATGCCATTCACTTGAAACAGCAGCAATTTAGAGCTGATTGATGAGTGACTCATCGGTGTGTGCAAGGGATGACGAGGTGGAGAGCCATGGCCCATGACAGCCCTGGTCTCCCAAGGCCATCCCAGCCCAAGCTGCTGCCCTCAGTAGGCAAAGATCTTTGTTTCTAGAGGAAAGCAAAAATTAGCATGGACTATCTGTCTTCATGGAGTGTATGAAATTTCCCTGTGCACTACGAAGGTGGCCAAATTTCACTGTTTGTACCTGTAATCTATAAACCAGTGCAATAACTATGATTAGCAATTTAATGACAGTAGTGTCCTAACAAGTCAATTTTAGGGTTTTTTTAACGTGCTTTCCATCTAAAATGGGAATCTCTACAGCAGAGTGCTCCTGCTTGGTAGGTTCTATTCACATGGTTAGAGCTATTTTTTTCTACCCTCAAGCATAACAGTAACTGAAGGAAGCCATCACCCCCGCTGTGTTTCTTCCACACACCTCAGTGACTGACATGTAAGCTTAATTCCATTTTCAGGGGCTTCTTTCCCCAAACAATAAAAATTAAACACAACAGTATCCATGACAAAGTAACCACCAACTAATTTTTAAAGAATAGCCGTGCATCCATTTTAATTAATTTCAATTAGATATGGAACACCTAAAGTTGGTGGTGTTTGTAAGAAAATTCGAGTACAGACTGGGATATGCTACTTTTTGCAAGATTAAAGACAAATCCTTTGACAAATTGTCCATCAGCCATACCTATAACTCTCAGGAAATTAATTCACTGTGGTGCTTAAGTACTGTAAGGTTTAACATCTTCAGCCAAATGGCAAATTCCACCACTTGTGCTGAAGTGGAGGTTGCTGTGAGAAGAGCCACAGCACTGCACTTAACTTAGCACCTTCCCAAAAGCATAATGTGACAGCTATCTAATTTATCGCTTCAAAAATATGCAAATAAGACCATGACACAAGGACTACCTTCAGTACTAGCTGTCAAAGTATTTTTTAACATAAAGTGTTATGCTGCTTCCATGACATGCTCAAAGTAATTTCTGTTCCTTTATTTTAAACCATATCGATAAAATTTTCAAATACACAAAGTGTTTGAACAAAGAGGGATACATAAGTCTTCGGAAATCCTGGAAGTTCTTCTTGAAATAGTTTCAAAAAATAAAAACTTTCCAACTTAAACACAGCAGTACTCATATCAGTAAGCTCTTGTATTCTTCAACTGGCATGGGATGAGGAGAACACATTGCATAGAAATGGACTGGTGCGTCATTGCCACCCTACCTCCCCACACCAAAAAACTTCACATGCCATAGTACAATCTTCCAAAGTTTTCTAGCCCTCAGAACTACTTTCCAGTGTCCACAACATGGGAGAACAGTATGTTAGGGGCAAGAATATGTACGTGTCAGCCCTCAATGAAGGATCTTCAAAAATACAAATTTAAACAACCTTTCCATGGCATTCTCTGCACAGAACCATGAAAGAAGGGCCATGGAAATGAAAAAGCACATAATAACTTTTGCTATCTCATAAACCCAATAGAAGCATTCAGAGAGAACAGAGCTCTCTCCAGAGCTGAATGAAAGCGTTCATAGTTTCCCCAGAGCATCCCATAATGACTGAATAATATGACTTCACCAAATATAGACAAGAAATTTGCTTTCATTATCACTTAAAAGTGAGCTCTCAACCCCATATACAGAAATCTCACCTACACCAGTGGTCCCCAAAAGGGATTGCCTACAACCCATTCCACGCCAGATCCTTCAGCATTGTTTGCAGCCACAGAAACAAACGCAGCCCAGTACAGTAAAAGCAGCAAAAGCTCAGCACTTTTTGTCCCTAAGAGTCAGGTAAAGGCATAGGCTCCCACTCTAAGGTTTTGCCTGGGCCATACTCTAATAGTTTGTTCAAGTCCTCCCTCTGGCTGCCTTTACAGTCCTCTCTTTCACCTTTTATGTTTCTTTCCTAGAACCATGAATGTCCAACAAAACATTACTGAGAAAAGCCCCCTCTGCTCTCTCGTGCCTCTTCCCTAAGCAGTGATAGGCATCTGGTTCTGGTATGGTTACAGTTTCTAGACTCCATGGGAATGCCCAACTATTTTTTATCACAATCTCCTAAGGACAGCATTTATATCCCAACCTGTAATAAATTATTAGTTTTTTTTTTTTTCATATAAGCAAGCTATTTCAACCAAATCTGAGTTATTTTTCTTTTCTCTACACAGGAGTACTTCCTCCTTGAGGAAGACTCAGAGGAACAATCTTTGCATTTTTAAATCCTTTTGGCTGAACACATTTCCAAAAGGTCAAGTGATAACAAGTCAATATTTTGCAACAGACTGTCTACCCAGTCTTCTTCCTTTAGTGTCAATCAGGCAGCAGAAAGCAAGCTAATTCCCTCCTCGTGAGCACTGAGGGAGAAAAGTCCAAAATGCAGAATTCACACTCAGAAGTCTAATGCTTACAAGAATACAGAGCAGAACTGAATAGAACTGAGGACAATATACATGTAACACCTAGGCTGCCCCATACTGTGTGATAGGTACAATGTAAAACCATTTGTAGGCTACACTATGTATGGTCAGAGAGTAAAATTAATTAATTGCTCTCAGCTTCTTTCTTCAAGGACTATGCGGAAAGGATGTCATTTCTAATTTGTTCTTAAGTAAGAGCTTCCACTGAATTCTTCTGTATCTACACCTTGACCAAAACAAGCAGTGACACTGTAATAGCTGTCTTAGTCTTAAAAAGTACTGCACTACCAGAAAGGCATCGACTGAAAACTAAAGAAGGAAGAAACAGCAAGTGTTCCAACCACTAGCCTGCATTAGAGTCACGTGTGCTGCTATAGGTAAAGTAGAAGTGGATAGGTAGTGGTACTTCCCCCTACTGATGCTGATGGAAACCATTCATCTAAAGTCACAAAGTGAAATAATTTTCCATTCATAATAGAGAATGTTCTTTTTTTTCCTTTCATAGCCATGCCAAGATCCATAAATTTTGCCTTGAAGGACAAGGGGATAACCTTCCTGGTATTAAACTGCAGAAGGTATCATTTGAAGAGCCATAAAGTAACCCTAAATAATGAGAAAACAGGTTAGAGTATACACTTCTTGCTACCACCTCAAGCTGTCTATTATTGCTCCAGATACAGAGGAAGCAGATGTCTCATTGTGGTGAAAAAAGGCTATAAAACAATTAAACTATAATAGAAAATAACACTTCGGCTAGCTGAAGGCACTCCTCCCAGGGTCTGCCTCTGTTCAACACAAAGGCTCAGCTAGTCATGTTGCATAGGATAATAACCGATTCCAAAAAGGCTCAGTTTTACAAACGTCAGATTAGGAAGTTTCCTCTCCATATAATTATAGTTCTAGTTGATTGAGCTCCAAATTTAATGAAGTTTGCCTAATGAATGCAATGCTCATTTTTCTAAATAAAACAGAACATCCATCATGGGCTAATGGAAAGAATTTAGCAGTGAAATAGCTGAACTATTAAAAAAATCGTGCACACTCTCATTAAGTAAGAGTATTATTCCAAAGGACTATAAAATGGCAATCAAAATGGCAATTCAGATTTGTAGTTAGGTAGACTTCAGTTTCCTGCGATAAGGCAAATAATTCCTTCACTTGATACCACATAAATCTACAGTTTGAAATTCCTAGCAAATCATATGACTAAGTGTAAATATCAGGGCCTCTAAAAGAAAAATGGTCTTCTTATCTAGAATTCTTTCAGTATGCCAAAGCGCTAGATGAAGAACTGGCTTATTAGTACCATTTGAAAGTTTCACAAGAGACTATCAAAGTACAAGGGAGACAGATCGTTGTCAAGTGTTCCACAACAAAAGGAATATGAAGAAAATAAATAGCCCATTTTCATTATACCATAAGAAAAAGTGTAGAGATTTAGAAAGTCTGGTATCAGTTCAGGGTTGCTTAGTGTATTTATTATGTGGAAGCAGAAGAGACTGTAAGCAGTGAGTACTAGAGAAAATATGTGAATAAGCATAGATCAATTATGAACAGAAAAGACTGAAGATATGAGACAGACAAGTTAAATAAAGAATAAGATGACAAATTAAAACTCTGCACCAGCAAACTGAAGTCATGCACTAAGCTGAAAGGTAATCATCAAATAGGTGTTTCACAGAAATTCTGATTATTTAACATGTCACCCATACCTTCTCCTTACTTCAAAATGTATACACCACACACAAATTTCATTACTTCTGAAAAACACTTCCATAGGGGCTTTCATTGGCTCAAGTGGAGGGCTGCGCAGGGGTACTTGGTCTGCACGGGAGTGAGTTAATTTTCCTCAGAGCAGCTTGTACAGTGCTGTGGGGTTTGGATGTGTGACTAAACCAGTGTTGGAAACACACCAGAACTCTGACTATTGCTGAGCAGTGCTTGCACAGCATCAAGGCTTTCTCTTTCCCATGCCCCACAATGAACAAACCAGGGGTATGCAGAAGGTTGCAGAGAATTTCCTCCTTACCCTTTTCTCCCTCTGCCTGTGCTCCAGCACTTCTGTGACACATGTGTGTGAGTCTTACAACACACTTGGCATCTACCCAGAAACTTGCTAGAGTTCCAAGGAAGTCATATAAATAGGCGTAATAGGTGCACGTAATCATTCCTACTCTTTTATCTCGAGCAGTGGCTGAGAAAGAAGATTTTATTATTCCTCAGAAAAGATAGCAAATGACACATACAAAAGCAGGATACACATGAGTCCATTTACAATCAAGGTAGGCTTTTAATATTTCCTAAACCAGTGACAAAATCACACTGGAATCCAATAGACTCTTATTCTCCTTTACAAGGACAGCCTGCAGACAGCAGCAGCAGTTACATTTTGAAGAAAGCTAAGGGAATTGGCAAGGCTGAGAACAACAAGCAGTTGGATACAATAAAAGTATTTGGGCCGTTACTGAAGACAACTGTCACTACACCACAGAGCAAGTATCTATCTCTGTGTTAAGACATCCCTGAAATCGAAGTAAGTTATTTTATACACTAGAAAGCAGACTTATCTTCCTATGCAATAGAAAAGCTGGATTCCACAGTTAGTTATGTGCAAAGACTAGGGATCCAGATGCAAGAAAATAGCTTTCACTCTCAAAACAGCTTCCCATGGCCAATGGGGTGATCACACTGATCGACAGAACCATAAGATACAGACCTCGCATGTCAGAAACAGCATTGGTCTCAGCCAGCCTCATATCTAGTTTTTGTTTTTTCCAGGACCCTGGACAGACATTATTTAGTGGAAGCTGAACCTACTCCTGCATTGTGCAGAACATGCTTGACAACTGGTGTAGCTACTTGGGGGTGGAGGGAGGATCAGCCTGCAAAAGGAATGAAAGAGGACCAAAATTTCAAGGGATAATTTACCATGATTTCTAAGATAAATTTCCACTAAAGCAGGTGACCTCAGCTTCAGACTGGTCCAGAGCTGCTGAGAGAGCAACCCAACCATCAGCGTGTACTCAAGCATAGAGCAGATCCTCCCTATTCCACCACAGTGATTCCAGAAACAAAAGAGGAGATGTAAAGCCTCCCCAAGGAGGAATATATACTCTCTCACACTTTGAACCTAAAAGCTTAGTTATTTTTCACATAGACAGTTACTTTAATCCCTAGCAACTGAGTGAAAATGCTTCCTTGATAAACTCAGCCTGACATTAAATACAGAGTTATTACAATCTTAAAGAAAATAAATACTCTTGTTATTGATATTCCTGTCTGCCCAGATTCATAATGACTGAAAAACACATACTGGGGAAGACTGCACTATATATTAGAAATTATACCAATTTCTACTCCCAAAGATTCAAATAATTCAAGTTTTCAGACTGTAGCAACAAGATTTCTTGATGTGACAGACAATTACAGACATGGTAGGAAAATACGTAACATGAAAATTAAAAGCAAACAATTATCAACAGTTTTCTGTATCTCTAATGAGGCTCTGGCAATAAAGCTGCCATTACTGAAGCATACCACTTGTGAAATATCTTAATAACTCACGAGGAACAAGATAATGTTTAAGAAAATTAATTAAAATTTTGAACAAGAGAGTTTAATTTCACTGACAAAACGAGTGCTTCAAAATTAGTCAATGAAACTATACATATCATGCAAAACTGCAGCATAGGATTTCAGCTCAGTCATAAAATGCAATGAATAAGCCTGTAAGTATCCATGAAGAAACCAATTGCCTTTAACATTTTAGACTAATTAAAAAAGCAGAACAAAAACTAAGCAGTTGATTGCTTAGTTCTGTTAAATTGCTGATAATAGACAAGCTGAAAAGGAGGTCTTAACATTTTGTACCAGACAATAGAGTACTGTAGCATATAAATAACATTAAATAATCAATTGTAATGCTTTCCCAAATTTCATAACTGAGGAAGTAATGGGAGTAGAACACTTAACTGTATGCTAGACTTTGAACCTATTAAAAACTTGATCTGCTGGTATTTGTTAATAATCAAACTGCTGCTTAAATACCCATGTTCCTAAGACTCGAATTTTAAAACTTTGTCTAAGATTCCATACTGCAATAAACTCTCCTCGACTGCTCTTCACTTACTGCTTTACTTTGCTCCCTAACTAAATTTTACATGGTCCTTTAAATTAACTCAAAATTCATGCAAGTAAGAGTTGAATGCAGTCCCCCTAGTACAAAGCCTGAATGTCCTCAGACTATTTCAATTTTCTATATTTCTACCCAATTTTCTCCATATTTTTTTGTTATTTTATTTTTAAGCACATAGACCAAACTGAATTACTGTACACAGGAGGAGGACTCTGTGCACACCATATTAAAGATTAATGCTGGAACTATGATCTGAGTTAGTGGAAGGTTAAGACCTTATGATAACTGAAAGGCCACAATGTCAAGAGAGAAAGGTTAGGATGAATTTCAGAATAGGTAAGAAATGAGGGAGAGGAGATGGCATTGAGCACAAAGGAGACCATGGAAGAGTATCAGAAAGAAAGGAAGAATAAACTGTGAGAAATGAATGGTAATGGCAAATCTGCTGCACACACAAAGCAGTCAATCAAAACTAACCAAAAATACAGATCTGAAGCAAGTCCATTTTAAGAAAACAGGAAGCAGAAGACTGAAGGGAAAAGTATCTGTGAACAACAGCCTGGAAGTACAAAGAACCTAAACACTGGCAGCAATCAGTTAAACACAGCAGCAAGCAAAGCAAGATTAATATTTGAGAGTAAATAAGAGAACAAGATGTTATCTGGACTCGAGTATAGTTGCGTGACCTCATGTATGAAGCAAGCTAAGTACGGATCTTCCAAGACAAGATACAATCTCTCACAGCTAACTGTAAGCTAAATTACTTTGTCAGCTAGGCAGTAGGAAAAGCACAAAACCCCACCTCAGAGCCATCATAGCACACAAGTTTTTCTATCTTTATATTTGAGCCACTTCCGCACATTTTGGTCCAACCCACATTCTAAATTTTCTTTAGGACAGTGTAAGAGGAGCAGATTTTCAATGTGATAGCCAAAAACTTCACCAGAAGGGTGCAAAACTTGAGTGAACTGTGTCAGTGTATTAGGCACAAGCACAGTGCTCCACTCACGTGGCTGAACTGTTTCTGAATTCCAGCTGCCTGGTGCATCTGCTGGCTTCAGGCGACAGCAAAGCATACCCACATGCGACTCCCTTGCCGTACCCACGGAGTGGTCCTCAGCAGATTTCGTTTTAGAGCTCAGTGTGCTAATTCTTACTCAGCTGTAATGCCTGTTCATATTTTAATATATTTTAACAAGACTGCGTAGCCTTTATTTCCTTATTAAACCCCCTGCTTTCAATTCCAAATGATAGGAAAAAAGTTTAAATTCGTGAATAGCATTCCCACAATCTAAATCAAAGCAAATCATCTGATTTATAAAAGAAGAACAGGAGAGAATGCTATTAGAAAGAATCAAAATTCTGAGTCTAAGCCTCAGCCCTGAACACTGGTATGACTTAATTTTTTCATTACAGTTTCATGCAGATGTTTACCTCAGTATTCTAACAAGGCAGGTCACAGAAATGAGGTATGTTTATCTAATTCCACTGCATCTGTGCATCTTCTGTTCATTTGTTTTGTGGATTTTCTGGTTAAAGCAGAATTTTCCATCTTCTGAATAGAATTTAACATAATCGCTCAGAAACACTTAAAGAAGCCACTGAGTACACGAACTAATACAAACTGCGTGAGAAGAATTCAGTAGGAATATTGTATTATTAAAATAAACAGAAGACAACAGCTGCTCTTGGTGAATTTTCCTGATATGCATAGGCACACTTGTGACAGTCTGATGAAATATCAATGACATTCAAAAAACATTCTTAGCTAAGCAGTTGGCTTTATCTGCAGCACCAGTACTGTAAAGCACTTAAGGGGGAACATACAGCCAGATTGTATCCTGTCTGCACAAATTTGCAAGTTTCAGAGAACAGCTATATTCTGAATAAGCATGATACGTATTGCAGTGAAGCAAAACAGTGTTAACAAATCACTATTTACCCAAATGGCAGCATCCATCAGAAGACAGCTTTAAATGACATAAACTGAGGAAAAGTCAGAAATTTTATAGAAGGAAGTCTTACCTTAGCATCAACATTAAGGTCTTTTGAAGAAGTGAACTTGCATTTGGACAGAGAACATTCGCAGAAGGAATGTGAGACCACCCCTTAACAAAAGATCTTAAGAAAACTGACCTGCCACAGGGCAAAAGAAAATTGTTCTCACTCAGATGAATAATGGTTTAAAACACAGGAAATGGGGTAAGTGTAAACAACTGTCAGTGTAAGGTAAAACTACCAGTGGGATCCTACTGAGGCAACTGCTCAGGCAAAAGCTTAAATATTAAATAACTGAAAATATTTACAACATTAGATTTATAATATATATCATTGGATACAGTGGATGACAGTTTCCAAAATGAATGCTACTGCAGAAAAGCTACCCTGTCATGTTCGTAGACTCAACAAGGAGCCTAGAAGACAGAAAACACAGTTATTAGGAAAGGAACAGCAAACACAACAGAAAATGAAACAAAGTTTTAGTCTTCCTCTCAAAGACCAAAAAAAAAACCCAAAGACAACATCTTGAAAATATACAAAGGAAGAAGATAACAACATATCGGGTATGAAAAAATGTAAGTACAAGAAATGAGTTAACAGGCCAAGACTCTCCACACAAAACAGGGGCACTACTGAGGGCATATGCAGTTCTACAAACTCATGAATGGTAAGGAAGAAATTAATAAAGGGTTGATTTTTTTTTCCAACACTAAAACTAGTCATCTAGGAGAGCAATCAGACTTCAAAACTAAAAAGTTTTCTACACAGTATCAAATCAAACTATGGAACCACTCTGGGTTATGTTGCTCTTAAGGTTGCCCAGACTACAAAGTCGTTTGGACAAAATCAAGGAAAAATAAACCAGAAGTTATTAAATATTTGCTGCCTCTGACCACAGAAGCACTAACACTACACAAGTTTCTGTAAGGCTGTGGAGTACTCTGACACAAGCTCACTAGAAGCTTTTCCTGCTCTTACATTCCCTAGGTACCTGCTCTGAGCAATTTCTGAAGACTGACTAACTATCATGTTTGATCTGTCATCTCACCTGAAGGAACTTTTCTCGTGATATTAGAACACTGTTCTAGTTTCAAATAAAGCCAGCAACTCAGAAGTTATGCTCTTTCTCAAAATTTTATCTTTCCAAAATTTGTGTCACTGGTCAAAAAAATACACATTCAATGTATATATAATATTCAACATTATCTATCTCGCTGTAGTCACTCATTCATGAGTTTGCAGAGGACACAGATGCACAGACCTGTCCTAAGGCCATTTCCATTTATTTTAAAATTGAGTTGAACCTGAAATACAGAGATTAGACTGAAATTTGCATTGTGAAATTACCTCCCTTTACTAGTTAGCATGAATGGATTTTCTTTCCTCTTTCATTTGCAACAGAAAAAGCAATGAGTAGATTACTTGTGCACATACGGTTAAAAGATAAGAACTACTGCTCACTAAGGAGGTTTTTTTTCATCAAGATAGCATATAGTCAAGAACATTTCTGTTTACATATATAGCTCATATTCCCTTTTTGTGCTCATTTATCTTCTACATGGATTCAGAAGCAGAACGCATGCAAAGAAAAAGGATGTTGAGCAGAAACTGTTTCCCATCTGTCTTTTCATTAGGATTTTACAGTGAGAAGACACCAGAAGTTTTCTGTCATATTTTCAAGAAGTCATTCCTCAGTCTTTAAAGTGTATCATCTATTTTCTTTCCAGTAAAAGTGTGTCTCCATACTGTTTATAAATTTTTGCAGGTGTTGTAAAAAACAAGCAAACAAACCAGAAAATAGAAAAGGCTTACAAAAGCAGATACTCTTGACACTCAGTTAATGTGAACTTCAAAAGTAAATTACAACTAATCAGGTGACAGCAGATTATAGTGTCAGAGCAGCTCAGGCAGCCCAATAACTGCTACAAGGACAGATAACAAACATGCCTTATAAACTAATGACTATTTCCAAGGGTAAGTAATAATAAAAAAATCTGTTACAGTGTTTTCTTGTAGTGCTTACAAGAAATATTCCACCTCTCATTTTCAGGAACCACAAGGACAAAGAAATCGCACTCTCTCCCAAGCTATACTGTACTTGTCAAAGGTATTGGAAAAACAGGCTCCTGTGCCTGACTCAGCTCCTGCTTGCAACAGCTTTGCATCCTTGCAGTCTGACAGATGCATTTTCTTTGGGAGTCTCACTGCTCCTGCTCCCTGGTGCAGAGAGAAATGCACTGTCAGATCTCCATTGCTTAGCAACACAAGGAGCTGCTGCAGGAGCTTCCTACACTGCTGCGGCACGGGGCAGTCAGCAGCCACCTCAGCAACTTTCTCCCTTGTCACAAGGGTTCACCAGTGGCACTGGCAGCAAAAGGCTGAGGCTGGCTGTGCACATGCCAGGCAACAGGACACGCTCAGTGGCACGGTACAAACTAAGCAATCCACTGGTATATTAGAGAATATTCCGCACACCAGCTGCCCCAACCGAATCCTTGAGTTATTCCCTTGGACACATCTAGCTCACCAATGATACTTAATATGCCAGACAAAAATTCCTCATAAAAGAGGGTATTTGGTCAAGTTTTAAGGAACAGATAAGGCACTGCATTGCAGCCTTGGGGCTCTACATAAGGAACAGATAAGGCACCGCATTGCAGCCTCGGGGTAACATAAATGCAACCCCAATGTGACTTCAGTGACAATTCTCTCTCCCCCCCCCCAGAAGATAAGACCCCAAGAGAGAGCTGGCAGGCAGCTCAGATTAAATTGTTTATGTGGCATGTGAGATGAGAGAACAGGAGAGGCATGAAAGCTCTACCAATGCATGAGACAGTTCCAGTGTGACAAAATACAAAATAATGACTTTATTAAATCTTTGCGTATGAGAGTGGGCATGTGTGTATGCAAGCACCTACAACTTTAAAACTTTTTATCATTATTAAAATCTTTCCATGCCCTTCAAAACATACCTGTTTTACATATATATAAATATAAACAGTTATATATATATATATATATAACTGTTTATGGTTATATATATTATCAGATCATCTTCATGTAAAGCAGCTCATCTCTAGACAGAATACATCCAAACCCAAGGTTTAGAAATGCACTGCTAGTAATATGGGAATGCTCAATTTTGCAAGAGTTGTATCAGTACTTTGCCATGCACTTATTACTTGACAATCTGCACATCTTCACTTTATTTTTCAATACTTAAAGTTAGCAAAACAAACCAAAAAACAACCCCAAAACAACAAAATAAAACACACCACAAATTTCAGAACTCTTATTTCAGGAAGTATCAGATTAGATGACAATCCATGATTTCTAGTTTTGCTGAGGATAAGGTTCCAAATTGCTCAAGGATTGTCTCTTTTCTTTATGTTTTTCCTTAAAGTAATTCAGGTTCTCAAATAAACATTGTTTGAGAAAAACAGAGACTGAAGACTGATGCAAACCAACCAGTACTAACTACTCAATTTAACTCATGAGAAAGTATCCTTACAGCTTATGCTATAGTAATTAGCTCATACGATACTGGAGAAAAAGATATCACAAACATATAATAGTTTCAAACTCTGAAGCATATCTGGACTGAATAATTTTAATTGTGTTTTCAGGAGATGTTCACCTACTGGTCATCAAACAAATGCAGGGAAAAATCATCTTCAAACAGCGTCTTTCAGATGGTTACTCTCATCCTCAAAAGCAAATCCAGTCAGATTTCATTCCAGGAAGAGAATCTGACAACACCATCAACTACTCTGGTTTGTACTAAACTCAGAAACCCTTCTGAAGCAAGCTCAGTGTTTGTTGTGCTTGCTCATTATCTTAGGTGCATCATTTTCCATCAGCCTTTTCTCTTCATCCTTTGTGTTCTAATGAGAACTTGATCCAGATCCCACACAAACTCCCTCTGCAACAACGCCCTGCGGCTCCCATAATTTTTTTTCACCAATTTAAGCAGTCCAACAAAAAGGTCAACTTTCCTTTTTTTTTAGCTTAGCTGCTACAACCTTCAGCAGAGGTGCAAATAAAAATTTAAACTGGAAAGAAAATTTACACCTTTCTGCTGCACTTTCTCCTTGCCTTTTATATTTCATCTTATAGGGTAGGAATAAATGCTAGCCTTTTCAAAAGCAGTTATCACCCCATTTCACCAACAGAGAAGCTATAAAGGTTGTTTCATATATCATCTAAATGTAAATATCTTTAAAAGCTCACCCATTCCCAGTCATACTTTCCCAAAGCACTAACATACTGCTGATGCTGTGACCCAGCTGTTAAAGAGGTACTATTCAAGATACTGCCTGACTACACAGTTTGAAAGACAGTATTTTTAGCAGACTCTCCTTTACAATTTACAGTCAGACATCTCAAAAAGACTGGCAAGAGTTTCTTGCTGCAGGCCAACTAAAGCAATCCTAGCATGTTTTGTCATAAAAGTCAAACTAATAATTGAGGGGACCCATAAACATTCTTGCTGGCATGCTTCAGTGAGGCACAGAGCATTTTGCTTTAAAGTTTATAAAGTTTATTCTTCCTTGTATTTTTAATTAGTTAAAACTAAGGCGTTATAAGAGCAGAGCAGGCCACCTTCTCTTCCCTTCTCTAACCCCAGACTGAACCCTGCTAGATCTTGCAATGTTAGAAACACTGGTGCTCTCCTTGGCATAGATATAGCTATACACTGCTTTAGACAAAAGTGAAGTCCAACAGGGAAGACTAATGACTTATTTGTCTTCTAAATTGAATCGTGTTTAACCTCACTTGGGAGTTATCAGCAAACCTGATTTCCCAAAGATTCATGCAAAGAGTTGCCGTTCAACCAGCGATACCATCTCCTTGCAGGATCTCAGAGACGTGCTAGGAATTGAAATGGGAGCACAGTAGATTGCAGTAATGGCTGAAAATAGTGTGGATCAAATCATCTTTGAGATAAGTAATAAAAACAGATTTTGCTGACCATCTTTTTATTAACACTAGCATGAGGTTTCAAAAAAAATTAAGCAACCCTTCTGTAAGGCAAATACTGCTGGGAATCGTGTCATTAGGGGTAACAGAGATTGGTAAAGAGCTAGGAATAACAATACAGCCTAGACAGTCCTTGGTACAAAGACCAATTTCCACACACACAAACCCCCATCAAGCATCCACCAAACGAACAATAGATGATTCTATTTTAGACTTGATATATGCTGAAGATTATGTGTATCAGAGAAGTTTTTCATATGAAACAGCCTTGAATAGAGCAATCATGACATGATTTGGCTAAAAACTAAATGGCACAAAATAGCATCTGGATTTTAAAAGGACAAACATGTAGGGCATTGGCTGCTAGAGTTAGCTGGAACAAGAGGAGCAGAAACTTTGACGCGGACAAAGCCTGCAATTTCTTTCAGAAAGCAATGCCAAAATTTAAAAAAATAAGCATTCCAAAGAATAATCATTCCAAGGAAATAAAGCAGAAATCCTCTAGACTCATTAGCAGACATGTTAGAAGTAAGCAGAGGAGGAATGGAAAGAAAAAGTGAAATTATAATTCAGAACTGCTTCAAAATATCATGTCAGTCACATTAAAAACAAACATTATAAAATTTTTTTCCTACCATATGAATAAAAAAACTTCATACAGTCCAAGTTACAAACCAAGGCTAATCTAAAATTATACATGACAAATTAAGCAACAGAATTGCAAGTAAATTCAACAGGAAAGACTACATGATCATACAGGTAAATATTAAAGATTTTTCACTGTCAAATCCAATTTCATCAGCTGGAAAAATAAAGGAAAGCCATCAATTAGTCATAACATAAAAATAAATCACAGTAAGCTTCAGAAGAGATTTTCCTAGCAAAAATTAAGGCAGTGCCTGTGTACACGATAACAAACAACGTATCTAAGAATACTACACAACGCTGTCCTGGTGTCTAAGTAATGTCCTACAAAGAAGCCTTTGGCTCCAGTCTTCCCTTCAGCTCACACTCTCTCCTTGCACTGTGCCAAGTACCTTCGGTGAGGCACTGGCACAGGTTGCCCAGAGAAGCTGTGGGTGCCCCATCCCTGGCAGTGCTCAACACGAGGCTGGACGAGGCTCTGAGCAGCCTGGTCTAAGTTGAAGGTGTCCCAGCCCACAGCAGGGAGGCTGGACTAGATCATCTTTAAAAGGCTCCCTCCAACTCAAACTGTTCCCTGATTCTCATGGAATTAAACACAAAGATCTAGATAAGATGAGCTGGGTTTAAAAAAAAAGAGAAAATAAAACACAACACATTTAAATTCATTGCCTCTCCAAATATACCCAAAAAATAACCATCATTGCATTAAGACTTTTATTTATATATATACACAAAGCATCAGTGCACATAGACACATCTTAGCCTTCGCAACAAAAAGAATGTATTGCTCCCAAAAAGATAGGTTAATAAATTCAATGAAATACCACTGAAATAATAAATTTCTGTCACTCACACTTCCAAAGATTTTTATTAAAACAGAGTTTGCTAGAAAGTTTGGGTAGACTTTCAAAGAAGACACATGGATAGAAATATTAAAAAAAAAAAAAGAAAATCACAAACAAACCAGAAAATATAGCCTACCAAATATGTTGGTGGAATGTCCTTTCCGGGCAATTGGTTTGAGCTCATTATGTCCCCATCCATATTGCCTATAATTGTCCCAGGCATGCTTCATCATCTAAGAAACAGAAAAAAATAGGACTTGATTACATCACAAAACTATTCTCTATGAATACAATATTTTATTCCTTATCTGAGACTTCATCTTTCACAGGCATTCCAGCATAGTGACTAATTACTTTGTCACTGCTTCTATCTGTTACAGAAATCAGATTTTACAGCATGAATAAATTTGGAAAAAATTTCAAGTCTATTTGAGTTGAGCTATGAAGCTTAATGCTCTGCTTTAGGTTGTTTTCCTGTTCTTTCTTTTCCTTTAATAGACACACAGACATTTAAGAATGTAAGCATAAAGAATGCATTTAAGTGTAAGGAATTGCTTTAAAACACTGGCTAATGTCTTAAGATGCTAACTGAAAGAAAAATGTATCTACTGATACTTGAAGCATAAAAAGGATTTATTTACACTGGTACATCCAAGTAGGACTAAACATTTTTGCAAAAGGCAGAATAAATTTCTCATTAGTAACACCTACTTGACAAAGATGTACTGCCATATAGCCTCTACCAAAAGAAATGCCAAAAGCTTTTTTAGAAAGCATAATGAACGAAGCAGTGTAATGTTATTAATATTTACTACACAGATCATTTAGCTTTTTAATAGATATTTCCACCACCTAGTAAGAACATTACATCTAAAAACCTAAAAGGTGCTGCTGACTATTCGTGCACCTCAGCCATTAAGAAAGCTTTTAATTATTTGCTAAAACTCTTCAAATTCCTTACTTGTTGGAAATTCAGCAGCCACCAAATTACAAAATTAATGCAGTTTTAAAACTATAAATATTATTAGTACCTAAATAGACGTGCAAGTAACAGGAAGAAATTGGATATCAAAAGACACTGACTGCCCCAGACACAAGAACAGTAAGGAAAAACCTTAAGGAACAACAGCCATGTGTCTGTATCCACAACATTATATATATTTTATTTTTAGAGCTCATTTTAAAAATGGTATTAAAATAGTGTTAATATAAACAAAATCCCCAAGAAAATGTATAGGACTTTAAAATCATGATTTTCATAAGTTTAGAAATGCTTTCCAGGAGGAGAAATTATGTGAATGTAACTAACAGAACAATACTAACCCTTTAAGAAACTGAGGCAAGGCAATCAGTTTTCATTAGTATATATATGACTGTAATTTTCTTATTTTAATCAGAGTCACTGTACTCACAGAAAATGTGAGGGAACAAGCAGATGCTGCCTAAAAAATGAGGTGCAGCCAGCTTCCTTACCAGCACATCATGTCTCTCCTCTCACCACCTCTCAGGTCCCTCCTCCTACCAAATTCAAGATTTAGTGGAAGTCAGCATCTGAGAATCCCAGATCTTTTCAACTGCATCTAAGCAGCCTGCTGAGACATGGAAAACAAAGTCTCTGTTCTCCCTACAACCATCAAGAGATCCCTGTCCAAACTACAAAGCTGTAATTCCTTTAAATGTAAACTCCCTCCAAATTTCCCACGGCTCAGTTAACTCCTGCCTAGACAATAAATCTGAACCTGGGGAGCGCTTCTGTGTTAAACTGGCATCAACCTAAGCACAGCTGTCCCTCCTCAAGATGCCTCTTCAAGGTCCCACTCCTACCACTCGTCATTCAAAGTCAGCTCACATGTTGCTTTTAGTATTTGCACTAATTTTGATACACCTGTTTAGGTCACAATACTCTAGAACTTCTTTCAGTGTCATGAACAAGCAGTGTAAGAAAAAGTGGATGGAAATATATTAAAAAAAAAGGAGAGAAAAGACATTTCCCTAGCATTCACAAACTAATTAGTATTTACATGGCACTTATCAAACAGGCCAATTCATAGCTATTGGAACGTCAAGATGACTCAGGTTAAGGGATCCTCCTGTGACAGGTAAGAATACTGCATCATGACAAACCTGAAAAAAACCTGCTCACAGGCAGTAAGCACAGAAGTTCCTCAGAGAGCTCTCACTAATGTTATCCAGAACAAACCTACAAATTTCTCTGCAAAATTGTTCATTAACTTAATACCATAAATTCGAGAATCACAGTACCATTCAGATGGGAAGGAACCTCAGCATGTGTCTCCTGTTCAACCTCCTGGTCAAAGCATGATCACTTATGGGATCAGACTGGGCTACTTAAAGCTTTATCCAGTCAGGGTAAGACTTCAGGACAGGGCTTCTGTGAAGGGTCCTGCTCTAACCTGCAGCTTGCCAGTCCTAAAAACTCTTCTTGGGAAGACAGACTTAAAGGTTTAGAAAGTACTAGAGGATGAAACTAAAGACTGACCAGTCTACTTTCTCTCTTTGAAAACAGATGACTGAACAACAGCATGACCATGACATGGCAGATCCAGCCAACTGGCTTGCACACAAGGGAAACTGGGCTTCTGAGATCTTTGGATGCCCCAAATAAATATTTCATGAAGGAGAATCAAATAGCCATTGCCATTTTAGCTTTGTAAAAATCTGATGGCATAGGCAAATACCAGAACAGATCAAAACTAGCTAAGTCCAGGAAAAGAACAACTAGTTTCCTCACAGCAGAAGGTTACTTGTGGAATATTTAACTATCCTAACTTGCTGTGCTTCCAGAGGGAAGGTACATATTTTATTACAGAATATTTAGTTCCAAAAAAACCCCAAAAAGGTATGCAAATTACAAAGGACTAAACAGAATACATACAACACAAGACGTTTCCATATATATAATTTATCGTAAGATAAAATTTTATGAAGGTAGAAACTGCAAAGGAGCACATTTCACTAAATGCATGAACTAATGCAGAAGTAACATAAGAATACACTACTGAGACCTGAAATCTCTTGAACACAAGAGATTAAGACAGAGCTGACTGCATCAGCTGGGACTGAGATAAGAAATCGTATTTTGAGGAGACTGAGCTACTTTAATAGTCACAAACATCTGTCCTGCCCCTCTGCCTCCCCCAAATGCTAAGAATATGGTGTTTTAAGTCCTCAAGAATCCTTTGTCGTTATTACACTAAGTAGCAAACTGATTTTTTCCAGATGAAAGCTGACCATTACTTGGCACACAACTGACTGCTTTCCTCCACCACAAAGCAAGGAGACTTCATGATATCATGTTAGCAGAGAACTGCACACTACATGCAAGTGAGAAGCCCCACAGCTCTTGTATACAGTATTAAGTTTTGTGAGGATGATATGCCAAGAGATCTTGTAACAACATGGAGACTGCTGTTACTGCCAGAACAGGCAGCATATTATACTATAGACAGAACATCTATACTATTGGGAGCAGCTGTGCACACAAAAGCTTTGGAGAGACACAAGAAGACAGGCACCTCTGACAGCTACAAGTTTTACCTGAGGATGGCACTTTGGCTCAGAAAGTACAAGCAACATGAACTTCTGATTGGAAAAACAAAATTATTTGTATAGGTATGCTAGGTAGTGTTTGCATAGTGAAAGCTGGAAATGCTGAAGAATAGCTGCAGGGATAGATAGGCTTTTTTTAAAACAAAACTTTAAGAGGAGAGGAAAGTCTCAGACACTGACTGGAACATCAGCATTATGGATAGTAAAAAGAAGGTAAAACTATTTGCAAAAAAATGAATCCACCCCTGAAGAACTCAGACAGGCACCTCAAGCTCAGTAGAAAGAAAATAACAAGAATGGATCAATAACTGAAAAACACAAGACGCACATTTCCATAGTTGAAATTTCCATACCTGATAGCAGTTTGTCACAGGAAATGCTTGGAGCTTGATGGCATATCATATATAGATCTTGCAATCTGTCTACCAGAGAACAAGCAGTTTTGGCAATGGACTCTTTACTGACACCATTAATGACAGATTTTGCTTTTGAAAGTAAAATCATTCATAGGGGATCAGTCTGCTGCATACTAATTTTGAAAATGTTTATTATGGAATGCGATGCAAATAACCAGCAAGATGCTGCTGCACACACAACTCGATAATTCTACAAAAAGACTGATTTGGACTATGCTGCAAGACAGAAAGGCAAGAAGCAGGGCATGCAAAATGAAACTGGTTTTGTAGGTATACCACTATCTAGTTGGTTTTACTGACTTTAGAACATGTTCATGGGATCTAATCCTCTACAGTCTCTGGGAAATCAGATTTTTATAAAGACAGTGGTAGTGATGTCTTTTGACAAACAATAAAAGGAGGTTACAATGATTGAAAAGAGACTTGTAAGGAAGTTCTACCACTACAGCAGCATGTCAGAAACAGTAATTCAAGCCACAGATTGGTTAAAAACCCCTTTCCAGTCTTGAAAAAAAGGACAGGCAACTAGCAAACAAAGTATGAGACCTGAGAAAGCAAAAGAACCAATTTACTGGCAAATTGCAGTATTTACTGGTTCCTGCCATTCCATCAGGAACCTGCATAACAGACAGCAAATAGGTTTTGCTTTCAAAGCAATGTATTCTGCTTAAGGGTACAATTTTGAGAGATTTATATAAACCACCTTCAAACTCTGATTTAAAATTAACCAAGGACTTGCTAAACAAAATTACTGCTCAATTGGCAGATTAAAAACTAGCATCCATTCTCCTACTGTCTGCAAAGAATACTTTTTGGACATTAATTCTAAAAATTTCCTTGTACACTCAGATTTTTGATGAAACTTAGAAAGCTCATACTTTTTTTATTTTTTCTGGAAGCTCTGTCTCAAGAGAAATTATTTCAGGCATCAGTTCATGCCTCTGTCATGCATTTTTGAACATTGTCACCAACAGAGTCTGTTTGGAATATGTTCCTAACACACACAGAATATAGGGGTTTCTTTTAGTGTCAAATCTGGTAACAAATCCATTACCAAAACAAAACCAAATGGATGCAAATCAAATGGATGCAAAGTGAAAAACCCTTTTTGTTGGCACTGAATACTTGAAGTCTTAGATGCCTGATGAAATTACATAGAAAATCCTTCAGATTGGTGTGAGAATTGTAACAGTTGATGTAAAGAGCCTAAATTTTGAGAGCTTGCAGCAGCTTTGATTGCTCAAAAATGTTCAAGAAAGCCAAATATTTTTAATCCAAGATGATGAACAGGTATTTTTGACCTTGTGCATCCTCATGGTTTCAAGAGAACATGGTGTTTACAGGATTGAATGGTGCTCTCTGGTGGTGTGTTGTTTAGAAAAGCAGAGCCTCTTGGATCATCTTTGTAAACAACCACAACTTCACATCAGCAGGAGGAAAGAAGTTCCTATAGTTCCTTTCTTCCAGTCTTGTCCTTTCAGGCATCAGTCTAAGCATCTTTATCAGCTTATCTCTGCATCTCTGCCAGTTTTACCCTACCCTTCCTGAAACTGAAAGACAAGAACTACACGAAGCTTGCAAGACGCAGAGGCACCTGAGTTTCACAGCTACCTGTTCTCTTCTGCTCTGAAATACTGAATATCTGCTTACTGTCTGCTGTTGAGCACTACAGTGACATTTCCAAGAACTATAAAAAAGACAATTTCTCATTCTCAAGTGTACTAAGTCACCTCACAGCTTTCCATAATTAGCATGAATTTGGAATCTCTCCATCTACAGCCCCAATATGCACCATTTTACATTTAGCTGAGAAATAAAAACAGAGATAATCACTCAGTCCCATAAGGTTTTTCTGCAATTCTTCACGTTGGCAGTAAAGTTGTCATACCACGACTCATCCATTTTCAAACTCTAAATAATTCATCTGTATAATTTAGAGCATGGATCCCCAGCACATGTCCTCTGTGGCCTCCAGCACTATTTATCTGTATTCTCCAATTCCTGCCTTCTAACCAATTTCTCCAGACAACCACAGAAGCTATCCTCCATGCCACAGCTGCTTAGTTCAACACCTACTAGCAGTGAACCTTGCCAAATATTTTTTGAAAAATTATGTATCCAACCATCTCTTGTTCACATGTTTTTTCACTCTTTTGGGGATTTTCTATAGCTCTGTGCACTGTGGTATCAATAAAAATAGAGCAGGACATCTTACATATCTGTATGCTCAGTGATTCTATTCCCTGTTGTGGTTTCTGTTAATCTGCAGTTCATTCGGCAGGCACAGGATTCTGCAGTGCTTTGGCTTCCCCTTGAATCCCTTTCAAAATAGGATGCCTTGATAGCCCATAGTCCTCTGGTAACAAAGCAGAAAATAAGAATAGATGCCAGCGATGCAAATTAGGAATCCAGATCTCAGAGCAAACTAATTAGAGTGAACTGTGGGGAGTTTCAGGTAGTGCAGTATTGTATGCAGATGGTCTCTGTCTTAATGGAAGGCACCGTGAGAGGTCACTCATTCAACTGCCAGTAGCTCACACTGCGTATCAATGACATCATCAGTATCAATACTTGACAGCTAACACCATCAGGAAAACTGCATGTTAAGAACACACTGGCATCTATTCTATGGAGTTCCTGCAGCAAACATAGAGGGGACTACAGGAGAAATTATATAAAGATAACTAACAAGAACATAACAGGATGCTCTGGCTTTCCAATCAAAGTCTCCATAGCTGAAAACAACCTATTGTCACTTGTATAATAGATCATGTGTAATTTAAAATAGAGATCTCTTTAATCTAGCCATAATTTATGATTTTTGCTACCAGCATTTCTCTTTTACAGGAATAANAGGGGAGGGGGAAGGTCAATTAAATTTTATGGAGCTTTTTGATTTACCCAGTTTTGAAGATAAGAAATTTACCTGCAGTTTTACTCATTTTTGTTTGGCTGATAATATCAGGAAAGTGAAATATTTCCTTATTTCTTTGATTTTAATTTGCATTTATGAGTTTTAAATACTGTAAATGTGCTAATTCATTGTTGAAAGACAGGTTCTTCTCACAATGGTCTGGAAAAAAGACATCTTTAATAATGAATACCTTCCTGAATTTTTAACACGCTTCCAATACTGCATGAGCACTGGAGAATTCTGCGATTTCTACAACTTGACTAAATTGATTCATTTTTAAAATACCCTCAAACAAAAACTTGCATTCTTCATGAGTAGCACATTTTAAGTTACAAATCAAATCCACATATCCGGGATGTACAGCTGAAATACTGCACATGAAGCTCCACTCTAGGAGCTTTATTTCCATTCTTCTATTCCAGCAAAATAAATGCACCAAGCTGCAAAGCTTCTCACAGACATAAATGATTGATTTACAAATGGAAAATGAGTTCTTTATACAACCCTTCCAACAAGCTGGGACACAGCCTTTTTCAGGGCCACTCCTAACATGTCTATACTGGCCAAAGTGTTAACTGCACAATATTCATTTTAATATATAAATGGAAAATTAGTTTACCAACAGGCTTGATCAAAAATATTTTATCCTTAATTTACAGATTTCACTAATTCAGTAAAATTAAGAGAAGCTTTAGAAGAGTGTAGTGAAACTAAATGAAAGCCAATTTACCTGTTCCCAACTTGTCAAATTACTCAGAGAACCCAGAACACAGAGAATCCAAATAGTGTGCAAACAAAATTAGCTAATAAACAACCCGCATACACACACGTAGAGATACAATGAGATTTTTATATGCACACACTTACGTATAAAATGTGTGTGTATAGATTTTATACAAACAATCAACATGCAGGGAGTGTTTCACCCTACCCTAAATACTGAAAAAGCTGGGTCATAACATTCCCTTCAGTTTCAGGATGAAACTGAAGGAATATCAGTCAGGAGCAGTGAGCTACAAAATACAAAGCAAAACCTTTAATAAGCATGGATTATTAAAAACTGATGTCACAACCAACTAGAAGTCCAAGCAAGTTTGACCAAGAAAACAAAGACTGTGAAGTGTCAGGAATAACGGGATTGTTCTAAATTTGTTTTAGATATTGAAAAAAGGTCTCCCAGTCACAGAAGGCAGCCTATTTGGCTAGATCAGAAACACTTCAATTAGAGACATAAATGAGATTAGCATTGGAAGTTGTATGAATAATAACTATGAAAAGAGGACTTAGCATGAAAAGATCTCTGGATGATTAAGTAATTCTTCTACACAGCTCTCTTCCCAAAAAGCGCACCAGACAGAAATCAGGTAAAAGGACACTTACTTACTATTTTTAGCCCGATTTCTTAAAAGAATAAGGCTTATGCAATCTTGCTGTCTGTACACCCACCATTTGACACATACATTTGCAGCAGCCCTTTAATCCATTCTCTAATTTCACACTTGATTTTAAAGACCTGGAGGAACCGATACTCTACTTTTTGTGTTGAGGAAAAGAAAAAATATCTGTGGCCAGAAAAGGCAGACAGACAGAAATTAGCACCCTGACTGAGACAAAGGCAGTTATAATTCAACCATTTATTCATTCAGGGGGCAGAATTTAGCACACCAGTAGCTCTAAAGAAGGCACAGAACACACTGCAATTCATGCAGTCAAGCAGGAAAGGTAAGAGGATATTCACAGCAACAAGTGCAGGATGAGCAGAGAGTGATATAAGGAGATATAGGTCAAAAATCCATAGGAAATTATTAGTTTTGCTGTTTATCAAACAGTCTGTTACTCTTCAACAGTGTTAGCAGCTATCATCCAGAGATGATAATGAAAATACATTTTAAACACTTTTCTTCTTGGCACATATCTGTAAGTATTTCTGACATTGCTTCCACTAATATTAAATAAATTAACTTCCTAACATCCCTTCCAAAAAGCAATATATTACAGCTCTAATTTTAAAAGAGAATAAATGGAAAGTTTCGCTGAAGGAAGTTCACTGACAAAAGAACTCAAGTCAGAACATCCCCAGCTTCCCAGACAGACTTGTTCCTCACTTGTGTAAAGCATCCAAACTTAACAATAACTCTTTCTACAGGTGTCATATGTCACAAATGAACTTCAACTAGAAGACCTTTAAAGGTCCCTTCCAACCCAAACTACTCTACGACTCCATGACCTTTATCTCTGGCACCTATACTTCCTGGATGTCCATTTCACAACAACTTTTGCTTAAATGTCTTTCACCACCTTTTTTTTTTTTTTTTAACCAGAAAGCTGTGACACACAGGAACAGAACCAGAATTCTGCTGTGTTGGGAACAGCTTATCAGAAAGATAACACCCTGCTATCCAATCTCATTAAGCATAAGAGCTTTTAAACTGCACAAGCAAGTATGGTACAGCTAGCAGCTTCAGACACTTCATAACTCTACCTTACCTGCGTGGACGCCACACCTCCTTTGAGCTCTACTTTTAAAATGTGTATTTACAATTAGCACTATGTAATTACACGACAAATACAGAACAAGTAATAGAACAAAAGCTCCAGAGAACTCAGATCTCCCAGTCTATCTGAAACCCACTGCATTATTATTTCGCTGTTAAGCTTACCATGTGCACTCGTGTAACATTCTAGAGAAACTGTCTTCCAGCTGACAGCCTTAGCTAACAAACATCATCCTACCACAGAATGGTTGAGGTTGGAAGGGGCCTCTGGAGGGTATCTGGTCCCACTCAAGCAGGGTAATTTGGAACAAGCTGTCCAGGTCCATTCCCAGTCATTTTATGAGTATTTCCAAGGAGGGAGAGTCCACAATCTCTGTGGGCAGCCAGCTCCAGTGCTTGATCACCCTCACAATAAACAATGTTTTATGATGTTCAGATGGAGCTTCTTGTGTCTCAGTTTGTGCCCACTGCCTTTGTGCCTGCCACAGGGAAACACTAAAAAAAGCATGGCTCCATCTTCCTTGCATCCTCCCTTCAGGTATTTTGTAAAATTCCCTCTCTTGTACAGCCCAGCTGCCTCATCCTTTGCCCACATTAGGGGTGCTCCAGTCCCTTAAGTATCTTTGTGGCCCCTCACTGGACCCTCTCCAACGTGCTCGTGCCTCTTTAATACCAGGGAGCCCAAAACTGAACAAAGAACTCCAGGTGTGGCCTCATCAGTGCTGAGTAGAGAGGAAGGATTACCAGCATAGGATTAGAACCATTATTGGGTGAAATATGCTATTTTAACAAGTATCCTAAGTGAATGCTGGCAGTAAAATAATACTGTGACATCTTAGGTTGAAATTAAAAGAAAATCTGAACCCTGAATAGAGTGAAAAGAATTACAAAATTTTCCTTATTTGACTGGGTAAAATTTACCTTCTCAGAGAAACAAAACTCACTATAGACCACAGACCACTATTTAATGATTACATTTAAACTGAAAGGAAAAAAAAAAATTCTGAACACCATTTAAAGAATACAATAATGGAAATCAAGAACCAAAAATTCCAAGTGCTCAAGCAATTTATATCTAATTTAACTTGGAAAGGAAGCCAACAACTTTCAAAAGACAGAATTTGTTCTTGATTTTTCTGCATTAACCACAATGAAAAGACACATCTTAAAGCCTTTCTGTAAAATTATACAGGTTGCACTTAAGATCTTAAAAAGTCACCCAAACTTTCTATTTTTTCAACATTTTTTTTATATAGTACAAAAAGACAAAATATGAGTACAAAGCTACAGCTTAGCAGCAAGAAGAATTTTCAGATGTGTTTGTTCTTAAAATACCAATTAATTAAACACCACAGCATCTTTTAAAAGCCTGAACAGCAAGCTAGTATGCCAGAGAAGTGCTGTAAAGCATGTATGGTAAGCAAGTGGAAAACCTTTACTTTTCAGAGTTGTCACCGTGCATCTAAAATAATCAGCCAACTCATAACTGCTCCTTATTGAAATAACTGAATCAATAGCTTCTTGGAAGAATATAGACATATTATACAATTTTGTAAATTAAACATGAGAATACAATGTAATAGTAAATATAATTATCAGAATCAAAAGACACACAAAAACAAAACCAGTAAGATGCAGATTCTGCTCCCAGTTGTATTCTATGACCTTAAGAAGCCTCCCTCTCTGTGCTCAGCAAACATTCCTATTATATAAAGCTTTCAAAATTTTACAAAGCTCTCTTAAGAGCATTACACAATTTTTTTTTTACTTTTATATGCACTTTTTTCTAAAATCAAAATATGCCTTTTTAAAATATTAAAGTACTGCCAAACTACTTCTTATACAGAGATGAAAAACCAGACTTCATCAAGTTGCTATTTGGAAAGAAAAACTGGTAATATATTTTCTGTAAAAATAATAGAAACTAGATCCTCATTTGAAAATTTTCCAGCCTTTCTCCCAAATGTAAAGATTCATGTGTGTTACAAATAGTCCACATCATTCTACCCATTTGATAGAAGGTGAAATAGACTGTATAACATCATTCACTTTGTGAATTTGAACAGTCTAAAGCTGTTCTCTGAGAGTCAAGTTCTTCAAATATGTATCAGGACAATTCACAGTAAACCAAAGCAGGTTAAACACTTTCTTGAGACCACCTGGAATTCTGTAGCCAGATAGACAGCCTCCAATGAAGCAGGAGCTTCCCTGGGCTATTTTTCAGGCCTCAATCCAGGCAATCATAGTATCTTGTACATCAAAAATTATATTTTACATAGATATAGATATAGATTAGTTGTGGGCCTACATTAAAGATATTGTCTCCTGGTACTTGTTCTTCTTTCTGCTAAGTCTCTATCTACAAAGACTATTTGTATTAGTCTATAACAGTTACATAAAACAGGGAGGGAGGACTTCAGTGATGAACATATTTCAAAATGCACTTCACATCTCTGAAATCGTTGCAGACTTCTCTGAGATATCTGATGCTGTCAAAAACAGGTTTCAGGCAAAACATTATTCATTTGACACTGTTAATATATGTTTTATCTCAGCCACATCATTCCAACAATTGTTCCTCAGCATTGTCCATTCTCCCTAGCAGACCTCCCATCCTGGTGTTCTATGCTTTCACACATCCAGCTGTAGAAGCAACAATCTGCTGCCCTGCATGAAACAAAAATTAAAAATTTTGGAGATCACCTGGTAGCTACAGTAGTAAAGTGACTGAGTCAATGAAGGCAATTCACATAATAAAGAATTTTCAGTCATGCTCCTTTGATCCTGGGCTGTTCAAACACAGTGGTCACACAACTGAAAACTGCTCAAGACAAAGGCATTATTATCCTAGCTGAAACATAGTCTCACAAAAACCTTTGGTCCGGTAATGAAAAGCTACACTTCAGAAACCATAACAGTAGTCATCAACAAGTTATGCAATAGAAAAACAGCTTGTCAGTGTGACTCACACGTAGGCTGATCACCAAAAAAGGAGTAAGACTTCTACAGCACAAGGTGTGTGGCAACTGCAGCTAAGGATCACCACCTGGTGATTCTTACTCACAAACTACCCTGAATTCCTTACAATTTGCTAATATCCTCAGATTTACATCAGCAAGAATGCTCCAAATTTTACTACTTTTTCATGACACCTAGAAAATTGCTATTCTATACTAAACTAGAGCTTATCATCTATCTCTTCTTGGTCTGCATTCTGACCAAAAACCTCAGAAATGCAAATACTAATTTTCAACCCTCCCTCCAATTCCAGACTTGGTCTACAAGAACTTTGGTTGATTAGTTCTTTCAGCTAGTTCTTCACTGTTAGCTGTACTCAGTAATTTCATATTACTTGGTAAACTCAATTTTATTCTACCCATTAAATCCATCTCAAAGGTATTTAGCTACAGTAATCTGTAGTAAAAATTAACAAGTGTTGACAACCATGCCATTCACTGTTCATCTTCACCCTACAGAAACTCTTAGAAAAGCAAAATGCTCTGTATATTTTCATTCAAAATGCTTGCAAATGAAGCAGTAGAGCCTTTTCAAATCCATGATTCAATGCTGTCCTTTGGGAAGCAGCTCTAAACAAGCAGGGTCAAGGAGGTCCAACATTCCAGTCACAACCTCCCAGGCAGAAGTCCTTCTACAGTAATCACTAACAGGCACATCTTCCAGGGGATGATTTGCCACTTCAGATATTCAGGTTGTGACAGGGCTCTATATTGAGTAACTTAACTACTACAAACAGTGATACAGCTCCACACTGTATCGTGCACGCATAATGCAGTTCTTCATTACTTGGTACGAGTGGACTCCATCTAGCCACCAATAATATTCAAAGTAGAATTCCAATTTGGGTGATACCCACAGAACGGCACACAGCTACAACTCCTTCCTATGACAAGGACAGGTGTATGACTAATTTCTCTTTGGTTTTACAAGCTAACTAAAACTCAGATTACAATTTAAAAGTAGATTTACCTGACATAAATACTAAGTGCTGTGTCCTGGCCTGAACCATTCCTGCTTTGCTAAACCAGTTTTTGGCATAAAACTGATCAGAGTGGAGGAAAGAAGAAGAACAGCAAAGCTGCACAAGGTTTCTGCCATAGTAGTTAGAAGTACAGACTCAGAGAAATGTCTGGCAACAGCCATAGGAAATTGGCACAGCCAGGACAAAAAAAGGGCAATGAATCTCACAGCCAACCAGTAGTGGAAAAGGTAAAACCACAAAAAGCAATTCCCATAGCATAAGTTGCCACAGAACCAAAAGCCTATGAAAATATCTTTGTTTGTCTCGTTTACCTATAAAACATTCAATCTACTTAAATTTACTAATTTTTTTAGACTCATTTAAAAGGTATTTTGAAAAGTATGTGATAATTTCATAATTTTCAAATATTAGCAGCAGGTCTTCTTTTTCCTAATCTTTTCAATCTAATTTTTTAACATCTAAAAATATCCTATGAAACAGTAACATATTCCCATTCTTTGAAAAGAAACTGACAAAGTCATGCTCTACTTTAAAATGCTCTTGTTACTGTTCCATGTGTTAATGACAAACTCACTTTGAATCCGTACCACCACTAAGCTGAAGAAATCCTCAAAATAATTTTTATAAAATCATTTTTAAGTTGTTATCCAGTGAAATATTAACACTCCAATACCAGAAAAAAACCCATGCAATAATGCTGATGCTCATTAACACCCGTGCACTTTTAGTTTATTATTTACTAAATGATTTGGAGATCTATTTTTCTTTTTTAATATAAATCATAACAACTAAATGCATATAAATAACTGCTGTCAGACACAAGAATGGGTAGGACCACCTCATCATCATCTTTACCTCTTTAACTTTGTTCCTCTTCTCTCGGACATCCGGGTCTGCTGGTTCTCCACTGTTTATCCCTATCAGGTTTGGTAAAGGAACAGGAGGCAGTGGCTTGCTGTCTTTCTTTTTCAATTCTTGCACTACTTTGTTCTTTTCTGTCTGAATCTCAGCTTGAATCTCATCCCGTGATTTCTTCAATTTCTCCTTAGCCTCTTCCAGAGCCTTTTCATGATCTGCTCGGATCTTATTTCTCAGACGTTCCTCTTCTTCTCTAGAGACACAAACGCTAGTCAGCATCTCATTACTAAAAACACATTGCTTACAAACAAACTGCAGCTTCAACAGAAGCCACAACCTAAGCTGGTTTTCTCTAAGTAATTCTAATGATTCAGACAAGTTTATTGATTTATGTTAGTGCACAATCCTACACTATTTTTGCCAGGAATCCCAAAAGAAAAGAACATCCATCCCAAATGCACATACATCCACAACACTATTGAGGAAAAATTTATAATAGGAATTTTTTAGATTGTCTTGGCACATTTGCTTGTCCACTCAAGAATTTAGAGAGCAAAAGTCCTGCATCCTGTACTTCAACTACAGGATGTGTGCAGAGGCACATCCAGCAATAATTCAGTAATAATTTTTTTTAAGAAAATCAGAAGGGCTCTTCCTCACTTTCTGCACAATAAATCATACTGACACGATCTGAAGTAACCACAAAAAAAAAAAAAAATCACAGCCACTTCGATTATTAACAATCCCCACCAGAACATGTTTTCCCTTCAATTCACAACTCATTGTTCCAATCAGTACAGTCCTTAAGTCATCAGTCCTAAAAACAGAATTAATTATGAAGCCACCCAGGAGCATAAGAGCTTTTATTAAAAAATTATCTTGAAATTCACTATCAACAAGACCAACATCGCATTGGTTTTAAGCAGTATCTTACAGTGTGTTCTCTAATAATCAGTTAAGGTCTTAAGATTTGCACACAGAACAGAGAGTACTGTACTAAAGCTTCATTTAAACAAGAGGTTATTCTAACAACAGACAAAAATGGCCATTCCAGTCCTAAAATATTTCAAGGCATCAGAAAGACACATATTGGACACTCAATATAGCACCACATTTCAAGCTCCTTTAAAATACAGAGCTGCTCAATGACTAATGTAAGCCAAAAAAAGTTGTAGGGATTTAAAACAAGCACTAGGTAAAAAAAATGCATTATTACACAAAGAGTACTTTATTAGCCCTTACATTTTTCTGAAGTGCTATTAGGTTTGCATTTAAAATAAATTATGGCAGCATTATTACCTTCAATATATCAGTACTAGAAATACAAAGAAACATTTTAATAGATGCACTGATGGAAATGCTTTCAAATTGAAGTTCTTCAGCCACTTTTCTCAACATAATTCACACCATATCCATATTTCTTCCAAACAATAAAAAAACAAAGGACTGAGATCCTGAATTTGACTGTCAAATCCAAGCTCATTAATACTGTCCAACGGTATCAGTGCCTCTCTCCCTTAACTGAGGAGCAAAGAAAAAACCTTTCAAGTGGCAAAACACTATTCTAAAGAGAGAAAACAACTAATACTATTTAAGATAACTCTTACTATGACCCACTGTTTTGAGAAAATAACTTCCTTGTATTCCTGCAAAAGCTACTCACACTCTGTCACGGTAGCAATATCATGCTCAAATATCAATATCAAAAGCAGACAAAAATTCCTACCACCTGGAAGACCTGAAGCTTTGGAAAGCTTTTCCAAGGCTAGCAGAGGGCTCTGTGAAAGATGCAACTAGAGAGAATGTGAATGAGGTCTCCAGAACAAGGCACCATTCTCAGAGTCATGTTCTCCCCATGAGACAGCAGACTGCACAGGAGCCAAAGAGGTGCTTGACAGAGAATGAGAAACCTGAAATGTTACTAAATGGTTAAGACTCAAAATACTTCAGTGTGGGAATAATGTATTTTGCAGGTACATTTCTCATATTCAAAACTCATTATCTGGAGGCAAGTGACAGGCTTTACTTTCTGACTAAATTGACTAACATTTTGTTAATAGACATTGAAATTCTTTTTGCAAAGGATCAACCATAACTGCATTTTCAGGGGGGAAAAGGTAACAGTGTATCCCAAACCTTAATAAAAAGGTGGTCACAGTGTATTTACATGAACCTAATAGTTTTATTGCTAAATAGAGATGTATATTGCTTTTGGTAAAATCCATGGTTAATTTGCAAGTCCCCAAATACAATCCCCCGGTGTGAAAAAGATTAATGAAGTTTGAGTAGTTACAGTGAGTCTGACTCATTGAAATGAGTCACTGGTGATGTGATTTGTGCACCTTCACAACTTTACACCATCAAGATGAAGTGACAGGAAGATTTTGCTTTGACCTTTTACCTTTAAAAAAAAGTTTTCTGTTTCAGGTGCTGCATGAAACAACCATAATGAAAGCTCCATCACTCTACAAACTTCATCTGTTTCTAGATTCAAACTGCATGAAATAGCCATAAATTGGAAAACAAGTTTTGAACTCACATCTGTCTACACTGCAGGAACCACTGTATAAACATACAAAAGCAGTCGATTTCTAGAGCACTATAATCCAATTAGAGTCATCAGGAAGTCTGAATGGCACAGTCTGCTTTCCTTCAGTCACTCCAAAGAAAATAGACAGACTCAAAACAGATGAAAAATACCAATGCTAACTGTATGATCAGCTCAAAGCCTTTCTTCCAGGAAGTGACATTTTGAGATAAACATAAGAAAACAGTAAGATGAAGAGAAAGGTCAACAGGTATTTGAGGGAGTTTACAGGAGATAGTACAAGAGCTTCTTCTGCAGACACATTCTCTGTGCAATTACCAGTGATGGACAGCACGACCTACATGATATGTCATATTCTACGTGCCATATGAAGGCATATTTTACCAAATATATTCAAGTCCGTGACCCTAATGGAAGAAAAATGGCATCCCTAAATACCAACACCATGTTTCTTCTGAGTTTTTATGCAACAAGAATTATGTGAAAATACAGAATAAAGTTAAGAGAATAAGAAGACTGATTATGTGTGAGCAGCTGACACCCCTCAAGTCACCAACAAGCTCCCTGGCTAGCAGAGGAAAGAGTAAGCAACAATTTTATACATGCAGAGAGCACCATATTAAAATACTCATAATTAAAGAAGAGACCTCAGAAGGATCACTCTAAAAAGACTGGAGAAAATTCCAACATAAACACATTTAACAAAACTTGTCAAACTGTTTCTGTATCCCACCCCTGCTTCCAAGCAACATGAGCAAACTCTTAAAATTTAAAGTATTTTGAGTAAATCTTAAAAACCCTATCTAACAGAAAGTTACTTTCTTGTAGTCATTCCAAAAGCTTATTCAAAAGTATCGAGAGGCTCAAGTACCATGAAACTACAGCAGTATCTACTTCAAAACAAGCAATGTTATTAAAATAACCTGTGATTAGACTGTTTTTGCCAAGAAGAACCATAAATAGATCTAATAATTAGAATCTGAAACTGGAAACAGGTGCAAGTTTTTTAAACAATCACTGCAATGAACTACTGCAGCTGTCTATGCAGGAACTGTACCTTCTCAAAGTGTCCATGAGCTGCCTAAATATCATTCAGAGAAGACCACAAATTATAACACTTGACACCCAAATCACCAACCAGAATTTAATGTGCTTTAATTATGCACACAGTAGCGAGTCTTCTGAACAGCTACCAAGCCTCACTTGTCAAGACAATGACTTTTAACAAAAGTCTTTCCTATTTGCTATGACACAACACAAATGTGAACTGCAAAAAAAACCTCTAAATATGCTTTCAAATTTCTTTCTGAGATTCAAGATTAAAAAAAACAGAAATAAAAATGAGAATAGAGTCAAGAAAAGCAAATGGGCCACTAGCAACTGTTCTTGCCACTAAAAAGCAGGCCACTGGCTCACTATACCAAAACGACACACAGTTTATTATCATTTGGATTTTCAGCAGATGGATAGACAACTGTTAGAGAACATAAATATTTGTGTAAGCCTAACATACAGAAACAACCTCCTGTGGGGAAATTCAGAGCTTTTACCCTTTGGTCAATCTTGATCTTCAACCAGAGGCTACTTTCAGAGACAGTGAAACAAAAAAACAGGCACTAATTAAAAAAAAAAGTTTGAGAGCTTCTGCCTAAAAATAATTTCACACATGAACTGCAAGACTTTACTCCAGTCTTTCAGCATACACAATTTTATAATATCCCCACATATCTCAATCCCAATATGTTCTCTCAGTATATGGAGAATATATATTCATGGCATACAATGAGTCATGGAGATACATATACTGCCCCTCACATGATTGCAGTCTGAAGGAGGAAGAACTGGAAGAAAGGAGCAGTTGTGCTGGGTTTTGTTCTTGCTTGACCAGCCTTCCTGTATGGATGGCTGCGTTACTCTCTACTGTCAAGCATGTACAGAACAAGAGGCTTATTTTTTCTAATTGTTTGGATGATCATCCTGCAAAAGTTACAGCTTTTCTCCCAATTTGCTGGGCTGCTGTGAGGCAGCAGAAATAATGCTCATGGAGTAGGAGTACCAGATTTGTGCGTGCCTATTACAGCTGAAGAGGGAAGCTCCATCATTAACAGGGAGGCTGTTACTTAGCAAGAGTTTTCCCTTTCGAGGAAAGTTAAGGTTGTATTTATTTCATGGATTTATTTTTTCTTCACATAATGAACTTAATCAGAGATCATTGGTTAGAAAGGAATATTTAGTGGAAAATAAGTGAATCCTACCAGCTAACTGGAAGCTAACTTAAGCGTGTCAAAATCACTGTGTCAAAGTATTGGTTATAAAGATTTTCCAGACTTTTAAGAAGAATTTTATGCATGTTTTCAGGGGAATGTCTTGTCCCCAAATCATCTATCTGACGGTGTTTGTCCAAAGCACTGTTTCCAAATATATCTTCACCTTTGTTTAAAAAACCCTTGCAGATGGACATGGCCTACTCTAGCACAGGCAGAGTAGACAGATGATAACTTAGTAAAATGTTTTTGTTATTTAAAAAAATGACAAAGTCAAACTGTCCTTTGTCAATATTCTAATCTATTTTAGGACCATTATGATTTTAGTTATCTGCAAGCATCCCACCTGCTCACTGTTTCAGTTAAAACAGCAATACCTACATGTGCTAAATACATATATTATACAGTTACTTGTGCAAGTTTGTGGTGGCCTGGGAATAATGCTGATATGCAGAATATTCCCCGTTTCAATCCTTCTTCTCTGAGTTAATAACAGTTTATTATGACATCAGAACACATCTAATTCACCTTGAAAAATTATTGTTAAACAACTTTTCCATATGCAGAAAACCTGGGGAAAGGAATGTGGGAATCTGGGTCAATGGAAAGTTAAATCTCAGCCAGCAGTACCCTGGCAGCCAGGAGGCCCAACCCTGTCCTGGGGGGCATCAGGCACAGCATGGCCAGCTGGGCAAGGGAGGGGATTGTCCTGCTCTGCTCTGCACTGGGGTGGCCTCACCTCGAGTGCTGGGGGCAGCTTTGGGAGCCACAATACAAGAAAGACATTGAGCTGTTAGAGAGTGTCCAAAGGAGGGCCATCCTCCAACAGTGAACAGTCTGGAGAGGAAGCCATACGAGGAGGGGCTGAAGTCACTTGGTCTGTTCAGCCTGGAGGAGACAGAGGGGAGACCTCACTGCAGTCTGCAGCTTCCTCATGAGGGGACAAAAAGGGGCAGGCACTGATCTCTGCTCTGTGGTGACCAGTGACAGGAGCTGAGAGAACAGCCTGAGTTGTGTCACGGGAAGTTTAGGGTGGATAACAGAAAAAGGTTCTTCACCCAGAGGGGGGTTGGGCACTGGAACAGGTTCCCCAGGGAAGTGGTCACAGCACCAAGCCTGACAGAGCTAAAGAAGCATTGGGACAACACTCTCAGGCACCTGGTGTGACTCTAGGGGTTGTCCTCTCAGTACCACGAGTGGGCTCGATGACCCCTGTGGGTCCTTTCCAACTCAAGATACTCTATGATTCTGCGATTCATTGCCCAGAAAAATTACTCAAAAAAAACCAGATTCCTTGAGTGGTTCCTTTTAGACAAAGATGAGAGTAGAATTTATTTCTAGCAAGTGGTTAGATTCATATATGACATGAGATTACTCCTCAAACAGAAGCAACATAAGACAGAATCCTTATTCAACTTCTATCCCTCTCCATCTAGTTTTAGTTTTCTTTTCCCTCTTGCTGTGACACTTCCTCTTTAATTCCTTCATTTTCCTACTTTCTCTCTTCCTTTACTGTTATTTGTAAACTTAGGCTTCACTAGCTTGCTTCCTTGGTCTGCAACGAGGGCAGGGCCACCACTCCGAATGCCAGTCCTCCTCACTGTAATCATCGAGCTTATTTGGACAATGCTACAGAGAAGAGAGAATTCACTGACACAGGCACTTTCCTTTAATCCTAAATACTCCCACAAAGTCTGCGTAAACCTCCAAATAAAATATCCTTCTACTCCTGTGCAAGAAATTATGCCCCTACTAGATCTCCTTTGCAGCCAAATCTCAGACCCAGAATCTGGGCTTTCAGCCACCTTCATCAACGCCCTCAGGACTTCCCATCTCCATGATAGAAGCTCACAGATCCTGTTACAGATCTGGTCTCTTGTCTAAACCAAAACCTCAGCCCGTGACATTTCTTTGTCGATAGCTGGGTGTCACCTTAAAGGCAAATAAACTGTAACCTAACTTTTAATCTTCCTTCCATATCTTTTGTTTGGCAGTGGAAACTTCTCCATTGTCCAGATTGGCAGTGTCTGGGCATTCTTCCCATTTTCTAGAACTTGACTACACTTAAATTTATTTGCTTAGTTTCCATGTATTTCAAGTCTTTCTTAACCCATTCTGTAAGAAGCCCGCAGAACTCGACTGTGCTCCTTTCATCCAGCACTGCCACTAGGAAGACAAGTCACTTAACTACTGACATCCTCAGACTGCTTTTCTGTTTATCCTCTGCAACTGTAATTTATTATATGTATTCTTTTAGAAACATCCAAAAAACATATCTACTTCCAGAAGTCCAGCATGTCAGATTCACGGATTTCCATGCTGGTCATTAGAGGCCACTTCTGCTTGTCACTCCTTTACTGCTCCTACCTAATTGTTGTCCTTTGTCTTATAATCTAGCTATGGCTCTTGGAAACAGCTCTGGAATGAGGACAAGCAAAATCCTGAGGGAAATATAAAGAGAATTTCAAAAACACAGATTGAATGGGCACTCAGAACTTGGAAAAGGGAGTGCAGAGTTGAAGCACATCCCTTATGCATGAAACTCTCTACAAAATGAAAAGAAACTAAGTATTCCTAGGTATCTTTTACACTATTTTGGAACATAGCCAGGACTTTCATGAATCTTCATATGCTAATATTTTATTAATAAAGAATGTTAACATCAAAGACAACTCATAGGATTTTTTTTACAACCATAATAAAAAGAACAAAACATACCTTCCAGTTAAGAACAAAACAGTACAGATTACACTATCAAATGTGGAACATGCATAGCCTTTGAAGGAAAAAGAAAAGACATGCAGGTAAGGGGTCATCCTTTGGGAATTATCTGCTTCCCATGTTATGAATATTTACATGAACATAATTGGTAAAACTTATTTTGAGAATCTGTCAAGTGGTGTGACCATTAGCAAAGGCATTTGTTCCTCAGCTCTGTCTACAGTAGCCATGTAATCCCAAACACCAACTCAAAAAAGGAGGAGGGTGCCAAGCTCAGGAAGCACTGCCACAGTGGTAGTCTGCTCAAGTTTTACTAGGGAAGAAAAGTAGTTGTTTTCTACAAACACTCCTACACTTGCACTTACATGAGCAGACAGGCATTTGTCAACACTAAGAAGGGTCACTGGAGACTGTGTAAACATTTTAAACTTACATGAAACTGCTTTGTTTTGTAGCTACAGTATCAGCTGAAACAGATTTTCAGAAGAATCAGATCAACTATTTCAGGAAGAAAAAGAATACTTTTTTAAGATTATAACAGCAATGAATGCAACTTTCACTAGTGGTGAGCAAACAAAATTACATATTTTCAACTAGATATAAGCAAACTCGTTCAGTTTTTAGTATCTTTATGTCATTCTGGTATAAAACCACTTCATTAGAAAAAGCAAGAGTTTCACTAAGTTCAACAATGTAGAGTTTTCAATCACTACAGCTCCATCACACATCTCATTTGTATCTCCTTTGCTTATACAGTGTAAAAGAAAATACAATTACATTTGCCTCAAGGCACTAACACAATCAAAAATAGGCATTATTTCAGATTTTTTGATGATTAAAGGAACTTGAGTTAACATCTGCAACTAATTACTTCTGTGCAGAATATTAAACCTCTGAAGAACAAGGTCTTAAATCTGACTGTCAAAGCACTTACAATGCTAATACAGAGGGGAAAAATACCTTTTAGGAATCAGTATTATGCCTTTAAAAAAGACTCTAAAAGTCTACTAAAAGTTCAGGAAATTTAGGATCTCTTCCTGTTTCCTCAAGAAAACCAAATGTGAAGAATGGTGCTACCTTGCCCTGTGTAAAACTGTATTAAATAGCTTCCTGTCTCCTAGCACCATACTGACTGGAGCATCAGATCTTCCTTTCCAACTAGTACCCAAATGAGATTGACTTTATCTTTTAAAAGCAATAAAGATGAAAGAACTTTACAAGAAATAGGAGTGAAAAATACCTACAGACTATGGGAATAAGAAACAGAAAAAAAAATCCAATACTAAACAAGACAATTGGATAAAAAGTTAACAATTCTCCATGTGGAAATGTAAGGTTTATTTTGATGTGGGATTCAATCCACCAAAAAAACAGTAGGATTGTTTTAATTCAGGATTAATTTCAGAAGCCCATTACAATTAACAATGTCAAACCACAATATTTTCTACTATAAACCACTCTAAGTCATTGGAAACACTGCTGTTATACAAATTTAAACACATGTATATAGCAATATATTTACACTCTACTCACCACAGTCAAGTCTAAGACAGCATGAATCAACGCCTTAGATATTCTAATATTTACTAACACAAATAACAGTTCAATAAAGGCAGAATAATACATAGCTGATCCTGTGACACTGAGGAAGTAACAAACTGAGTTCTCCTGCAAGACCAGTGCATCATCTCTGCTTCTTACTAAAGAAGGAATTTTTATAAATATGCACATTTACAAACAGGAGAAGGCAGTCCCACTAATGTTGATGGCACAGATCAGATACTGAAGCATATGCTCAAGCAGAACTAAAAGGAACCAGAGTACTCCCACATACAGCATTGAGCTCTTAAGTATTATTTCTAGTCTACTACTACTGCTCAAAAGTAAATTTCCAATAGGAAAAAACCCCAAAGACTTAAACCCATCAACATAAGCCATGAAGGAAAATAAGAGTGGTACATTCTATGAATTGGCATATATCACAAAAGTTGCTGCAGAGTCTGAAGCATTACTGCATTTTCCATATCACTCAAAGCTCTTTCACAGAGGTCACCATGCTACAGTCTTTACAAGCATTATTTTTCTTTATTCTATACAAAACAGAGTATTTGTAAACTCAAGTTTTTCACAATGATAAACAAAGCTGCTTTGACATAACTTAGCTACCCAACATTAAACAGAATCCTTAAATTAGTTACTTTTAGAATAAACAAAATATATTCAAACACCTAAAACCCAAGAATATCACTGGTTTCTGCTACACCTTAATTTTCACCCTTTCAAGCACATGCAGATCCACAAGTTGCACGTGCAACTACTATATTATACAACATTTTAATATTCTTTGGCGTGAGAAGTTTTTGATTTTTCAAAAATATAATTCTATGTTCTACAGAAGCTGGCATTACATCTTCAGCACTACAGTACTGACTTGCTACTCCACCATCTGAATCACCCACATTGCCTGACAGTTGTACCAAGACAGGATGCCAGGTTCAAAATCTCACATTTGTACAGGAATTTTGGGAAGATATGGGGACAGACACAAGAACAAAGTGACAATAAAGGAACTGCAAATGGACATGTGCATTATACACAGTATCTTGCTCTCTCTCCATTTTTTATCTTCCTTGACCCCAGAATTATAAATCTCTTCTTCTGCACATGATACTACCAGAAGGAAAAAAAAAGTTCCTGGAGCCACAGCAGAAAATCTTTAGGAGTAATGGAAAGGACCCAAATAAAAGCCTCCAGAAACTGAAGTTCTGGAGCTTTGGCCAGGTGAAAAAATTTCTTTTCCTTCTGCATATGCACATGTTAAAGCAAAGGAATTTTTTTAGTACATTTATTGATGTGTATTTGCCATTGAGAACAACATTTGTTTGCCTAATAAATTACAAAGAGTTTTCTAACATTTCACCTGACATACAGAAACAGCAACATATGGAATCTTTAAGCAAAAGAGAAACTGGATTTTGCCTGTTACCTTCCTAAGTTTATTGTTTGAAAACTTTCCTTCAGCAGGTATCAAAAGTTTGCTGCAATCACTGTGTAAGAACATCACAGTGAAAGCTGCATTAATTCCTTACAATGGGAAGTGCTTAATAGAAACGCTTTAAATGCTCAATAGAACAGGAGAGCCTCATTCTCCACATGTGGTAGGACAGATGCTTCTGTGACATTCTACACAGATTATTATAAGCTTGTTCTAAAATGAAAGAACAGGAGGGGACATACTAGAAAAGAATTTCTCCCAAAAGCCCCACACTAAATATGTGATTCCAGGATGAACAACAGTAGAAAGAATACTCATAGTCTGCTCTTGTTTTGGATAGAAGACCAAGCAAACCATAACACAGACCAAGAAAACTTTTCAAGCAACACAGTTAACAAGCAAGCACCTCTATCAACCCTACTGATTTTATTCTGTTAAAAACAGTTTATTTAGTTTCAAATAACACCCAGAAAAAGTTAAACACTGTGAGCAGCAATATCGGACTGACTTTTAGAATATCAAGTCAGTAAGAACAGAACTTGAGACAAGAGAAAATGGGATCACAAAAGACATTTGTCATATAGAATTGTGTTTGGGGCTAAGGGTGTGGTTGTTAAGGACATTAAGAAGCAGCAATCACTAGAAATAATGGCAATTATTTTAATATGCTCATGTTTCAAAATGGAAATGCTGGAGCTTTTCATCATTAAGAGAATCTACTATTTGAGCTAGTAGAGGGAGGCTGGCATCCTCTATCTAAGTAAACAACAGAGGAAGAGAAAATAACTTGACAGGGTTTCACACATATCAGCCTGCAGCAAAAAAAAAAAATAAAAGAGACTCCAGTTACAGTTGCACATTATATTTAAGCTGATTAATACCTAGCTACTGAGAAGTGAAAGGTCCCAACAGCAATAAGGCAAGGATCTGCTGGAAACTGAGGACTACTGGATAAAAACATAGTGAGACAAATAACAACTGGACAACCCAAACAACACCTAGAGCACAGATCACCACTGCATGCACAAGCCTTGGCAGGTTAAGCTTTGGGAAGCACTTCTCTGACAAACTCAGAGGAGACCCATCTGCAGACCAAACTTTCAGCTGGAAAATTGATCACACTGCCTTCACTGTATGCCTGGGGTTAAGAAGCTCAGCTGTGTGGACTGGTAAGAAGATATCCCTGGGTAAGTAAGAGTTGCACATCATCAGCATGGATCCCCTCTGCTGATCACGAGCCAGAAGAAGCACAGGAATGCAGCTCCCCTGGCATTGTCACAGCCAGTCATCTATGGCCACAAAACTAGCATTTCTGTAGAAACAAGTCTACTGGTACATAAGGATGTTTGTATGTCCATATATGCTGCTGATTTAGTATGTTAAAGACTGACCGTGTATGACTGCAGCATTACAAGAATGATCAACTGTAACCACTGAAATACTGGTTTATGGATAAAGGATATTATAACCCTATATTCCTTATATTGGTCACCATCTCTGTGCAAATCATTCTTTTTTCAGGGCTTTAGAGGCCCTGTAAAAACAAGCTCACTTATTCTTTATACTGGTACTCAGGAGACTGGGCAACAAGCCATTCAGCCAGTGGTGAGCTGAGCCAGCTGAAAAATTATGGATCATTTCAGGCAAAATCAGGTCTCCTAACTGGCTGACTGCCCAAACACTGATGTTGGGGCTAGAATATAGTCAAGATTAAATGTCTGGGCACACAGCAGAACAGGAAAGGAGCTTCAAGTGTTTTAGACATTCATGTTCAGTGGTTAAACTAAAGCCCAAGGTATAAGTAGCACGTTTTCTGCACACAAATTCACATGGCCATTAACCACTACTATCCACAGCCACTCCCTACTATCAGTTCTATCATCTATTCCATCACTCAGCTATACAGTTTCCTCTTCTCTAGATACCGCTTTTTCCATCAGCAAGAGTCACTCCCTACAACCCTAAATTTTATTTACGCCTTCCTATCAACTTCCTCCAAATGTCTCCTCTCCCCATGACCACTCTGACTAGTCTCTGGTATCTCACTCAGCCAGTACCCTCTTCTTACACCTGAGACAAGAGTGATCTTTTCCTATTTAGGAAAAAAAGGAAGGAAACAAAAAAGTACTATTTCAGAGTTATCCTACCCTCTTCTATTTTGCTCCAAGTGCAGTTTCCACCTCCAGCTTTCAAAGAAATAAATTGCTGCTCCTCATCATCACCAAGGTCCTCTGCTAGCACAGGCTCAAACTCCCCCCGCCCCTTCAGTTTCCAATTCCTACTCAAGTACTTCTTTCCCTTTTCCCCACCCCTTGTACTCGTAAAATGAGAACTTTATTAACTGACAATGTCCTCTTCCTGATGTCTGTGTTCCAAAGGGGTAATTAAGATAGCTCCCTCCTTTTACACTCTGAGTCTTCTTGGTAGCCTGATCTCCAGCAGTAAGCACCAAAACTCTCACCATCAGAAGAAAAACAGCTGGAGAAAGTTAGCAATTTGAAGCAATCACCATGATATTAGTATGGTCTTACTCTAGAAGTTCTTAATTGTTCAAATACCAAGTAAGTTGACAGCAAAAAAACCCCACAAAGTGAGAAAGGCTGTTACAAAGTAAAAGTAGCAAGTGGTGTATATGCAGACTCAGAGATGGCAAACTTTCAGGTAAGCAGATGGTACCAGGCTTCTCTGCAAGGGAAACCCTCTGGCAGGTCCTACAGAGCTCTAAGGAACTGACTACCCTCACACAGATGTTCTGTCAATTCAAGCTACCACATTTCCATAATGCTATTTTAATCACTCAGTCAAAGCTGCCTTGCACATCCCAGAAGCAACACTGCTTTAAATATCTGATTGGAAGTTCACACACATTGCTCAGATTTATCTTCCTCCTGCACCTACAATTGTTACCATATGTCAGTATGGTAAATTGACACCTGTCTATCAATGTGTTCAAAATCAGAATAGTACTCAACATGCATGGTGCCATAAGCCAGGCACTGAAATGTGGTATGGCAGAGCTTGAAGAGAAAGAGAGATCCTGTGGGATCTCCCACAGGAAAGGGAGACAAGCTCTTCATTATGGGGAATCAACCCTACTAGGGGTGTGCAGCTCTGTCCAAACTCAGGCCTAGAGCAATTTCTCCTGACTTGTTCCTCTCGCCACCAGGACACCACTGTGCACAACCCTCCTGGCTCACACAGCACCAGTGCTACTCGATTTGCCTCGCTGCAGCACAGCAGCAGCACTGGATTTGTCTGGAAGACACAGATCCTTGCAGCGCAGGATTGGCAGGATCACTCCTTTCCTTCTACGTGGCAGCAGTTTAAAATGTAGTCCTGCTTTACAGAAACTGGATAAACTACAGGGCAACAACAACAACAAAAAAATTTAGTTTGAACTCAGTCTCAGATTATCAATAGTTTCCAGAAGGTATTACATGACATGTCATGAGAAAAGCTCTGACAGGACAGGAGCTGCAAGCAATGCTCTGTTGTGAAACACTGTTGTCCTTGTTTCAGGGGGAAAATATATACATACATACATGTAACATGTATGCTGTGATTGAAAAGGTTTTCATATAGAATGACACAGAGTGCAGTGTGAATGTACTTAACAGTAGTACTGCATTAATTAAAACAGAAATATAAGTTCTTCTCCCATTCAGCACCACTGGAACTAGTTAGAAGGAAAGAACAGCAAAGCTTTATACCTCTCTACTTAGCAAATCAGCCAAAACAGTAACTAAAGATAGAGCAACAAAATACCTGTAAATCAGGTCTAATCTGCACTGTTCCACAGAGCAAAACTCTATCTCACGACTCCCAAAGTTCTTTAATCTTGTCAGTAAAGCAGAGGATAAGAGAAAACTATGTGACTAATTATTTAGCCTTCCAGGTGCTTTTAATAAGTTTCCACATGAAAATAATCCCCACTGCTAATAAAATATGCAATTTTGATTCAGGAGACAGACAACTGGATGTTGGTTTTTTTCGTTTTCTAAAAGGCCAGAAAAGCAACACTAGATAAGGAACTCCCCATTCAAACTAACTAACAACGCAAGGCTCACACTACTCAGCACGTCTATGCATATGGAAAGCAGGATTTTGCATGTCAGATGAGAACACAGTCCTCAACACATAATGACAGAAAAGTTGAGGGGGAAAAGGGATCTCTGGAGGTCACCTGATCCAACCCCACTGCTCAAGCAGGGTCACCTGGAGCTGGTTGCCCAAGACCATGTCCAGGTAGGTTCCAAATATCTTCCAAGAATATAGATATCATTGCCACAAATTATGCAGGAGTTTGCTCATTTGCTCCATTCCATGAGCAAGCTGCACAAAATATCAATGATAAGCTTCACTCTGCAAAAGACACCTTCTCAAGTGAGTAAACAACGCCAATGACAGCCACCTCGGTTAGCAAAATCCAGGATGCAGTTTAAGGAATGATTGACCCATAAACAAGGTAAGGATGTCAGCATCATGACAGTTAACAGAGTGCAAAAAGGAAAAGTACAAAAGAATAAACTGTGATGTGTAAACTAATCTTTAAACATAACAAATAATTCAGCCAAAGATGACTTGACATTCTTCAGGAATTGCTGAGCAAATCTTTGTTCATGTATACCTGCAATTCAAAATACTGTCATGACACACAAAGTGAAACAGAATACAGTAAATGAGCAATGTTTCTGTAGTATGTACATTTAGAACCACCACGTGTGCTTTCCACAAGCCTATCATAATATTAACAGATTAAGCTAATGCAATGAAATGCTGATTTAAAGGTACCAGTGGTATTTCCAGTATCAGTGAAATACTTTAATACTAACATGCTTTACAAGCTACATATACAGGCTTTAGAGTTATGCAGCAGCAGATGAGCTGGACACAAACTCATGTTTGATGTGACCAAAACAGAAAACACACAGAAGTACCACAGCCCAAAACATGTATCTATAACAATGAGAGAGCTGGGGGTATAAAATGTCTCATCAATTTGATCTTTGAATGGTCTTCATCAATAGAATCTGAGTTTTTCAGAGAGCTTTAGAAACAGTACATAGTACACAGTGTTGTCTTCCCCTGTTCATTTGCTGAAAAAAATAATATATGCATCCAGCATTTAAAGTCTAATTTCTTCCTTCTCCACCATATATGCACCATATACAATTTCCTGAATTCCCAACAACAAAATGCAGCTCATGGATAGCCCCAGTCACATGTTTGATTCCCTGAAGATTAAATTAAGATCCATTTCATTACTTAAAATTATTAGGGCAACATTCTTGCCTCTTTCATGAAAAAGAGTTCATTTCACTAACAAATACATCCACACTATACCAGTCCATAATTAAGAAAGAGATTACTCAAGCCTGATAACACTGCTGATTTGACTAATGAAAATTTTGGAACTGGAAAAAGACACACAACTCTTTATTTCACTGGCATCAAAGTCATGTTTATTTTGAGTTCAGGTCTAATAGTTTCAAATATACTGGTCCAGAGTAAACAAGCACACAGTCCCAAGATCATCAAATCAAAAATTCAAGTCTTTTACAATCCAAAAATCCAGTGTGAGCTTGAGCTGAGCTCCTCCAAAAATAAACTGGTACCTTTTAAGAGGATTCTCTCACAGCTATAAGCCACAAAAGGTAAGAAAAAGAGTGTAATGTATGAGACATTAATTTAATTCAAGAGAAAAATATTACCTCAAAAAGGCATAAAAGCTGAGAAAAAAGTGGAGCTGGAATTTGCTGACTCATCAAGATCAAGAATCAACCCATTCCAAGATCAAAGGAGGCTGATACTTTCCTACCTTATACCTCCCAGGCCAGCAGGGAGTCCTTGATCGGGTAAGCACATTAATCCAGAGTAAACTGCCTAACTGGCTCAGCTCTCTGCATGAGCCAGTAAATGATTGCTGTGTATCTCCTGCTTGAAGAACCTCTGTGAGTGGTAGAAGATGCCAAACACTCACCCATGGCAATTTTAAAGACAGACTCTATTTCTCAAGACTAATGGTGTGGCAAAAGGTCATATCCTTGTATCTCAGCCCACAGAATATTATATGGAAGATAATATTAGCTGGAAGTTCTTTCCACCCCCAAAGTAAAGATGCTGCAAAATTAAGCACTCAGACTAGGAAATGGAAGTTTAATTCACTCCTCTATAAATATTATGTCACCATCTGTCATTACCACTTTGGATTCCGGAAAAAAGGTATGGGGAAAAATAAATAACACAAAACATGGTATTTAAGATGGCTGTCAAAGCCTAATGTGGCTTCCTTTATGGATGATTTCTTTAGTTTTCTGGAGGCTTTTACTCATTCTTTCTTCTCAGAATTAAAGCTCGGTCATTATTAACAGGTTAAAATAAGGGGCAGTATTACCCATCCATCACCCCAATATGTTTCAGGGCCACACCTGCCTTTGTAGGAAAAAGGCTGGGGCAAAGGCTGCGCTGTGAAAATCAGCATGGTATAAAGGAATATGAGAAAAATTTCTGGGTTACACTTCAATCCAGCTCTTCCCACCCTTTCCTCCCTTCCCATCTCTTCCATCTCTACAGAGCATAGAAGATGATGCTGCTGTTTTAGAAGTCCTGGACTAGACAGCCACTGGATGGCCCTTGCCACCTTCACTGCCCTATTTTATTTCAACTGTTGAGCACTGAACTGAAAACAGTAGGGTCAAATTGCTAAAAATAAGTGAACAATTCTGTAAAAAGGAAACTGAAAATTAAATACAAAACCATCTGCCATAAGTGTGTTTGAACAGTTTGATGTAAATATAAGAGTTTCTAAATCTCAAAAGGCATTCAATTTTAAGCATTACTAAATACACTTTAAAGCTGGAAAGAGCAAGGTTATGGCTGATGGAGTTTAAGGCAATTTTTCAAGACAGCTTGAAGAACTTTACTTACAGGCTCCAGAATTTTTTCTTCTTAAAAGAACTGAGATATAGAAAAATGAATTTGCTAGGTATTGTATTTAAGGAGTACTTAAAATTTTTTATGCTTCCACATATTTTCTACTTAGTAAAACACTAGACAATATCACATAGCTTGCTTTTTGTCTAAAAATTCCACACTATGAATCCATGAAGGTTCAAAACAAATTTGCTAGAAGTAATTACAACTGACTCAAAAGTTAAACACACTACTTCAGAGTTTGGGCTGGTTGCTAGTTGGTTACTTGTAACTGTATGACAGGAAGCTCCACAGATGTTTCCTTGGATTTTTTTTTTCCTGCTTTTAAACTCAAAAGACACTTTAAATTTTCTCGGGATCACCACCATCAAGAAGTTCCAGAGATTGAAAAATTTTTATCAGAATTAAATATCTTAATGGACTGAACCACAATCTTGTGATGGGTACTGATCAGGTGGCTTGTGTCAGTATCTGAACCTCCCAGGCCCAAGTAAGGGTGGCATTTTCTTTGCACTGATTCAAGTTTCTCCTGCAAGTGTTCCTGCAGGTTACATTACCACTTGAAATGTCACATATTTCATTGAGCATAATGATTCAGGCATCTTGCCAAATTGACACGAATATGTCAAGCCTCATTTTTCTTTGTAACAGCAGTAGATTGGATGATCTAGTCCCACTGTAGTGTGATGGCCAGATGCTATTCCGAGAAAATTATGTCTGAAGAAGGGAGACGGGGTGTCAAGCAAACGACAATGCTTAACTGCAATAGCAAATCTATCTGAATAAAATTAGTGCTCAAGTGATTTATGGAAATCAAAGCAAACATATCAGAAGATGTATAAAAGCCAACCAATCCAAGGACCTGGGACTCACATGAAGTGTTTATACCACAATCACAAAAATTCCATTGTCAATAAACTGCTCCTATTGCCTCCTCTGGCCAGCTGCTTGCTGGCCACAGTGCCAGCATGGGGCAAAGTAAAAGCCAGGCAGAAAGAACAACAAAAAAACACTAGTGGAAAAGAACTCAGCATTTTTGTCACATTAAGGAACACCAAGAATGATGGGGTTTCTTGTTTGGTTTTGAGTAGGGATTTGAGTGGATTTTGGTCTTTTTTCACAAAAGAGCTTCCTTTGGTTACCAATACAACTTTGTAGTATTTCCAATCACCATGTTCACCAATATAACTTCAAGAAAACGCTGAACCAAGTTTATAAAGAAGTTATTCCTAAAAACTGCCTGTAGAATATCAGTCACCTCCTTAGCCATTGGCCTGAAGTTCCACATTCAAGTACTTAAATGATGGCAGTGACAACTGATTACCAACCTCACTGGGCAGTTTATAGATATCACATACAGATACCTTGGTATCCTTCCATAGGTATCAGACCCTCAGAATGACAAAGCTTCCAGACACGGTATAAACCTCAAAAAATTCTTAGTTATTACTGTGACAGCTACTGAACAGCATTTAAGTTCTCTTCCAGCATCTGCAATGTGAAAAAGTAACTAATTTAATATAAAAACAGGTGTAACAGTGAAACTCTTTGAACTTCCCACTGCATGGATCTGGACCAATTTAACAAGTATAACAATTAGCAGATCCAGCTTGACTGTTTTTACGTATCTAAATCAGAACGGTTCAGAGTAACAACCAGTTAAAATAATGTGCAAGACAGTGACAAAACTGAAGTTAAATTTTCTTTTATTTGCTTGCATTATTGCACATTTGTTCTGATTTTTCCAAGATTTATTGGAAAATGGCTGTATTAATATTTTAATTGTCATGGATCCCACTGTCTGTAAAAGGTGGAATCATTCACAAATTAGAAATGTGAATTTCCAGAATATCCCTTGTAACTCGATGATGCAAAGAGCCTCTTATAGTATTTTCTTCTCCAGAATACTGTGCATTGCAATTCAGAATTCACTACATGTGTTACTTAATAACTTGGAGAATACTTTCCACTCAAATAGAAGCCAGCAACAACAGAACAGATGCCTTTAGGAAACTAAGGATGTGTGATTACAGTACTGGAAAAACAGACACATGCTTGCATCATCTCCAATTATTAAGTTTAGAATTAAATAGTCATCAGTGTTTCCAAGATAAAACTGATTAAGAGATTTAAAAGGTCACTAGAAACATGGTTCTGAGTCAAACTACTTCATGCTATCATTATTTCAAGGCAAAATACTTCCTTTCTGTGAGAAAGAAAAAAGGAGGCAAGAGGGAGAAATATTGTATCTTAACCAGAAAAACTACTTCCCTCTTCTCTAAGCATCTTTCCCACTACTGCCATCTCAAACAAGCCAAGAGAGTGACAGGTCTTCTTTCGAGTTATGTGTTTAAAGCAAACAGCGAATTTTATTTCATAAAAGTAATGAAAACAAACAGGAAGTTTGTGGTCCAGAAAGCCAGCTCTGGATTATGATTTTCTAAATATACTGCAGAAAGGATGCAAGTATTCTGGAGCAAAAGCAGATCCTCTAAGTTGCACTGGGAAAACAGCAAACAGCACTCAAAATGCAATGCATTTGTAAAGATAGCAACATAGCTGAAAAAAATCTGCTGAGGAAACAGTACATGGCTGTAAGCTATGCTTACTAGCCAACAAACCTAAACCAGGAACAGAATCCAGTATATTCACCACAAGTTTGTTTATCCAGCAGGATAGTCAAAGCAAGGAGGTAATCTTCCCATTCCCACTGCAGGACGTAAGAGACAAAGGGCTCCCAAAGATGATGCTTTTCTCACTCTTTGTAAGTACATTCAGGTTGAGCCAATAAAAAGTAAATTGGATTCCTTTGATTTACCACTGATGGTCACCTGCTCCTAAGTGGCCTGATGATACACTTCAGCCTTAAAACATGTCAGCAGGTCACAGAGAGATATGATAACAAATTATTGAGAAACCACTTATGCAGCTTCCCTGTGCAAGCTTCAAATGCCTTGCTGGCCTACAAACAGTGCTAAAACTCAGCTGAGATGAATGTCATCTTGCAAAAGACTTCCAGCTGGCTACTAGCGTACAGAAAAAGCTGGAGCACCTCTTTTTGAAGACAGGCTGAGAGAGCTGGGGTTGATTCAGCCTGGAGAGAACTCCATGGAGACCTTCTAGCAGTCTTCCAGTACCAAAAGGGGTCCTACAAAAAGAGCTGGAGAGGGACTTTTTACAAGGCCATGGAATGGTAGAATAAGAGAAAATGGCCTTAAACTGAAAAAAGTTTAGATTAAATGTAAGGAAAAAATTTTTTACTGTGAGGGTGATGAGGCACTGGAACGAGTTGTTCCAGAGAAGNCAGGCTGAGAGAGCTGGGGTTGATTCAGCCTGGAGAGAACTCCATGGAGACCTTCTAGCAGTCTTCCAGTACCAAAAGGGGTCCTACAAAAAGAGCTGGAGAGGGACTTTTTACAAGGCCATGGAATGGTAGAATAAGAGAAAATGGCCTTAAACTGAAAAAAGTTTAGATTAAATGTAAGGAAAAAATTTTTTACTGTGAGGGTGATGAGGCACTGGAACGAGTTGTTCCAGAGAAGCTGTGGATGCCCCATCCCAGGAAGTGTTCAGGGCCAGGCTGTATGGGGCTTTGAGCAACCTGGTCTAGTAGAAGGTGTCCCTGCTTTTGGAAGGTTGGTTAATAATTGATGTTCTTTCAGGTACCTTCCAACCCAAATCATTCTAGGATTCTGCAAAAACTGACATTTCTGCATGCTGGTGTTAATAAACACAGAGTAATCTCATTGAGGAGCTCTTAAAGCTTTATATAGCAAGAAAATACTTTCGTCACATGCAATCCCTTAAAACTGTAATTTCGCTCATGCCATACTGATCAGATTACATAATGTTAAGCCAAGTGAAAACCTCAAACTTGCTCTCTCAAATAGAATCACAGAAAATAGCTAGCTGTCCACTGTAAGCTGCAACGGCAGTGCTACTGCAAGGAGCTGGGGAAGCACAAAATCCTCTGGTGGGTTAAGAGGTAACTAACAAGTAACAGAGCATGTAAAACATTAACGAAACTGATGCTGAATACAACATACAAGGAAACCCGTTCATAGGTGTGCATCATAAGAATATTTAAAAGAACAAAGGCAGCAAGACAGAATGACAAATATGAGTCAATGTTTGGGCAAATAAATCCTCTGAGAAGCAGAACTAACACAGCCCTGTATTTCAAACATCAATGGACTTTAGATTTCTGTCCCAATGTTTTCTACCACCTCAGTAAACACATCCCATTGCTACTGCTATCCCACAAAAGCCAGGTCTTCCCTGTCAGAGCATTCATTTCCAACTACCCTTCTCTAACAATCAGTGAAGAACAGAGGACACAGGCTGTGGCTGGTTCAAAATTACACTTTTGCAGAGTGACTAGCAGCAGAACAAGTAACACAAACTACTTTTGGGGTCTGTGATCCTTCCTTCACCACTGTTCCCAATTAAGGTCTTTCCCTCAGCCCCAGAATACACACAAAATACAGAAATGTGCTTATTTTAACAGGTCACCCTTTGCTACTGATCAATCAGGGAAAAAGAGGGAGTAGATACCAGCAAAGGATTAGTGAGAGCTACAATGTGCCCATAGCATGTCCAAACACACTTTGTTTGCTTCAGAGACAAGGACAAAAAGATCTTTAAAAAGCAGTCTCTAGATAACAAAAGAGTATTACTGGTTACTTATTAACCCATCTTCTCAACTTCTTTTTGTTTAGTTTTTTTGTTTTGTTTTGTTGGTGGTGGTTTTTTTGTTTGTTTGTTTTAGAAATTCCAGTGTATCTGGTTAGGTACTCGAAAAAACAAGAATAGAAGAAATGGAATTTACCAGGGAAAGTTATCTCCCTTACTATTTATCATTTAGTATTTGCAGATCTCAAAAATAATGCAGAACTTCCACATCCTTGAGTGAATGAATGAAGTTACACAATTTGCTCTATACAGGGCACTAGATGAGACAACATAAAGACACAAGGAATCAAAAGCCTACAAATTTTATGAGCAAACATATGACAAGAACTTAGTCACAAAAACCTTTCCCAATCTTCCCCTCCATGTATTCATTCTAAATAAACCAGTTACAGTCATACAGGACATTTGGAGCATTCAGACTTTTTATTTCAAGGTTTGAGGCAACAGGAAAAAAGCATCTATTTTTTCCCTTTCTTGCCCCTTACTGGCTTGTTGGCCCATTGAACACTCCTCTCACCACAGTTTACTTGCAAGAGAACTCTGAATTTCAGTAAAAAAAAGTGATAATCTAGTTACTGAATTAAGACAGATGATAGCATTCACTCAAGCCTGCATCTGAAAATGAAGGGAAAAGAACAAATCCCACAAGCTATACCCAAACATACGTCTCCAAGTTCCTACTCTGTTAGCCTGAATAACTACTGTAAGAAACAGCTGCCTACCCATGAGACCAGACTTTTCTCAACATCAAGAACTGCAATAATTAAAAGTGAAGGATGGTGGAATAAAATCACTGACCATGTTTTGAATTTTATGGGCTTCTTAGGGATGGACATAAGAAGAAAGACATTATAAAATTCCTCCTCTTTGCCCATATCAGTCTCAGTTCAATTGTTATGAAAACATGTACACATACCACACATGTATGTAAAACCAATTACAAATTTGCTAATATTTGTTGTAAGGAAAAAGAATCCCGTAACTCAGAACAAACTGAGTAGGACCAAGATGTTTGTATTTGCTACAGGAAACTGAAAGGATCAGAAGATGGGAGAACTCTTGTAGTGCAGTATGCCCACAACTAGCCATACTGCTTACTACTGCCTGCACTGCCACCATCATCAAGCAACCCATATTTATGCTAAAGTTCTTTTGAGATTTTAATCTACAAAACACCAAATGAACCAAATTGCTACTGCCTCCCACTCACTAGCTGGCCTAAATCCAGCCAGCAGGCTTTCTGCAGTTTTCCCACGCCTGATTGTTTTCCAGCATGTAGACAAAGTGTAGATCATGCAGAAAAGTTAAACAAGCTTTTTTTTTTTTTTTAACTGGAAAGGGTAAGAACTGGAGAACACCAGCACTCAACTCCTCTCTTTCATAATACAGGAAATACTTTGACAAACTGGAGTACAGCAAGAGAACATGAAGAAAGCAGCACTCTACATATGATGTGGGCTGTTCAGCAGATGGGGGGGGAGGAGGGAGGACATCTAAACAGATGGTCTAGAATTTGCATTTTGTATTTCAAAGTTGAAAGCATTTCTCAGCCTACAACATAAAGTGCTAATTTCAGCGGAACCTTAGAAATAATCCAAGAGGGCACCTCTCCCATCCTGCAGAGCAACTTCAGGAAAAAATCACAATTAAGTTTAAGGTTATAATGTGGGACATCAAACTCCCATAATTCTTCAAATACCAGCATCATGCCTCAAGTCTCTTCTCAACAGGGGCTCCAGAGAAAAGAACAACACGTGGCTACTAAAAACTCTAGCTGAGAAAAGTCTTTAAATAAAGAGGGTCAGTGCTCTTGCAAAAGCTTCAGCAGCTGAAGACTCACACCAGGCATTTACCTCAACTTTGCACTGGACAGACAAGATGTTTCTGAACCCTGACTTGGAATGCACTATCCTGCCCTTTCTGGCTCCAGAGGCATCACCATGAGGACCTGCATTGCCTCCATGCGGCACTCCAGAAAATTCTTGCTTCTAGATCAAGCATTTCAGCTTAAAATCAGCACCCACATTTCAGAGAGACTGTGGGGAGTGTGCTCTGGAGACAGGCTTGATCGCATGCCCTGAAAAACTGAATGGAGTAGGAGCTGGGGTGCAGACATTAGAGTGGCTCCTCATTTTTAAGGGGGAAAAAACACAATAGCAGATACCCTTAATTACATCAATGAAGTGTGTCTCAAGTAAAGTTGGAAAGGAAGAGCAAAGAGTTTTATGCACTTTTATACTTGATGGCATGGCAGAGGATGACAGAAGACTCTGATCCCACTGAGTTATAGAAGCTAAATTATCTCCTCTGCCCACTTTTACTATGGCTAATTAAGTCATATAGATGAGAGAAGATAAAGGGATTCAAAAGAAGCATATTAAGCTTTTCATGTTTCTTAAAAAGAAAAGGCAGGAATTAGAAGAAGAAATTAAGACCAAAAGCACCTGAGAATAATTTTTGTTACTTTCACTCCCTAAGAGTAGAGACAGCAGCTGCTACAAGCACATACTGAGCAGCAGAAGAGCACTTTTACACTACTGCCACACAGCTGCTGACCCACAGCTTGTCATATCAGACTGCAGAACTTCCATCTTTGCATAATATAGCAGTCAATACTCCCCTGCTTTCCACAAACAAAGTAAAAAGCATGATTTAAACTGATCTATACCCACTGCCACACAGAGGCCAAGGCCACTGAGGTGGTCACTTGTCTTAGCAGCAGCTGCTGTCAACTTGATGACTTGAGGGTTGCTGGGTTTGTTTTTTTAAACACAAATTTTGACTTGAAGGGAGTCACAGGAATTCAGCATCTGAAGATACATCTTCACAAGTTCTGAAGGACTGAACTGTCGGCCCAACAGCAGTTACAAAGTAGATTTGAGCTCATAAAATTACATTTTTCATTGCCTCTACGGTTAATGTACTTTCACCACAGAAATGGCCTTAGCTTTTGTCAATACAAGAGCAGCTGCTTTGACACATCATTAAAGAAACAAGTCTTCTTGATTTTCATATTGCAGATAATCTTATTTTAAAAAATATGTGAGAAATCAAGGAGATTACAGGGCATTTGCATTCTCACTCATTTACATTAGATGCAAAGAAGCTGTAAGAATGTTTTGGTTTACTTCCAGAGCTATCTTTTAGATCTGGTACTGAAGAATGAAATACCATAGATACTTGAAAAGTAACTGGGTAGTAACAAACACCTTAAGTATCTTCATGTGGCAAGAGAGGCAAAAGTTTGGGAAAAATTACAGTTATCTAAAATCACGTAACAAATTTTGGGTGCTACACAAGTTCGTTTGGCAAGATGTGTCTTCAAAACCACGCAGCTCTCGTTCCAGAATCTCTGCAATATCCTATTTGAAATGGAAAGAAATTCATCTTCAGGAAATGAAATCGATTTTTTAGAAGTGTGTGTATGCACATTTATTCCTAAGTCCTGGACTAATCTCTTCCACCTTCCCTCCTCTCAAAGGCAAAAATTTGTGGTACACCTTCCCAACATTACTCGCTCATTCCTCACATACTACCCTGCAGGAAGAGCTTACAGATGAAATGAACAGCTGGAAGTATTACCTTGCAATGCAGCCCATCCATCTCCCAAACATAAACTGCAGTTTTACTCCAGATTTTAACCATCTTCTTAGAAAAAATGTGTTTTTCTCTAGATATAGTCAAGAACACTGTAACTCTTGAATAAATATTTAAGACCATCGAGAAGGGAGTAGGGCTTTCCCCTCCCCACCCTTTTTTCTGCCTGGAAGGGGAAAACAAAACAGGGACAGGAGCAGTAAAGAAACAATTTAATGGAAGATGTAAAATTAATGTCAGCAAGGGGTAACCACTGTAACAATAAAAATAAAAGCACTCAAGAATGTCAAGGGTGCCCAGGGGAAGAGGTGGGAAAGCAATGCAAGGAATACAGAGAAGTCCAGTGGGAATCATTGTTTGCACACCCAACACTAAAGCATGATTGTGCAATGATTTTCTACCTACATCACTGCTGCATTTTTCTAGAAGACAAATATTTTCCAGCAGCCTACAAAACTAAAAAATTGAGTGGGGCAAAATGAGCATTAAAATATTATAGTCTATATACTAAGGGATCTGTATAATGTGATGTGTGTTTTATGATTTCACAGGCATCAGTACATCATTCACAGAAGAAACACTTTCTCTTTAGTGACTAAATCAAAACACCCGTCATTTCATAATCAAGCACACGCTTCATACAAATGACCTTTGATCCAATTACTTCTGAAGCCCCTCGATTTCTGGAAAATAGTTTGTCAATACATTCTCACACTTCAGATTTTAGACTGCATCCTCCTTCATATTAGGATTACGTTAATTTCTCTTGACCTTTTGTACCATAACTCCTCTGCCGCACCCAAAAAACAACACTTACAAAGTAGCTGATGCTTGACTTTGCCCCTTGATAGTAAGCAGAACAAATTTTTCCATCCCAAAATGAGACAACAAGTAATCTAGAGCTCACCACCAAAGATCCTACACTTTCTCAAAATACCATCTGTCAACATCCCTGCAATCCAGGAGCAAGAACTCGGCAATGAAAATGGCAGTTTTCCATGATGGTAAACAACCGCATCAGCTCCAAGCTGATGGCAAATAGCCCGTTGATAAAACTAAGTGGTAATCAGCCAAAGAAGTTGCTTCAAAAATAAAGCACAAAAGCACATAACCTTGCTTCACAATGCATAGTGTGACATTCACACAAGGGTCTTAGAAGCAGGTTAAGCAGGCAGGCTTTTTGAGTAGTTAAGATACATCTGGTTTGCAAAGCTAAAACAACAGGAATAATAACTATTCTTGCTCAAATAACTCAAAAAATGAACGTGACAGGGAAATTTTGGATGGAGGGCAGGTGAGAGGTACACACACAGCAGTACAGGAACCATAGGACAGTTAACCAATGTCAGGATAACCACTTTAAGAACAGATCCCAAACAACCGAAATGCATTTAGCTCTGACAGTTGTAAGCTACTGCTTATCTACGAGTGACAGACAAAAAAGTATGTACTTCATCCCTAAAGCTGTGGCTTAAGTAACTAAAAGAGGGAACATGGAAAGGATTCATATGAACTATCACTATCAACAGACTCATTTTTTCTACAGCCCATCTACTGGGCAACACAAGGTACAACAGCCACAGCTGGAGTTCTGAACATTTCTGAACTCTCCTTTTTGTTTCATCTGTCCTATATTTTAGAAACTGATTTTGACTGCATGTGCCACAGGGACTGGGGAAGCTAAGAAATAAGATCACACACATAAAAAAATAAACTCACACAGTGAAAGACAAGAACTTCAAAGGCATATTAGAGACTGTCTAAACCTATGTTTACTGCAGCGTTTAACCACACCAGCAATTAACATCATAGACAAAGTAAGTCCTTGTTAAATATTAAGTACCAGTGCCCTTTCAGATAGGGAGAAAGGGCTCATGTTAAGTGCCCCAAGACATCCAACAGCAAAGATGCCTTAAGGAAAGAAACCATAGTATTCTTTATAACTCGTAACAGATTAATAAAGAGAAGAAAATTAAACCCTCTCCTTTTAATCTCATAGAAATAACCTTTAAATAATTCTTATGCCAATGATATATATTTTAAGCTGTTTTCAAAGGAACACTATCAGCATAAGTAACCTTCCTTTAAAATTCCCTGTATTACTAATTTGAGTATGGAAACGCAGGTATTTTATCACCCATCATCATATTTTAACACATATTTGACAGTGAAGAGAGATCTGTCAGCCTCTTTAAGATCCAGGCAGCAGGGCAGGATTTAGGCAACTGAAGTATGTTAGAAGCAAACACACTGTATAGTCATAATTTAAGGTTTTTTGCATTCGTTTTGAAAAGCCAACAATACAATATGCATTTATAATAGTTTTGAATTCTTAACTTCACATGATCCAGTCCCGAAGATTTAGAGGCTTGCACCACATAAAGCTTTAGGTGGCCCCAAAAAGCTGTTGATACAGCATATCCACCCTTGATACTCTTATTTTATCTGTAATTTCTTTACGCTGGCAAATACAATTAAGGAAACTCAGCCACCGGCACCTTCAATCGTCTGGATTAACATTACAGCAAGTAATTTCAAGGGCCAGGAAAAGGCAATTGTGCCCTCTGCACTAGTTCTGTGTCCTGCACGTCACAGGCTGACAGCCTCTGGATCACAGCATGAAGTCTCTTGCAGATCAAAGTTGTTGTGCACTATTCAGCAACAAGCAGCTGTTTTGGGTAAGTACATAATAACTACAGAAGAAATGCAGCAGTTTTTCAGTCACTTATACTGTCTCCACAAATGCCATAACTTAACCCCGTTCTTTCCACGGCCGATGCATGGAATTGGCATGGGTGAGAAAATAAATCAGTCACCGGAGGTCATCTCATATTTGCCCTCCGAGCTCTCGCTCGCCAGAAGGCTAAATTCACACTGGGAAACATGGAGCCACAGCTACATACGGCAGCTGGAGGACACAAGGCTAGCGCTCAGAAGTTGATACACGTTGGGAAGACACGAGGATGTCGCTGAGAGGAGGGACAGGCGTACGGGAAGGACCTATTTTAAGGGATCTCCCTGTCACCCAGTCCCGCTCCCTTCCCGGCGAGCGAGGCACCCACCTGTGCCGGTGCTCGTCGTGCCCTTGTCCGTGGATAAGGAAGCCGCCGAGGTTCTTGCCCCCTTTGCTGGTGTCCACGTGGGGAATGAGCACATCCTCCAAGCCCAGGTCAAAGCGTTTGTGCTTCGAGGAGTCGGGGAGGAAGAAGAACGCCCCGAAACACAGGGTGATGAAGGCACTAAGAATAAGGAGCAGGATAAATTTTTCGGAGAGTCTCAAGGTAGCCCTGTGGTGCGGGAAGGCGGAGGCCCCCAGGTTCAGCGGGGGTAGCCTCCGCCCCGAGAGCGGCAGCAGGGCGGGAGTGGTCATCCTTCCGCTAGCGACCCCCCGGCGGGGCACGGCTCATCCCCTCAGCCCCTGCGGAGGGCGGCCCCGGCCCGGCTCGGGG
>VYXG01003521.1:0-46614 GCA_013397235.1 Lanius ludovicianus | reverse complement strand
GAGCGGGAGCGCGGCCGGGCTGCGGAGCCCGCGCGTGTGGGTGGGGAAGCGCCGCTCGGACAGGCAGCTGCTGGACGGGACCCAGCGGAGGCCGCCGAGATGCTGAGGGGATTGGAGCATCTCTCCTACGAGGAGAGACTGCGAGAGCTGGGCCTGTTAAGTCCAGCGAAGACTGAGAGGGGATCTCATTAGCGCACATAAATATCTCAAGGGTGGGTGCCAAGAGGACGGTGCCAGACTCCTTCCTCTGGTGCCCGGCGACAGGGCGAGGAGCAGTGGCCATAAACTAAAACACACAAAGTTTCACCAAAACAGGAGGAAGAACTTTTCACTGAGGGTGGCAGAGCACTGGAGCAGACTGTCCATGGAGAGCCATAGACTCTCCTCTCTGGAGACATAGCAAACCCACCTGGACACATTCTTGCCCTATTATTTGCACCTGGTAACCCGCTCCAGGTGACCGTGCCTTGGCAGGGGGCTTGGACTAGAGGATCTCCATGAAATCATCCTGGGCACCCCATAAGATAGGGCCCCGTGTACATGAGTTTAACATAAAAGCAAAAGGAATGGTAAAGGAAAGGTCTGGTCGAGGAAGCTGCAGGAACCAGTTTCAGTGGAGGTCACAGAACAAAAGCAGGTCCATAAATTTGGGAGACAAGCTGCACTTGCAGCTTTTTTCAAAGTAAAGTGTTTCCCACATTTTAAATGTCTAACAACACTGGAGGCTGGGGTACTCCCAGATGACAGAAAGCAGAGTCTGTTTAGCGAACCTAGCAGCCAAATCTGAATTGCAGCCAAGGAAGCATAAAGGCAGGGAGAGAACAGGTCAGCTCAGCCTGCTGAATTAAAGCTAACTGGGCTGGAGAGAGGACTTCCCAGGTGCAAGGCAGCATCCCTAGGTGGAGGTAGGAGTGGCAGGATGAGAACTGAACTGAAGCACAGGCAGCGCCTCGCCACAGAAAACTTTCCTGCTGAGACAAGCTCCAGAAGGATGGGGAATTCTATCTAGAGGTGAAAATGCACAAAGAAAGTGAGAGAGAAAGCATCAAGGCACGTGTCCTGCAGGTAGACAGAGCAGACACACAGCCAATAGTGGCTTCCACTACCACAAATGCTGCCAATGACCCTGCATGGGGGGTGCATTTGATCCCTGTCACAGTACCTGGAATCTGAGTAATGCAGGACTGATAACAGCAATACCAGGCATTTAGGTTTGTTCTCAGGCTTATACTTTGCTTTACAAGTTTTTAGTTTGTGGCCTGTGGATAAAGAAGTCCAAGTCCAACTGGACATTTTGAATTAACAAAGATTAGTCCTCAGCTTCTGTTCTGAGTGGGGTTTACTATGAAAATTAACCCCTCAAGAAAGGTAACTTTAGGAGGTTTCCAGGGAAGGAAAGCATCTGAGCTAACAAAAAATACTCTGACAGTCAACAGAGTGGCACAGGTGTGGGTGCATCAAAAAAATCCAGATTAATGAACACTGAAGGCCAATCAGGTCAGTTGAAGTTAACTGCTCAAGGTAAAGGAGACCTTGGCAAGATTAACTTTTATGCTTTAATCACTCCTTGTGTCCTCACAACCAAGCTATGAACCCCACCTTGCTGGATGTTATTGCATAACATATCAGAGATGTTGGCCTTTCCCAACTCTCCACCCAGCTAAAGTCTTCTATCAACTTATTTTGCTTCCTCCTCTCAGTTTTCTACAAAGAGGACCCATGACAATGCCATGCAGCAGACAGCTGGGCCCTGCTCAGTAATCTTGAACTAGTGAAAAGCAGAATAAAGTGAGAAACTGCCATGAGATGTTAAAACCCAAAAAGCCAGTTTGGGCAGACAGAAATACCAAAGAGAGGACACTTATAAAAAGAGCTGTAATATCAATGATGCTACAATGCATTCCAATCAGTACAGCAGCTAAACCCAACATTTAATATTGTTAGAACAGGATCAACATGCTTCAACTGGTCTGCTGGTGGTTTCAACTGTCTTCTAGTTTTGATCTGGTAAAGTATCTTCAAATATGTTCATGTCTTCACTTGTTAAATTGCTTTTACACACACTCTGGAAAACAAAGATCAGTCCATGAAGACTTTTGTTCTTCAGTTTTTTTGCCCATTGCTTCACTCTTCTCTGCCAACTGCTATTTTTTCCTTTCCTTTAAAAGACTGAGTAGAAGCTTCCAATTTCTTTATAAAATGTTTCTCTGTGTTTAGCTTATTGGAAGAAAGTGACATTTCTGTAGGTTTTTTNAAAATGCACAAAGAAAGTGAGAGAGAAAGCATCAAGGCACGTGTCCTGCAGGTAGACAGAGCAGACACACAGCCAATAGTGGCTTCCACTACCACAAATGCTGCCAATGACCCTGCATGGGGGGTGCATTTGATCCCTGTCACAGTACCTGGAATCTGAGTAATGCAGGACTGATAACAGCAATACCAGGCATTTAGGTTTGTTCTCAGGCTTATACTTTGCTTTACAAGTTTTTAGTTTGTGGCCTGTGGATAAAGAAGTCCAAGTCCAACTGGACATTTTGAATTAACAAAGATTAGTCCTCAGCTTCTGTTCTGAGTGGGGTTTACTATGAAAATTAACCCCTCAAGAAAGGTAACTTTAGGAGGTTTCCAGGGAAGGAAAGCAGCTGAGCTAACAAAAAATACTCTGACAGTCAACAGAGTGGCACAGGTGTGGGTGCATCAAAAAAATCCAGATTAATGAACACTGAAGGCCAATCAGGTCAGTTGAAGTTAACTGCTCAAGGTAAAGGAGACCTTGGCAAGATTAACTTTTATGCTTTAATCACTCCTTGTGTCCTCACAACCAAGCTATGAACCCCACCTTGCTGGATGTTATTGCATAACATATCAGAGATGTTGGCCTTTCCCAACTCTCCACCCAGCTAAAGTCTTCTATCAACTTATTTTGCTTCCTCCTCTCAGTTTTCTACAAAGAGGACCCATGACAATGCCATGCAGCAGACAGCTGGGCCCTGCTCAGTAATCTTGAACTAGTGAAAAGCAGAATAAAGTGAGAAACTGCCATGAGATGTTAAAACCCAAAAAGCCAGTTTGGGCAGACAGAAATACCAAAGAGAGGACACTTATAAAAAGAGCTGTAATATCAATGATGCTACAATGCATTCCAATCAGTACAGCAGCTAAACCCAACATTTAATATTGTTAGAACAGGATCAACATGCTTCAACTGGTCTGCTGGTGGTTTCAACTGTCTTCTAGTTTTGATCTGGTAAAGTATCTTCAAATATGTTCATGTCTTCACTTGTTAAATTGCTTTTACACACACTCTGGAAAACAAAGATCAGTCCATGAAGACTTTTGTTCTTCAGTTTTTTTGCCCATTGCTTCACTCTTCTCTGCCAACTGCTATTTTTTCCTTTCCTTTAAAAGACTGAGTAGAAGCTTCCAATTTCTTTATAAAATGTTTCTCTGTGTTTAGCTTATTGGAAGAAAGTGACATTTCTGTAGGTTTTTTAGTTTATGATGACCTTTCCAAATTCTAAAGCATCTGTGTCTAAACCGTGATGAAGTTTTGTATTTCTACAATTTTGTGCTTGTTTTGACTTCCTTACTTTTTACCAAAGTCTAATAGTAATTTTTCATCCTTTGGTTCTGTCACACTGGGTAATATGCNATTTTTTCCTTTCCTTTAAAAGACTGAGTAGAAGCTTCCAATTTCTTTATAAAATGTTTCTCTGTGTTTAGCTTATTGGAAGAAAGTGACATTTCTGTAGGTTTTTTAGTTTATGATGACCTTTCCAAATTCTAAAGCATCTGTGTCTAAACCGTGATGAAGTTTTGTATTTCTACAATTTTGTGCTTGTTTTGACTTCCTTACTTTTTACCAAAGTCTAATAGTAATTTTTCATCCTTTGGTTCTGTCACACTGGGTAATATGCATATCCCTGTAAGTTTGCCAGTGATTTTCCACGCTGCAGTGGTGTTACTCTTTAGCTGAACAACATCAAATATAGAACTGTATTGAATTAGTTGGGGTTTGTGAACCTGTGCTACACCATATAGATTTTGCATCTATTAGTGTTTTATCACAGATGCCCAGAACCCTCTCTAAAGTGTCCTGAGATGAAACCTAAAAGTTTTCACAAGAACCAGGAATTTCCTGTACTCACTGCCTTGACTTTGATCAATTGCTAATGTAACTGGGAACTTGAGGTCCAAAAGTGCTTGATCATCAGCACTAAAGTCACTCCATTTCCACAAGCCAGCATTTCTGGAAAGCTATTAGGGCAGTTCACATTTTTCAAAGGTACACAAAGTAAGTCTTGTAGAAATACAGATCTATATCAATGTAGTACTTCTTTCTTCTTGAAACTGCAGTGATCCTTTCAAGCATCACAATATGGGCACAGTCTGGATTCATTATTTGCAAAGCCTCTTCGTCAGTTTTCTCCCCAAAACTGTCCAGTCTTTCCAGGTTCCATGGAAAGTCTGATGTACTATAACATCGAAATAACATTCATATTCTCTTACATTCAATGGTAACTGGGGTCCCAAGGGCACATTCTTTATGAAGTCTAGTCTCTGCTGTGACTAGACTCACTAGTGGCTCCTGTGACTTTAGTTTCTCCCCCTATCCCTCCAATCATAGCTTCTCTGGAAAAGACTTTACTCTCAGCCAAGCTTTGCCACAAACTTTTGGTCTTTGGCCCATTGCCCTGCTCTCTATATTCTCCCTGCATTGCTGGATGTATGTAAACATACATTTTACCAGTATTTCTAAGAAAATAATGATCGCAAATTATTTGCAATTCAGATCCCATTTTGTTCCAAGCAACCCTGACCCTCTAGCTTTATGAGGAAGACTAGCCTTGTTCATCCTTAATGTCACTATAGCAGGATGATTAATACTGTCCTAATCTCATTCTCCTCCTTCCCTTTCCAATCAAGGTGAGAACACAATCTTCTCCTAATTCAGGCCTATATCCTATGCAAGGTCTTCTGCTCTGAATCCTCCTTACGTCCTCACATCCAAGTTCTGAGTCACACCTTGCTGAGTTTTTTCTGTGTAACATATCAAAGATATGAACTTTCTGCTCCATCGTCTCAACCAAACTATTCCACCTAGGCATTGTCGTGCTTCCTTGTCTCTGGTTCTCATAAAGGCAATATTGCATTTTTTATGTCCATTCAGAGTGCTTCTGGAAAAGCATTTTCTTTGTGAATGATTGCCTTTGCTGTGTCACTTCAAGCTATGCATCTTCCCAAACTTTCCTGACATGCCTTCCCCCTCTCCTAGAATTTCTGATTCACTAAGACACCAGCTCCTCCTACACCCAGTTGGCCCATAATATCAGCCTCCAGCACCTATTTATTAATGTTTCAAGTACTTCCATGCTTTCTTCTGTGCTTCCCTAAGGCATGAAAGGACTTGCACATCAAAAAGAAATTTGGGAGCCATGAAAGTGCATTAGACTACACCAGAAAATTTGCAGCTATGAAAACTGAGCTTACTCATGGCAACTTCTCTACAGAGACACAAAATGGGCATAAATATCAGATTGTAAAGGGAAATGTGGCATCTCTGAGTGTGTATTGGGATCAGCAGCAGCAAAGCCATTCTTTGTCTTAAAAGTGAAAGTAAGTTTTCCAGGGATGGTCAGAAAAAACAACCAAGAGCTGCACACCTTCAAGACCTTGAAACCAAATAGTTGCCTGTAGTGTGCACTGGGAAGACCATTCCTGAATTATTGAAGCTTGTTAAATGCATGGAAGAGATTGTCTAACAAGTTAAATATATCATCTGCTTAGTGGTCTGAGTTTGCGTGTGGTGAGACTTGATGGCTGAGGTTGTCCCTGGAAATGAAAACCAAGCTGATCATTCAGACAGACACAAATCTCACACATTTGATGTTCAACATCCCAGAACAATCTGCTTTAAAAGAAAAACAGGATTTATGCCCCATTTGTGCAATCCTAAAAATAGAATTGCTAAGACATCTTTACAATAATAGAGATGAGAAATTTCTAAGTAAATAAATCATAGCTTCCCATTGCCAGAAGTTTATTACAGAAATGAGTCAAGATAAAGATTTTCAACATTATAAAAAACAAGTCAGAGTCAGTCCTCTTTGAAACATAATTAGAAAAACCTGTTGCCCACTGCTACAGGCATACTGAGATGGACAACATTTAACAGTGGCAGATCAATCAATGTTTGAAAGGGTCATGTTTTTCTTAAAATTCCTTCCCTAGTCTGGTGAGCACTACAGGGGAGCGTGAAAATCAAGTTCATATTTCATAGTGAAGCTTTCTTCCATTCTGGAGAGGGCAGATTAAAATTTGGCTGGAAAAGAGAGAGATTCACTCCCTTGCAGCTGTGTTTTGGAATATGTGCATGTCCCTTGTTCCCCTCTGCAGATCTTCATGCCTGTCTCAATGAGCCTCCCTGCAGGCATATGGGCCCAACTGCACTGATTACTTTGCAGAACTGGGGGTTAGAAATTACAAAGCCACATGCTTTATAATTGCAAACTCACTAACTTATCCCAGTCTCGTTCAACGATCTTCTCCTTCCCAGCAGGGCCCATCTGTCACCATTTCACTAACTTCATGTTTTAATGAGATCCAATTTCTTGCTTTGCTTTCAAGTGTTTTTATTCTATATCTGTACATTGAAAGAAAAAAAAATGTTTTCTATTAAAAGAAAGCCTGTCATAAATATGTAGAAAACTGAAGGGCCCCTGCATATATTGCCATTTAACATTTTATTATTGTATTATTGATAGGTTTGCATTATCTTCATTCAATGCTAAAAGAGCAATTAAAAAAGCTTTTGCTTTAGAAAAAGAAAAAATCATGAAGGAAAGATGGACATTCAAGTATAAACTGCTTTAGACCTACAACAAGTTGATAAGCAAGTCCTTTGGAACCCAAACTTTGGCTAAAATGTTCTCATTCAGCTCATGCTACTCAATGAGACTTGGACCATGGACAGTCAGCGAAGAATTCTGCTGTTACAGGAGGATGTACCACTTGATGTAAAAATAACAGTGTCAGCTCTCACATTGTTACCCCCTTCATTAGCCGAGGCACAGATCTGGAGGGAAGAAAGGCTCTACACAAATTCCAGCTCTTCCAGGCTTTACCTATATTACCTTTACACCTGGTATCTCCTAGGCTGACTCAAGCCTGAGGGTGGAGCTGAAGGCATCAAGACAAATTGACCAGATGCAGTAGCTGTCAGTTCACAGGATACACCATGAAGTTCATGCACCAATACTCCTTTATTCCAAATGAATCAAAAAAGCCAGATCAGCAGCATCACCATCAGCTACAGTGGGCAAATGCATGACTTTGTTGCATGGATGCAATGCTCAGCCAACAAATGTCTGTCAGACTGTTGTCTGTCCTGCATTTATCTAGCTGGCTACAGAGTGATGTGCAGCTGGGAAAGGTGCAGTGCAGTGTCCCATGCACTGTGTTCATCCTTGCTACCCTATGAAGCCATCAGGGTGCCTATCAGGACTGGTAAGAGTAAGACAGGGATTTTTCCATCCACCTCTGTGCAAGTTGGAAGTCAAGCCAGTGGAAATGCAATCCATGGAAGACTTACCCAAACACAAGGCTTCCTCTTGATTTGTTAGTCCACCCATTACACTTTTCAGTAATCTTCCCCCTCATTTATCTAGCATTTTCTCCCTCTACCCCATCATTCCCTCCAAGTCATCTAAAGCCACCTGGCCCTCAGGTGGCCACTATTCTTCCTACTCACCATCTCTGAGCTGAGCTTGTGCTTAGGTCTGTAATTACACATATCCATCCACATATCAGACTAGCACTTCAGGGCTTCCCTGCAGAAGCTGCAATGGAAATGTATCCAGCAAAGGCCCTACTTTGTGTCTCCAAAGTGCCTCTAGTTAGGATATGCCTTAAGCACCTTCCAATACCCTCTCCCCTTCCACTGTATGAGGCTTTCTAGCCACAAATCCCACAGGATCCCTGCCTGTATTCCAGCTGTGCCATGTGAGGCTGATTGGCCTCCCACTGCTGGTCTGGGATTTCCCAGATGTGCGTGGGTGTGGGAGACTAGTAAGCCTGAGCTTTTTGATCATGCTGCATTTATTAAGGTATGAATCAAAGTCACATATACACAACAAACCCAGAATTTGCTTAAAATGCTGTTCAGGCTCCACTGGCTGAGCAGCAGACAGAAAGTAATTGAGTCCAGTGCATCCTCACAGCATGAGCTCTACTTGACAGGTATGCAGCAACTGTATGAGGTGTGTGTTGGAAAGCACCCTGACTTCCAGATACACAGCCCCCCCAGCTGGAACAGCTATGCAGGAGACTTGCAGCTACTTGGATCTACTAGATACACTAAGAAACCCTCCTGCTCCAGCAAGTTTGAATTTCTGGATACCAAAACAGAGCTTCTCTGGTGAAATCTAGGCATGGGATGTTGGTGCAGAAAAGAAAGATGTTTCTGTTGCTGCTTCTACTGGTTGTGATGACCAGAGTTGCTGCTGTTAATGAAAATGCCTAGAGACAGGAGACTGGGTACTTCTGCTCTACTGTATCTTTGATTATATACCTTCACCATCATTACACATTCTCTTCTTCTCCCTTCCAGAAACACCCACATGTGAGCACACACTCTGAAAACTAAGAACACAGAGCTGTGTCCCCTCAGGAGGAATGAAGCAAACTTTGTCTTGTCTCTCAAGCATAAATAAAAATATGCTGGTCTTACCTGAATGTCTTCAGAGCTTTACATTTAGTCCTTTCATGCCTCAGAGAGCCTATCCAGCCTCCCTATAAATGCAGCAATGGAAGTTTATGTTCCATCCAATAGTTAAATAACTGCTGACAGGTTATTGTGTTGTATCGTTGCCAGATTTTCACATACTCCTTCGTGTACAGAGGCTGAGTCAAAAGACAGAATAAAAGTTAGCAGCATGAGTGCTGTGCTTACTGTCTGTGGTTTTGTTAACTAAAATTTGTATATAAATATATTTGTATATCTATATATTTGTATATAAAATTTGTATATATATATTGGAGTCCTTAAAATGGAAATCACAAGTCCCAGTAAATATAGGAAAAAGACCAAGACAGTGGAAGATGTTGCCAGGACCTGCAATTGAGTCATAATAACCCCATGCAACACCACAGTCTTGGGCAAGAGTGGCTGGAAAGCTGCCTGGCATAGAAGTATCTGGAGGTTCTGGTCAAATGAACATGAGCCAGCAGTACCCAGGTGGCTGAGAAGGCCAATGGCACCTGCCCTGTATCAGCCATAGTGTGGCCAGCAGGGCCAGGGCAGTGACTGTCCCTCCTGTACTCAGCACTGGTGAGGCCACACCTTGAGTGCTGTGCCCAGTTCTGGGCCCCTCACTGCAAGAAAGACACCGAGGCGCTGGAGGGAGTCCAGAGAAGGGCAACAAAGCCTGTGAAGGGTCTGCAGCACAGGCCTGATGAGAAATGGTTGAGGGAGCTGGGGGTGTTAAGCCTGGAGAAGAGGAGGGTCAGGGGGGACCTCATCATTCTCAACAACTCCCTGAAAGGAGGGTGTAGCCAGCTGGAAGACAGTCTCATCTCCCAAGTAGCAAGCAACAAGAAAAGAGAAAATGGCCTCAAGCTGTCAGAGGAGTTTAGATTGGCTATTAGGAAAGATTTCTTCATGGAAAGGATGATCAGGCATTGGAAGAGATTGCCCAGGAAAGGGGCTGAGTCACTATCCCTGTAAGTATTTAAAAGACATGTAGATGTGGCACTTGGGGACATGGTTTAATGCTGGATTTGACAGTGTCAGGTTTTCAGTTTGACTTAATGATCTCAAGGGACTTTCCCAACATAAATGATTCTATAACTCTAAGGTGTTAGATGAAAATCACTAACCTTGGTACAGAAAAATCACAACAAAAGCAGAGTTTCAACGTCTCTGGGGTGGCAGTGTGTTAATAACATGGTAGCTTTAAAAATTATGAGGTGCTGATGAAATCTTGAAAAAGATCAGATTCAACCAGCACATTCTGTTGTACATGAAAATTATTTAGACTAGTAAAGAGATGACCATTAAGGGAATGATGCTGGTATGGGGAGTATTGGTAGTCTTTTGTGTAGGGAGATAAAAGAGAACACTGTTTTGAAATGCCAATGCAAAGGTAGGAAGAACATTCTTCCATAGGAAGAAATGTCCATTTTCTCAGAGACTGTTCTGAATAAAAAGAGGAAGTAGGATTCTCTCCCCACACTGAAGAATTTTGTATGGGTTTTTAGTTTTTTTGGGTTGGTGTTTTTGTTTTGGTTTGGGTTGGGTCTTGGGGTTTTTTTTGTTTGGCTTTTTTTTTTTTTTTTTTTGTTAGGTTGGTTGGTTTGGTTTGGTATTTTGGGTTTTTTGGGTTTTTTTGTTTGGTTTAATCTGAACTATTCATTAATGATGAGAAACTTGTGATTCATTAGAAAAGGAATATCTGAGTGACAACTGAATCAAAATCCCAAAGGTCTTTAAAAGGCACAATGACATGATACTAAACAACTCATTTTAAACTATTTCTGTAAAGACTAGAAAAAGAAAAAAAGCAAAATAAATAAACATGCCAAACAATGTCAGCAAAACAGCAGCTGGCAGATATAATAGAAAACATTAAAAAACCCAGTTGTTGTAGTGATAAGCCCAACTAATTCACAAAGATGTATGTACAAGGCAGGAAAATATTTGGATTGAAGATAGAATGACTGGGAATAAGGCCCTTGCAAGCAGGATAAAGGGGAAATGTACAATTTCTGAGAATACCTGATAAAACCAAGCACAGAAGTTTCATAGTCTAACATATAGAACAGACAGAACACCATCAAGGAAAGTGAAAGCAGAAATAGAAATAACTGAAACAAAATTACTATATACATGGAACAAGCTTGAAATGTCAAAGAGTAAAATGCCATACTGGGGGAGAAATTCCAGAACCGAGCATCTGGGCAGCATCGATTCAGAGAAAAGGCCAATGGGTGAGAGATAAGGGCATGGGGGTATACCCGGGCAACCAGAGAGTTTCCGTCAGAATCTCAGGGGGAGCACATGTGTTTGGCTTTAACAAGGTGTATACAACTACAGAAAATCAGCTTCCTTAACAAACTTGACCCAGATCTGAGCGAGCCGGTTGCATCACACCGAGCTGTATTCACAGGAAAGAGACGTCTCCCAGAGCCAAAAGAGTATTTATAGAAGGCCTTGGAGATCACTGTAACTTGCAGATTTTTTACAATACTAAAGACTTGTTCTTCTCATGTGTTTGGTAGACACTGCCCCACAAAACTCTTTCATAGCGTGCTCTGCAGCTGTGACATTTCTGTGCAGACACAAGGACCTGGCTGGATACTGCCAGGCCTGGTGTCTACCTCCTGCTCACTCCTGCTCTGCCTGCTTTTGCATAGAGGAGCAATTCTGGCAGAAATCCTGTGGCTAAACTGACATGCTTCCCAGCCCATCATTCTCCCATTATCAGGTCTATCAGCTTCTCAATTTATCAGCTACATTTTTATGAGTTTGTGACATACCATACCCACATGTTTTTGCCTCCTTTGTGCTGTATTTGACTCAACCTGGGTTGCATCTACATCTCGGTGTGCAAGGATGTTCCAGAAATTCATTCTTCAGTGATTAAAATCTTCTAGCGTCTGTTTTAAATTTGCTTGGGCTAATTTATAGCCATTCATTTCTGCTCAAATGCTACTGTTAAAGTACCAGCATTCAGGTTTTATGATTTCCTTTTATGAAGAGCTTGAAATTTAGTTTGGCTGAATTTTTCTCATGGCAGAGATTCAGACATTGTTCGTCGATATCCCATAATAAAGAATGCAAATGTTTGTAACACTTAGTGTAGATCTTTGCCTGGAATGGTTCTGTTTATGCTATTTCACTTTTTTTCATGTGTATTTACCTAATTACCAACAGGTAGAAGAAATGTACTGTTTGCATTAGACAGAAGGCTTTTTAAGTATGGCTTATAGCACTAAACTTCATGTACAGCTAATGACAGCACATAAATCTTGGATGTTCTCTGTCATCAGCTACACTTAATTTCCCTCACAGACATTATTTAACAATTGAAATGTATTAGAAAACTAATTTGATGCACTTTAAAGTAATTTTAAGGTACACAAATACAAAATAGTCTTGCCACGGACTCTGGGAAGCAAAGGAGGGAAAAGTTTGGGCAAACAACCTGCTTCCACCTTCCACATCTCTCCCAAAGGCATGTGCATTGTGGAACTTACCTTCTGAATCAGCAGCTCAGCTTCCCATCTGCATTTGCCTTGGGAACCCCCCTCCCTGTGACACCAGCACATTCCACCTGCATGACACAGCACCAGCCAGCCACACAGGCAGGCACAGACAATTCTTTAGTCCCACTCCCCTTTTTGTTAGCTCTCCTTAGAAGTGTGCTGGCACTGCTGCACTCTTCCCTCCCTGACACAAGGTATGATTAATGACAGTTCTTAAAAACTACAAATTCCTTTTTTGTCAGCATGGCCAACAACTGGAGTTCCACATGCTAGCAGCTTCATCAGTCTTCAAGCACTAAACAAATCATGACACATTCCCCACAGGTCAGAATAAATGTTCCACTGTGGTACTTCTTTATCATTACTGAAAGAGAAATGCACCTAAGAAGAAAGCACCCAAGATTCATTCTGAAAAATCTTTCAGAAATTCCCTTTAGCCTGCCTCTGCTCAATGCTCATGGACACACATTGTGGGAAGCAGAGAAATATGTGCCTACACTGAGCCCCTTTTTTGGAAAAAAAAAAGAAACTAGTTGAAAAATAGAGGCTAAACAAAAGATATATCATCTAAAATGTAGTTTATTGAATCAGTAATGCTCATTTTGGTTGGGATGCATAAGGGTTTAAATTCAAATCTCTTGTTTACAATTACCCATAATTACCTTCTGACAAAAATTTCCCATGCCTGGTTTATCCATTTGCTGAATTTCCTTCTGTTAAGTTTAGGCAAAACAAATTTCAGCCATTCTCATCAGGAAAGCAAGGGGAACTCCTGTTGTGTTACAATCTTATCTTCAAAGCATTTCCAGCTTGAACACTGAATTGAAAAAGAAAAGTTCTGACTAAATTAGGTAAGGAGACTCTGAAAATATCTTTCTGGGGCATTCCTGCCAGAGTCAGGGAAAAATCAAGTTGGCTTTCCTGCCCAAGAAGAGCCAGTCCATGGCTATCAGACCCTCTGACCTGATTTGCACCAAATTCCTCTGAGCTATTTGTCCATGTGCATGGACTATCAACCAGAGTCTTCCCCTCATTTGCTGAGAACATGGGCATTTTCTTTCAAAACCGTCTGGAGAAGAAGCTGTGGTCCATTTACCTATGGTTTTGGGCTGGAGTTATCACAGTGAGAGTCCTCAGGCTCCTCACAGTTGGATCTGCCCCACAACATGACCCTGTAGGGCACGGACCCAGCCACCAGCATGTGCCCAGCCACAGCGTGGCTGCCCAGAAGCAGTTCCAAAGGAACCCTCAGCACACAGCACTGACGAGCCCACTGCCGGCTGATGCTCACTGCGACGGCTTCTGCTTTGCAAACAGAAACTGGGAGCCCTCGTTTAGCCAGTTATTAACCCTGCTTATGTAGGCTCCCTTCTCACTGCACTGTGCAAAGTTTTGATCAGTGGAATGAGGTACTAAATCCACTGACTTATAAATACCTGTATATTGTGTATCAACAGGGTTGCCTTTATTGGTGTATTTTGCTCTCTTCCCAGCCCAAGTGTTTGATCTGACTCATTTCCCTAAAAACATGCTAACTGACATTAATTAAAATCTTACCCCTCAGGTCTTTCTCAGCTAATCCCTTAACTGATTTTCCCTTATTTTACTATGACTGAATCAGGCTAACTAAGTTAAAATTAGAAGTATCATCCTCTTTCTCTGAATATTGACACAATATTATCACTGAGACATGATTTTCTCTTTTTTTCCATCATTCCCATATTTGTTAAAATTATCAGAGGTGCAGAAGTCAAGTTGGCCAATACTTTTACAACTCATAGGAGCAAACAATCTGGGCCTGCACATTTATCAGTCTTAGCATCCATTACTTAACATGCCAATAATTAGTGGGTCAGAAAGCAGTTCATTTGATGTATGTGTATCACACTGCTTTCTCCCAACTATAGTAAGGAAATTATTATTTTGTCTATTCTGCACCATTAGAAGCAGTTTTTACCAGCTTCATCTAGCTATGGCCAAATATTTCTGGGGCTTGAGAGGGGCGGGGGGTTGTTGGGTATTTTTAATATTTATGCTCTTAATTTTATATTGCCTTTTGACTTTCCAGTCAGAGACCTTCTTCTTTGGCATCTTTATCTTCCTGTATCAATTTCCCAAGGTTTGTGGCTCCTCATTCAACATTCTTCCAGTGTGTACCCAACTTTTTCATTGTTTAGAAATTGCTTCTTTAATTCTAATCATGGCTTTCCCTTAACCAATGAAAACAGTACCAATTCTCTTTTCTTTGACAGTGACTTTTGGACAGCTAATAAATGCTCCTCAAGAGCTAAAATCTTCCATGTACATTGTTCTGCCCACATATATTACCCAAACAGGTTTTCCTTATAACATTCTAGAAATTTCATAAATTAAAGCTTTTGAAGTTGTCTGTATTTGAGACTCTCATGTGTTGGCCACACTAAATATAATCAAGCCTTGAACACTTGTCTCTTGGTAACTACCAGCTTCCAATTCAGCAACTTTCATCTTTGTTCCTTGTAGTGAAGTCCAAAATATTTATCTTATGATGGTAAGGCTTTTAAGTTATATAAGTGACATTTTACCAACTTTTTGGAAAAAGTTGTTAGGTCACCATCCCTTTGAATGCAGAAGACAAGATTAGATCTCTTTTTAAAAGGCATTCTTTCTTTGATCTAGTTCTGAAAAAACATTATCCAGCCTCTGCATGGGGAGGGTCAGCCTAGGTGAACAGGGAGGTCCCTTCTGTCCAGAAAGTCTGAAAGTCTTTGAACAAAAATGAAACTCTATTGATGTTTAATTGGTAACTGCAAACCTTTCAGTTTTTAATTTCCCCATAACAGTGCAGATTTGAATTCTGCCCTTTACAGAAACTTGGTTAGGTGTAACTCATCAATGTAATTGCAGGTTTTCTAACCCTCCTAAGGGGTCAGCCCTTTTCATATTTCTCTTATTCTCTCCTTCCATCGTGCTGCCTCATTGTATTTTCCAGTGTTAGTTGGCACACTGGTCCACAGGCATTCAGGAATCTTCACTGCTAATTCATCTCTTGCTGCAGGTGCACACCAATAATGTGAGAGGCAAAAGACACAAGTTAGAACATGAAAAATTTCAATTATAGATCACCTTTTTTTGGTTTGATTTGGGTTTCTTTGTTTACCTTGAGAGTGCTCAGATGCTGGAAGAGGTTGCCCAGAGAGGTTACAGGACCTCCTTCCCAAGAGGTGTTCAAGACTCCACTAGGAATGGTCCTGAGCAACCTGATCTAATTAGACTTACTTTGAGCAGGGAGGTTCCCCAGATGCCCCCCAGAGGTCCCTTCCAACCTAAATAATTCATGGCTCTATGAGCTACAAACCTAAAACAAGGTAATTGTATCTTCCCTGTACAGTTCTACCTCTGAAACTTCTTTTTCCTCTCTATCTGTCTTAATCACATCATAACCAGAGGTGTTAACATTCACATCATTAACATCTCAGCAGGTCAATGTAATTGATAATGTCAGTGAAATTAAAATGTCTTTTTATTAAGGCTGTTCCATTTCTTCAGGTCTTTTCTTCACCAGACTGGAACTCAGCCTTTATGCTTCATAAAAACAAAATCCTTGGTAACACGTCTTATTTCAAGTTTTAGTATGCCAATGTAGTGAGGCACTCCAATGCTGCTCCTGACTTTTTGTAGGTTATAAAAGATACAAAACAGAAATAATGCATTGAAGGAAGTTTTTGAACAGTACTACACATAAGCAGATGCATCTGCCTCAATTAATGAGGTTTTGACTATGCCATTCTTGCACAATACTGGTTTTGGTACATCTCTTCCTCCAGGCCTACATGAATGAATGCACTGGGCAAGGCAGGTGGAGCGTTATAATATATGCAGGAATTTCTGAGTTTTGAAGAGCCTGCCTTTACAATAAAAATGTAAATCTAGAATGTATAAAAAACATCTTTGGCAATTGTATAATATTTTTTGGCATATTCTGGTGGACTAAATATTTACAGCATTGCTAATAAACTCCACAGCTTTTCAGTTGTGTTTGACAGATCTGTGATGAGGTAGCAGAAGCACATTATATCACCTTGAAGAATATTTCAAGATCCATTGGCCGCTATACATAATGCAGACTCAAGGTGAAGTACTTCAAGTTCTAGAAGTTGCAGTAGTTCAAAAAGTAGAACCTAATGATGAAGGATGACAAAGTACAGTGGGAACTGCAGTGTAGCCCAAATAGATTTTTAGGAGACCATAATTTCACAAACAGTCCATTAAACCTTCTGAAGTCATATATAATTAGAAATAGCTAGTTTTTGTATTCATTTCCTGTTAATACAGTACTCACTGACACACAGGTATATGTAGGCATCTAATGTAAGAGTCTTAAAACCTAAGGTAAGCAAGTGTCTTACACAGGACTGTATAATGCACTGTGAAGAACACTGGTACACATCAAGAAATAAGGATAAATATTTACCAGCAGAATTACTATAGCTTTTATAACCTGACTGCATTTCTGAAAGGGTAAAACCCTATGCCTGAGAGCCTTTTACAAGGATGATTACCTATTAATAAACTAAGAAGCCTATAACAAATATTACCCACTAAGCTAACTAAAATAAAGCAAGATAGAGCTCAAATTAAATTACAACTGCAATAAAGTAAATTAATAAACTTTTAAGATATAGTATGAAGTCAACAACTGCACTTTATACGAGCACAATTGGGATTCCGATTATGAAATTACTTGTCTGAGACTTAAGAACATGATAATGGTAATATAACAAACATAACCTTCTTCCAGTCTCTTTAAGGCTGCTAGGCTTATCAGAATTGCTGTTTATTGAACAGCTATGCAATTTTCCATTATTCAGCCTAATTGCCCTTGTTTCACTCAAAATGGCTTAAAACATTCTCTTTCCCCTTTTGGCAAGCTAATACACTACAAACATGTATTTCCAACCCTTGCAATGCAATATGATTTAAGACAGCAATTTCTACATATTTGGATGTGTACAAGTTGTCTTGCAGACAGAGTCTAAAGGTTACAAATATTACTCACCATAGGGAAGCTATCTATAGGCAAGTCTTGAAGTGTCTTCTGCTTTAGACTAGCCTCAGGACAGCAGTAATCTGCATCTTGTTGGTCCAAGAGGAAACTTTCTGTGCTGCTTACCCTGATGGATGGGATCCTTCTTTCTCTTCAACTGCTCAAATGCATTGAGGGGTGTCACATCGTACATCTCTGAAATATGCTGTTTCCTCTCTTTTTCTGTCTCCTGTAACTTCAGGGGATTATCTTCACTTTAGCCCCATGTCAAACCCTGTAAATTGAACTCTTCTGCTAGCAGTTTGCATGTTGTCAACCTCTTTTAAAGCCATGATGGAAGGGCCTCCAAATAGGAAGGTTTCAGGATAAGGAGGAGTGCACAGCTCTTTTATCAAATCCTACATAGGATAAGAGGTAAATTGATGATGCTGTCAGAGTCTTTCACTTACTCTGGCTTTTTAGTTCCATTGATGATCTGATTCACCAATATTTTCTCTGACTTCATTGATACTCCCATTGCACCTGTCAATATTTTGTACTCTCTCAATGATTTTTCAATCATTTTTGGTCCTATTAGCAGCAAAGAGTCAAGAGAATGAAGTAATTTTATTCACCCTAGCTGAAGGAAGGTCACCCTTGGCAAAAGATTTTTTCTCAGGTATATTAATAAGAAATTTAGTTAAACAAATAAAACCAGCATTAGCAGAGCATTAGATAGGAGAGGATGGAAAGACAGCTTTAAATGCATAAGCTTTGCCCAAAGAATTTTATTATTTTATTGCTGATTCCAAGTGGTGGCTTCAAAGAAATTAGTCATTCTCAGTATTTATTGGAAAAAAAATGCACAAAACTGATTGAATGATTATAAGTTGTCAACTTATGTGATTATTTCTACTTTTCAGCGATGAGTTTAATTCATTTTAAGGTATATATAAAAACTCTTGAAAACATTTAAGAATAAAATCTTATATGTACTCCTTTGATAAAATTTCCACACAGTGGGCTTGCACTGCATAAGAGGCTGCAGTAATTTTCCTCCATTTTTAGCCAGTTTTTGTTTTAATTTTTCATTAGGAGGACAGCCAGATTGTCTTATGCTTGGGGAGGACTTGAATTGAACAGCATATTCTCTCTGCTGTGGTCTCAAATGTCGTAATTCTTCCAGCTGGCATAATACATAAAAAGAGTGAATAAGTACATAGGATGCATGGGACAGGAGCACTTTAGTAAATCAGCCTATATAGAGGGTTAAGTATTTGTAAACTCATTCCCTGTATTTAAATTTCATGTATTTTTTTCCCTTGCATGTTAGCATCACTTCCACATCAAAGAACCACATTTTGTTTAAACAAGTTGCAAAATCAGGCTCCATGAGAATGAAATCCTCTCCAAATGCACTGGATGCTTTAATCTCTGTCTCCCAAAATGCAGGCATTATATATTAAATAAACTTTGCTCCCAGTTTAACTGGAACATCCGGTAAGATCCAGTCGATTAAATAAACTTGAGAACTGAAGTTTACATTTAATTCCCCTGCCCCACAACAGCAACTCCTTTGTCTGAATCAAAATTAAGTAGGGTGTACCTGAGAGTTCTCATTCCTGGGCAATTGTTAGGATTTGCCAAAATGGGCTCTGGGACTAGCAGCATTTTAAATCTCAGTCTTTTCTGAAGGGTAGAGGGTTCTTCCAGGCACTGCTGGCCATGGCTCCTAGGAACTGCCGTAGGTGACTTCTATGACATTTCTTTTAATCTCCGGAAGTTTATTCCATGCTATGAGTTGAGAAGAGGTGGGATGTGATTTTCAGCAGACATTGGTACCCACCAGTGACCGAAGACATAACAAAAAGCAGTGCAGGATCTGCCCTGGCCATGAAAGGAATGAAAAAGTCTGTCCAGTTAGGACAAATCCACTGAAATCTCTCAGCACTTAGTATGGTTCCTGGGCTGGATTTAAGGCATCCAAACACAGATCGACAAAGATAAAAGCCCCTTTTCAGTTGTTATTTAGCCTGAATTCTATAGGCCTCCAGGATTTCAGGTTTCCAGACGACAAAACCTGAGATGCTTAGAGACAGTTTACTAATTCGGGCCCTACTAAGAGTCAAGTCCCAGCTCTTCCTCGTGTTGTCTTGTTTGATGGACTTGACGTAGTTGGTTGTCTCAGAACATATTTATTGAACGAGTCTCTGCACAAAATTGGATTGCAGGTGCTTATTCCTTTGGAAATACAGTTAGAGGAATGATGTCTCTCTCTGCCTATTGGATTGGGACTCTTTTTACAGTTGCTTAGTGGTTAGAGCTGTCATTCAGAGGCGGGGAGGGTGCTGCCTGTCAGATACTGGTATGCTTCCAACTCTCACATTATGGAATAGCGCTGTAGACAGCTATTCCCTGGTAGATGACAATTCTTAACCTCTCCTGAACCTGTGAATTAGAAAGGGGGAATACTGCTTTAACTGCATGATGCAAGCAGTCTCAAAGGAGAGGTCATTCCTGATCTTCTTTTTTCAGCCTCAACCGCTGCCTCTGCTTTTGGCATAATAATACTGCACACAAAACTCTTAATACCGTCCTGGGAGCAGCAATATAAATCCAGAGCTCCCATATCCTACTTGAAGCACCATGTCCTGGTTTAGGACAAATCAAGGGGAAAATCTCCAAAGGAGCCCCTTATAGGAGACAAATCCCCCACAACTTCCCCCCTCNAGCAGCAGCAAAAGCAGCAGCAAAAGCAGCAAAGGCCGGAGGAGGGGACAGACTAAAGACAAAACAAACTGAGGCCACGGGAACAGAAGCCACGATTGGGATATAAAGCATGAAAACGTCCTGTCACCCCAGGACACACCAGTAAATGGAGGTCATTATGCTCCTTCTTTTCTGACCAAGAGACTTTGTAATTTAACTTGTGCAAAGTGGAGCTGGTTCAGAGGTGATTTGGTCCTACTGCAGGATTGCCTTTAGCCTGTACACAAAGTAGTCCTGCAGTGTGAAAAACTAAGTCAGAATCTTCTGATAAACCTGAGCCTCCTAAAGAAGAGAAAGGGGATTGGTTTGTGTCTGATAGAGTTTCTGACAGAGTGATGCATCCTTCTTTTTAGAGGATGTGATGAAGCCACCTACTAGCAGAAAAATCTTTTAGACTGGGAATCCTGAGGGAAATCAGGAACCTATTATCATAGAATAAGAAAGCCATATCCTAAAAAGTGGTCAGATTGAAGACATATTTCTGCAGGCTTATCCCATAGACTCATGTAGGTGACTCTCTCCTCAGTGTGCTAATTGCCAAAATTTCCATTGCATTCCAAGCATATCATTCTCCCCATGAACTCTGTTTAGCATCTCTTGTTTTCTGGATGGGGACCTTCAAAGCCTTAATTATAACAGTAGTCTTGCTGTATTTAGAATAGTTAACATGAAGCAAGATTTGTAGAGATCATGTTTCCTAGAGCAACTCATACAACAGGAAAAAGAAAGCAGGCTATCAGGCATTTTTCAAGCCTTTTCAAGCTCTTCACGTTTTTTATGCCAATATTTGGATTAATAAAAGATATTTCTCTGTGTATAAAACTTGCCTCATCAATTCTTGGCAAAAAACGCATCACCACTTTCCCTAGATTTTAAGATTTGTCCAATACAACCCATTGAGGGAATATTCCATGCCAGAGATCCTTTCATTTCTCAGAGTGAGCTGTGACTGTGGGAGCAGAAACAAGACAGTTTGGTTTCTCAATCTTTTTGTACTTTATACCCTCAAGCCATTTAGCAGAAGTTTTGGCCTTGGTGGTACCCAGAGACTCTAGTGGGACTTTTTTGGAAATTGCCAAAACAATTTCCTAATCCTATCTCCAGAGTCAAGATGCCTCCTAACAATACCTTGGGTACTTCTCTGTTGTTTACTGTAACTCATCTTTGTCTGGAACTCCTCTTGCTTTTTAATCAATCAGGCATCATTTCTGCATCAGCCTTTAATAGTCTGGGGATAATGAAGAATATTTTGCTATCCCTTATGCCTTTAACAGAAAACTCAGATCCTACATATGGCCAAAGGGGTTCTGTCATGCGGTGATCTGTTTACCCAGTGCTTTTTCTATCCCAGACTGTTCAGTCACCACCACTTCCCTCGCCCCTAGTCCTAGTCCCTCGGGTTCTCCCTATTGGTTCCTGTACCCCAACTCCGCCCATGGACCGCCCCTGAGCCCCTGAGAAAATCCCCCTGTGCCGGGGTCGTGGGGTCTCTCTGCCTTTGGGGGTCGCTTGCATATGATGTAACTATTAAAAGTCCTCTGAAAGCCTCCTGGGGAGCCCCTTCTCGCCTCCTTCGCCGTCACTGCGTTGGAGAGCTGAATGGCTACCGGAGCAAAGCTGTGGAGCCGGCTGGAACGGACTATGGGAGGGCAGAACTGGTCTCACTGCCCTAAGCAGCTCCTCTGAGCTCTCGGGGAAAGCTGCAGCTTGCTAAACTAAACCTAGCACTCCAACAGTGTCACTGTAAAATTGGTGGTTCTGTTTGCCACCAATGTCTTCACCCCAGTTTTGGGGTCCTCGTGATATTTCTCACCTGCCTTCCTGATGGCCACTTCAGCCTTAGGCACTGGATCACACACTTCCTCTGGGGTTCCCAAGGAAGGCAGCACGCACTTTCAGGCCACACCATTTCTTAGGGCACTAAGATCCCTTCTTTTAGGATGTCCTTTACCTCCTTTCCAGCTTTCTTAAAAAACCACTCCATGTCCTCACACGATTCAGTACGCCAGATCTGCTTGCCTTTGACCATTTTGTCTCATGCTGTCCCCACTCTGGTTAGTACCTACAAAACATCTGCCTACCATAAGTAAAATCCTTCTAACATTAACTGGTAAGTAGTACCTGTGTGTACAAAAATTAAGACTTCAGTCGTCCTCCCTTTGGCTTTCTGTCAGCTTGGGGCACCTGCTGAGCATGTCTGGGCTGCTCGCAGCATTTGCACCTGTGCTGTGGGTGGCAGGCTTATGTCCCCATGTGTCCCCATATGCTTCAATCAATCTTTTGCATCTACAATCCTATCATAATATAAGTGTGTTGCAATATCACAAGGTGCTCCAGATTGCCAAACCTTTTTAACCTGCAGCCCTGATGCGAAATGGCAAATTTCAGTGAGGCTCTGTGCACACCATAGCATCTTGTCCTTGCTGCTGTGTATCTCCAAGGGAAACCTTTTCAGCTGGAATCTAGGTTACATGGAAACATCTTTTCCAATACCTGTCAGCTTTTAGGGATGTGCTGCATTAGTCATACATGCAATGTTTTGTGTGACCAAGTTAGTTTCAACAAAGAACATTTCCTCTTTCTGTATATGCCAACTTGGAGATCTATTTTGAATCCTTACTTTGTATCTTTGTTTTTTCTTCAATTTCAACTTCAAGGTTTTTCTTTTAGCAACAGACAAAAGAGTGGATGAAATTCTGATGAAAATTCACTCTTAAGCATGGGCTTCAAGTTCAGCCTGTCTTTTGAATAATTGCTTACCTTTTATTTATGATCTACCATGAAGTATGTTTTTCCCCCTATTAGAGTGTTCTCAGTAACCTCTTCTTAAAAACCTTCTTATCAGCTGCTAACTCCTAATTCTATTCTACAAAATTCCTGCCTCTCTATGGTCTTTTCATGTAGTTTTTATGTGTTTCAACTAAAGCCTGATCTAGTTCCTCTTTCCTTGCCTATGCACTGTCTCTGTCTTGCTTCAAACTTTTTGGATTCTCTTTTGATGTAGACACATTGGTTTCCTATTTCAGATGTCACCCAACAAGTTTTTAAGAGAGAATCACAAGCAATAAATTGCCAACACAGTTATATGCATTAAATACCTATTATTATCAATAAAATATAGGTAAAGCTAACATATAAATGCATAGCAAAACTTTCACCATGAGCTACGAACCACATCCCTTCTCATCAAAAGTTACTCAGGCTCATACAAAGAGCACTAACTTCTAATCTAACTGCAGGCTGGTTGGTGATTTGACTCAGGTGAAAACTGAACTCAATAAATTTGTATGACATTCATACAAATGGTGGGACTCTGTAAGCAGAAAGACAAAGAATATTTAACATTTCCAATTTGATTTCTTCCAGTGCAATGTTTAGGTCTCATCCATCATCACTTTTGGTGACATCTCAGAGTGGGAGGAGGATACTCCATCATCTCTGAAAATCCTGTGCACCTCTCCTCTTTTTCTTGTTAACTGCAACACTAAGTTACATGCATGGAAAAAATCTGAAGCCTGTAAATACTCCTAGGTTTCAGATTTTTGCTGAACATGTTTGGGAAACACTTAAATTAGGTCCAATTAGTCTTCAATCAATCTAGTTGAAGAAATTATTCTTTTGGCTGCATTCACAGGAAACTGTTAAAAGTAAATTATAGTTCTCTGATTGCTACAGACTGGAGAAAAAACTTCCCCTTCTTCACTCCTAACAGCCTACTTCTCTATTTTTAATCAGAGCTGTTGAGTAGTTTGTCCTGGGCAAAAAAAAACACGTGTACAGAAACTGATTTGGAATTCATTTCTAATAATAGGCAATAGATACAGATGCTTAACAGGCAAAGGATACAGGACAGATTTTTTTTCCCCAGGCAGCCCCCTTTGGAATGCCATGTATAAACTATGATTCAGACTAAAGAGACTCAGGTGTGAATATTGTTTGATCTACAGCTGGCAAGAACAACTGCACTCATTAAGCTGGGCTTTTATAAGGATCACTGCATGCTCATAAGCCAACTTGAAACAAATCTGAATGGATGATAAAATTACAAGTTTTATTAAGCTGGCAGAAACAAAATGAGATTACAGGAGAAATCAAATTCCATGTAAATAAATTGGCAGTACAAGAAAATGAAGTTATTAATTTATCCAAGAATTATAAATAGTCAAACACATAATCACAACTTCTTTACTCAGTCATGTAGAAAAGTCAATGAGAACATGGCAAGGAGGGCAGCTCTGGCATAGATATGGCCTTAAATGTCTTCAATTTCCCATAAATATCATTGAATCAGTCCTGATATCACTCTTCTTACATAACAATCCATTCAGATATATTTTTACTGTGTCATCAGTTCTTAAATTAACTTGGTGACTTTCAGCAGTGGAGTACTGGGGAAGGACAGGCTGTTTTGTTTAATCTCATTGTAATAACTTCAGTCTTTGCCAAAAAAACTGTATTTCATGTTCTGAGACCTATTTAAGCAAAGAAAAGTGAATGGAATTTGTCAGCCATAAAAACTTAGTCTTCTTCAAAAAGGGTTATTTCCTTCAGGCAAAATCCAAGCAAAAGTTTTTGTGAAGGCTGGGGCTACACAGCAGCTCAGGGACACTATGAATAACACTGACACTTGTGAGAGAATTAAATGTGCTTTGAAAGGGGAATTTCAGCTTAAAAAGAGGAAGCTTCTTTCGCACAGAGAGTACTTTCTATAAGTAGCACAAACGTATTTGTGATAGGAAAGGGTGGATTTTCTGTCATCTGGGGTTTCTGCACATGGTGGAGGACAGGCACTGAGGACAGAGATAGGATGAACATTTCCATCATCAAGCAAGATCCATTCTGAAGTATTTTGCTGCCTCTGAGACAGGAACACTGGAGAAAGAAATACGGCATTCCCCAGTATTGTAGTAATCCTTTTGACTGAGAGTTTTAACCTTTTTTGTTCATCTGATAATTATTTGGGTAGTTACAGACATAAGCCTTTGTAATGCTCCCATAAACTAATAGGAGCACACCTTCATAAAAATCTAATTGCTGTTAGTGAAGTGACTCCACAGCTGCTGTTTCATTTGAGCCACAGCTGCTATCATAGCAGCTTCACACACATCCCTTACTTACTGGAGCAAGCTGACCAGTCTGTAGCAGAATAAGCCAAAGCCCATCCTATGGTGACATCAGCACAATTATTTCCTGAATTCCTGGAGCAGGATGTTTTTAATCAGTTCCTGGGTGAAAGGACCAAAGTGGATCTCCAGGGTGTTGTCCGATTATGTGTGTTGTAAGGAGGCTGGTCGTAATTTACACCAGAGAATAGGAGAATCAGGTCTTTCTTCAAAGCTCAGTTGTGGTGGTTGAAGGGAGAAACCAAAACCAAAAGGCAGAATCTTTTCCTTTACCTTTGTAAAGTTAATGTGCCATAAGAAGCACCATGAAAAAATCAGTACGTGTCCCCAGAGTCATTTCTGCACTAGATCAGAGGTTTGGCTCATTTAACTGCACTACTGAATATCACATCTTCATTAAATAATTGAGATTAATTTATTGCAAGAAAAGTAGCACCTGATCAGCAATCCTTCTGTTTGAAAAACAGTATGAGGTTGGTGTCACATCCACAGCTGATTTTGAAAGACTCTTACTGAAAGTAAAGAATGTAATTCTCGAGGACTAAGCATAGAATATATTGTATGGCAGCTAATCCTTGTTAGCTGTGTTTGAGTATAGTTGGGAATCAAATACAGATTAATCTTTCTGTATACAGCACACACCTTGACACCAGAGGTGCCCTGCAAACTGCTATTTGAAGTTATGCCTGTACTGTGTTGTGTAGCCGTGATGCCATTTCCAGGCAAAGTGTCCCACACAGAGATAGGAGGCTTGGAAGAGGGACAACCTGGGAATGGGCATTTAAGTTCCCTCGTCTGTACAATGACTCTTGAAGAGTGCCCAGCAATCGACTGATCTGTTAGTCACCTGTCACCTCTAAATTGTGACCTGTGCTGGAACAGGGGTGTGCTCCTTCTCTGTTTCTCTGCAAAGTCGAACAGGCTGCTATGATTAGGTGAGAAGTGAACCCAACAATTGCTACTTCCCAGCTGACAAGTTTGCTTCACTAGCTTTGTTGCAAGTGTGAGGGCTGGGGAAGGAGGACAGACGTCACCTATGGTACCTATGATGCAGTAGTTCAACCAACTTGCCAATTCTGTGGCCAGATGTGGCTTAAAGTGTGGAAAAATATGTCAGCCTGACCTGTCCTTTAGGTGGAACTCAAACGTCACAGCTAATCCAAACGAATGTCTGATTCTGGTTTAATGACGTTCTTCCCCTCTGAATTTCCCCTGCAGTTTCACTTGCAGGGAGAACATGTTTGTATCCTATGATTTGTGCAGTGGGACTCTGTGTCCTTAGGCAGCCGTTGTGCCTTCTTTCAGATACCTGCTCCTAGTTGTGGATGAAGGATTCTGCTTGCAGAGGCAGTGGAATGCTCCATGATCTCTGGACTAAAGGTATTATTTAAATAATTGATGCTTTTTACTTGTTATTAGAAGAGAAGTTTCTGTATGTTAGAGCAAAATGATCCCAGAATTATAGTGAAAGTCATGGTTCTCCTGAAGATTTAGATATAATAAAATTGTGTTGCTAAGTGGGAGGGGATACAAAATGCATTCAGAAATCAAAAATCAAAAAAAATAGGAAGGCAGAGGCTTGAGTTTTCTCCATGTAATAAAATAATTAAACAGAAGCTCAGAATTTTTAAATGTAACTTGGAGTAAAAGATTATTATAAAAGAATGAACAATAGAAAAAGTTTTGCAATTGATTAAAACTGATACTTTTCTGACTGGGGAGGCGCATAGGAAACACAAATTGCCTGAGTAATGTATTTTTTAAAAATATGTCCCTTGTTGGATAGTTATATGGTTATATGGCTTAGTATTAGGGTGGAGGGCATCATAGAATCCTCTGGACTTGCCATGTTAAGGGAATTTTCTTAAGGTGTGATTTCCTTTGATAAAACTTGTACAAATGAACCTGTATTTACAACATGGGAGAAGGCTGGTAAATGCATTTTTAGGATAATTTAATTTACAGCCCCTGGGATAGCTTCCAAGTCAGCAATGGAAAGTCTTTGTCACAGATGTCCTGCCTCCAGGAGGCTCACAGCACTGCTCATGGAGCTTCTTGGTGTTGCATAGGGTGGAAATTTCAGAAAAATTCCCCATGCTAGAAAAATTAAAAGAGTAATTTACTAGTTCAGTGTTTAGTTTTGTTTTGAGTTCACCATGGGGCAGGAGAGTCTTCCCATAGAATATGTGTACCTGTTGTAAGAAAACAAGCTAATTACCTGTGAGAATATGCAAGAAAAGAACGTTTTGGAAGGAACTTAAGGGTAATGAAGGAACTTAGGAGTCAAAGAGCATAGATGTGAGTGTTTCAAAAGATAATGACTACATCCAAAACTGAAAACGGCAAAAAAGAGAGCAAATGAAAACCCAGGCAAGCGTACCTGATAAAAAGCTCTTGTTTCCTCCAAGACCTTCATGCTTCACTGTGCCTATTGGGGTTTTACATGCTGTTTTCACATGCTGGATTGGGAGGAACAGGAGACAGAAAGCCAATCTCAAAGTCACACAGGGCTTTCTGGCAATTGCCCTCGAAAGTAAAGGCAGTGAAATTGCCTCTCTTTGCCAAACATTGATGTCAGAGTTTTTGCCATCCAGAGAGACCTTGACATACTTGAGAGGTGGGTCAATGCAAACATCATGAATTTCGACAAAGCAAAGTGCAAGGTCCTACACCTGAGTTGTGGCAATCCCAGGAACACCAAAAGGTTGGGCAGAGAAGTGTTTAAGAGTCCTGTGGAGAAGGACGTGGGCATGATGGTTGATGAAAAACTCAACATGAGCAGGAAGTGTGCACTCACAGTCCAGAAAGCCAACCATAACCTGGGCTGTATCTAAAGCAGCATGGCCAGCAGACTGAAGGAGGTTACTCTCCCCCTCTACTCTTCTCTTCTCTCGTGAAACCCCACCTACAGTGCTGCATCCAGCACTGGTGCCCCCAACATAAGAAGGACATGGAACTCTTGGAGCAAGTCCAGAGGAAGGCCACAAAGTTGGTAAGAGGACTGGAGCCGCTCCCATGGCAACCTTCCGGTATCTGAAGGGGGCTGCAGGGAAGGGAGAGGGATCCTTCATCAGGAACTGTAGTGATGAGAAAGGAAGGAATGCGTACAAATTGCAAGAGAGGAAATTTAGGCTGGACATTAGGACAAAATTCTTTACCGTGAGGGTGGTGAGGCACTGGAATATATTGCCCAGAGAAGTTGTGGATGTCTTAACCTTGGCAGTGTTCAAAGCCAGATTGGATGGGCTTGGAACAACCCGGCCCAGTGGGAGATGTCCCTACCCATGTCAGGGGGCACTGGGACTAGGTGATCTCTAAGGTTCCTTCCAACCCCAGCATTCTATGATTTTATGATTCAGGACAGAATCCCTCTCTACTGAGCCAAGTGGGAACTGCCTTGTGAGTTTTCTCAGACCGGTTTGGGCCAAACCAAAGCCATCATGAATCAGGTCTGGAAAGTGCATGTGCTCATATGGTTTCTTCTCCTTTCAGTGATTGCACTGCAGAGATCGCAAATAAAGGGTTGAGTGTGAGCCCTGACTGCATACTGACATAATTTTGATTAAATAGGCTGCTCCATTTTCATCTCTGACCTCCACACCTGATTTGCAATTGTGAGTCATGGAGACACCTCCAGGAATGGCTGATAAAACTCCAAAAGAGAAAAAGATAAACCATGTATGCTAGCTTTTTTTAGCAAGGGAAAATGTTTACCTCTCCATGGACCGACCTCACATTATTCTGGATATCAGAGATAATTTTAAAGGCTGGGGCCTTCAAACCACTCCCATCTCATCAGTTATCACTGGCACTGTGGAAAAGTGCCACTTCCACAGATGGATGCACTTAGCCTGTGAACAGCAAAACTGCACATCCACACACAGGCCCACAATATCTATCTTTCCTCTCTTACCCAGCCCCCTTTGGCTGATGGTCAGTTCTGGGACCCAAGACTTTCAATGGCCTGCAGATACAAGAGAGACTTGAGCACAGAATCTGTATTGAATATGCCAAAGGAATGGTGTAAGTAGCACAGAGTGATACTGTGTAATTCCCCTTCCTCTCTTCAGTCTTCTGGACATTCGCTCCAAGGATTTGCAATTGCTGGTTAAAGACATTTAATAAAAACGGGAAGAAAAGCTGCTCGCAGCACTGAAGTTGTAGTGGCCCAATTAATGATTCAGCAATTCTCTATAAAGCAGCTTGCATGAGACAAGCAGCTTGTCACACTCACACTCAGTGACAAGCAATTCCCCTCCACAGGGAAGGTGGGTGTACACCCCTCTGCAGACTCACGGGATCCTTCCTCATGCCAGCACCCCCAGCAACACTCCTTCTCCGGGAAGATGTCAGCCAGGAAAATGTGTGGGAACTTGAGCATTCTGTCCTCACAGCTCCAAATCCAAACCATAAAGAAAGGAGAGCAGTGTTATTTGGTATTCTTGCCTGGGTTTTTTCTCTCTCACTCTCATTTTCAGTTCTGGTTTTGGTTTTTGCTTCTGTGAGACAGTCATTGCAAAACATGCCTAGCTATAGCAGTACACTCTCTCCATTTATGTCAGTAGTTGCTGAATTGCTTTAATTTCCCCTCTTACACACCTGCATGGAATCCAAAAATATAGAGCTATCCTTTATTTTTCATTTGACTGAAAGCCAAAATTCTTATTTATAGGTTGGAAATATGACTGCTGAAAAGTAGTTTCTGTAGTTTTCAGTGGCTTGGCACAGACATTTTTACTTAGGCAGTCAGTTGTCTGGTTTAGTTCAGTGGGGCCCAGCCTGGGAGGAAAACCCCTTGATAAAAGTTTACCATGCAGTTGGGTGGCTGGAGCAGAAAAAGAATGACCTCTGACTATGAGAACGGATTCTGCACGAGCCCTCCCTCCTCTTCCTCCTCTTCTGCTGTGAGAGGTGCATCAAGAGAAAATTATGTATATCCTCCAAGCCACGTGGACTTCTTTCTTCCCTTTCCTAAGAAAAGGCAGGATGAAGTTGGAAAAAATATCATTGTACATTGATTGTACACTGTACATTGTACACTCACAAAACACATCAGTGGACTGAGTGGAATTCTGTACTAAACAGAAGAAGACACCAGAAACCTGGGGTAAAAATCCAAGTGTACTAGCCTAAAATAAAACATAACAAAAAATGGGAAACCATCCATCAGGAAAGTGTACTACCAATGAGTACAGCAGACAGCAATCTCAAAAGTTTTGAGTAGTATGAGAGCTGGAGAGTCTAACATCTGCTCCTGCAAAAGAGGTTTCTTTGGAGCTGTTTAGAGGAGGAGAGCAAAGGACATTGGCAAGGGTGGTATGGAAGCTTCTCCCAAACATATGGAAAAGGCACACAAAACCCACAAAGGTGCTGCTAAATGCAAAGCAGCAAACACAGACCAGTCAGATGCTGGTGCTGCTCTCAGGGTGCATGGGAATGATGTTTGGCTGCTTACCAGGACTATGGGCCCTTATGCCACATGAACCCAAGCAGCCAGAGAGGTGTTTTGCTTATGAGAAGACATAGGGGTTTTTTCCTTGTTTTCTAAAGAGAAACTATTTTTTTTCTTTAACACTAACTACATGCTGTTTGGCCTCATAAATCATAAAGGATTTGCCTACATTATCTTTTGCTGTTGTTAAGGATAGGTTCCTGTCACAAAACTGAAGGTCGCACACTTCATCGCTTCTGATAGCTGACATCACCAGCCCGTCTCCCCACCTCCTCCTCCTGCGTCACACTCTCCTCCCCTTCTACTTTCAATTCTCCATCTTCTTCCCCACACTGCCAGGCCAAGCATGCTCCCCATTCCTCTTTCCTCCGCTCCAGGCGTTGTGGGTACTTGTCCTGCCCTTTGGACCCCATAGGCTCTGTGTTCCTCCCATGGCATACACAGTTTGCAGTAATTTTGCACCACATCAACTTCTCTGTAAATCAGAGATCTGCCATGGCATGCTAGTTGTGGTTGCTAAAGGCTGGAAAACACATAGAAGTCCTTGCACCAGTCAGGAAAAAGGTGAGATTAACTTTCTCAATACTCTCTCTTTCTAAAACTTCTTGTTTTACCACTTCTTTGGGAGTATTGGATTGTTTTCAACCTCTAACATATTTCTTTCTTTCCTCCTTCTTACAGGGTCATGGAGGTCTGCATATTCTTCCTTTGTGCTATGATACTCCTCCCAGGTAAAGGGCACATTTTTAATTGTTAAAACTGTTTTGATTGTTTGTGTCCTGCTATGTGATACTTTCTCATCCATTAAGAAGCTCATTCCTTAGTAGTAATTAATCACTTCCATTGCACAATCAAGGTCATATAGCCTATGTGACATGTATTTAAATTGTGTGCAGGGACTTCATAAAATATATATAGTAAGTACTTTCTCTCTTCAACTTTATATCTTACATTGCACTTATTTTATGTTGCTCTTAAATTCTCAGTTTAAATCTGTCTTTAAATGTGTGTGTATCACTTGTGTGTATTATAGGGAAGAGCAGTACTAAACTGAAAACTGGCAGTTTGTTACAGGACAACTGGAGTTTGAGGCACCTACAGAGATCATTTTGCAGTCTGGTGCTCTGGAAGAACAGTCAAAACTTTGCACCAGGAGAGAGACTGTAAATCTTCTCCTCTGAGCACAGCAAAGATGTTTTTATCTTCTGGGACAGAAGGCTGCACTTCTTATTCCAAGAAAAGGCAATCCTCCCAGACCACCACTCATAATAATGGTCACATGCATGGGTGAAAGCAGGAGAAAAATCATCCCTTGTGTAGTGCTGTTCATCCTTCCTTTGCATGAAGGCATAATTGTGTTTATTGACCATTTCTGTTAACAAGATCAGCAACAGAACAGTTAAATCTGACATTTACTCTGTCATTAAATTCTAGATTAATTACAGAACAGTGAAATCTGACATTTAATTTGTCATTAAACTTTAGATTAATTCTTCATTGACACTGAAAGTATTCACCTGCTTCTGACCTTCTGGTCATGCATTCCCTAGACACTCCCATTTACCACACAGTGTGTACTTCACAGTTTCTTCAAAGCTTTAATACTGTGTTATTTTCTTAGGAGAATTAACCCAACTTTTTAAACAGAAATTGTACAACTATCTCATTACTCTCGGGATGCTGCAAGCAAGAATTGTTTGTACCATTGGCCTGCAGATAAGTCTTCTAAAATATAGATGCTCATGATCTCTGTGTGGTAGGCCTTCTAGGTAGGAAAGTAAAATATAGGAAGGAAAATAAGAAACTGTTTTATGACCTGAACTCCACAAGACTAAGTCAGTTTGAACAATTATGTGTCCTGTCATACCTAGTGAGAGAATTTGTGTCTAAACACTGGTGTTTTTATTTCCACTGTTGTTGAGTGTTGGGTCTCTGAGTGCAACTTGGTGTTCTTTTATAGCTGGTGAAAATCTTTATTTTTCTTTCTTTCTCTCTCTAAGGTATTGCTGCCAGTGTGCATCCGGTGAAGGCATTTCTCCATCACACTGCACAACTATCCTGCTCTTTTCCAAACTCTCAGAAAATTGACATAAAGAATTTAGTAATTTTTTGGCAAAAAGACACTAATAAAGTGGTGCATGAAGTATATTATGGCCAAGAAAAGGATGAGAACCTGAGTCCTGAATATATAAATCGCACCAAGATGGACATGGGCAAATGGACCTTGCAGTTGTTAAATGCAGGAGTTGAGGACGAGGGACGCTATCATTGTATTATTATGCAAAAAGTAACTGAACAATCAACAAAGGTCATACACAGATCTGAGTGTTCACTGCACATCATTGGTAAGTAATCTCTTCCAATTACCATCTGGTCTGTGGGATTCTCTGTGATTTTGTTCAGTCCAGAAATATGGCTCCTATCTCCAAACCCCTGAAAATGTACCTGCTCTGGAGCAGAATTTCTAAAGATGGATAAGAGACTTGCCTCCTGCAAGTTTTATGGCTTTTAGGACTCTGGAAAATAAACTTGTTTATTTGCATCTGACAAACTACCTTCTATCAAAAGTAGCAGTAGTTATCAACATTGGTGGCAAATTAGAATTGAAACATGGCAAGATCTCTGCAAACACCCGGCTATTTTATGATCATATAAATCACAGGGAAAATAAAGAAAAGATCAGCTCACATGGAGGAGCAGAAATTTGTATGTTCAGTTAAAGGAAAACAGAAAATATCTCTGAAGAAAAAATTTATACAGACATTGATGAGCTTCAACTTGATTTTTTGCATCAGAGAATCTTCTGTAATCAGAGCAAAATGCAGTAAATCTTTTAACAGGGAAATGGAAGTGAAGCACCAATCTTTTCTTCACATTTTCTAATTTTTTTAGTGATTCCTAATACATAATCCCAATGTTTCTCTATTTTAAACTATTCTGTTTGTAACCTTTATCCATATGCCTGTGTTCTGTCTTCCACTGTCCTAGTGCTAGTCATTAATAATAACAGCTTCTAACTTGCACTGGTGTTTTCAGGCTTCAGCATATTGCTTTAAAAGAGAACAGGCCAAGCATAACAGCAGCCAAAAACAGAGTACCAGGACAATTGACCATATTTAGCTTTGTATTATTAGCAAGTGTTCCCTTGATCCACAGATGAAAAACCTAGATTTTTAATTGTGATTCTCCTAAGATAGTCTGGAAAAGAATTTTCAGTGATGTTTTGGAACACAGAAACTCATAATGCGCACTCAGTCTCAAGGCCTGTAACTTAAGAAGATGTGTTGCATCAACTGTTCAGTTAATTCAAACAGTTAAATCAGTTATCAGCTTAGCCAACATCTGAGCAACATGTTACAGATGTCTCACACTTACGACTAAAAGTGTCCTACACCTTTTAAGGTTTAGCTTAGGAAGACTGTTTTAACAATGTGCTGCTGTCTTCCTTCTAAATTACTTTCTGTTCAATAAACTCCCAAAGGAAGGAGCAGTATAGAACTATATTTTAAAAAACATACCCTTCAGAACGAGATTAAAAATACAAATATCGAAATGTACCTGTGCTTACATGCTGCTTCTTAATTAGAATCTCATATCGTACATGGAGGGATTTTTGGAGTTTGGAGTTTGGCATGTCACACTTAAAATGGGCATAAGAAAGACTGAGTGCTGTACAAGAAGGACAGAGCTGTCACACAAAGCTATCTACATCACGTGGTGGCTGAGGCCATTCAGAAATACTGCAGTACCTTTGAATACAATTTAAACGTTATTTTTATGTTTTACATTAGTACAATATATAGATAGCATGAAGCTGTGTCAGGGGAGGTTTGGGCTGGATATCAGGAAAAGGTTCTTTACCCAGAGGGTGGGAGGTCAGGTGCTGACAGGTTCCCCAGGGCAGTGGTCACAGTGCCAAGCCTGACAGAGTTCAAGAAGAGTTTGGACAACACTCTGAGGCACATGGTGTGACTCTTGGGTTGTCCTGTGTAGGGCCAGGGGTTGGATTTGATTATCTTTGTGGGTGCCTTCCAACTCAAGAGATTCTAGGATTCTATATGTATGTTAGATGCATTTCATACAGCCATGATGACTTATATAATAACAACAGACTCAGATCCTTCTCCAGAAAAGAAGGAAAGGTTTCACAGTGGAAAACTTTGGCTCTTAAAAAGGCAAGGTAGGGACCATGGTGACAAGCAGCTTAACTGGAAAATCTGCTGTTGTGCCTTGTCTACACTGCTTCCTCAGGATAGGTCAATAAGGGAAGTAGGTGAGACCAGGGAAACTGTTTCAAAATATGCACTGCTCAAAGTGTTGAGACTGAAATGATGTCACAAGAGAGACTTACAGTTGCTCATTTTAAAGGGGATGTTGCAAAACTGAAAAACGTGGAAAAAGCTCTAGTAGAGTTATCCAAAGGCTGGAAAAAATTATGTCCAACTAGAAACATTGGAACAACAATCTGATTACCTTACAACACAGAATAATGAGAAGAGTTTTGTTTCCAGAATGTGGGAACCTGAAATATGTGTAAAATACTGGATATTTAAAAAAGAAATTTAAAAGCTATTTAAATAATTAATTCAGTGACAGTGTCTGGAAGGAAGTAAGGCAGATGGTCACTTAAGAAAATAGAACAAAAGCAAAGTGATTAAGCCATTGAGAAAAATATTAAGATTTTGATGGATCTGCTGTCTCTTGAGGTATTTAATCTAATCCCAAAGCTTTTTTGGAAGACACTATCTTTGTAAATACAAAAGACTTCCTGAAATGTGTTTTTCTGTTAACAAACACAAAACTCATGTATGTAGCCCACATCCTGCATGCAGCCAACATCACTTTCCAGTAAATTGAGGTTCCAGAAGCCATAAAAGAGAAGTGCAGTGTATATGCCACTATTTCCACTTGCTTACTGTCAATCACTTAAATCACTTGGATGTTGTGGCAGATTTCATAGCCATGGATTACATTCCTGCCATTCCTATAAAATACCAAGGAGAGAATAAATACTCCAGACCAGAAGTCTGACAGCAGTCAGCTAAGCAAGTCAGACCTTGAGGAGAAAGGAAGCTTGAGCTTTCCAGAGGGACAACTTAACTAAATTTTGGGGTATAAAAAAGGGGGGGCTTTTTTCATTTTGAATTCATATCCATGGACTCTCTTGGGGGGAATTTAAGTGCCTAAGCGAAATCCTATTCATTGTGTGCTAGGATAGAGAAAATAAAAGCAACACCATGTTTCTTCGTTCATCCATATTAAGAATTCTCTAGGGCAAGGATTAGATCCTGCACCCAGCACATCGAGTGTGTGTGCAGAAGAGTGACACCCTCTTAAGACTCACATTTTTCTAAGAACCCTTTTTCCCTTCTCCAGTATTTCTCCATATTTTCTTTAGTCCTATTTGCCCTAAAATAATGGACCATTTTCAATTAAATCTTGAGACTATTTCTTGGGATTTGTTTCTGATTTTTTTAGGATGTTGTTGAGGGGTTTTTTTAACTTGCTGTATGCCAGCTTGTAGTCACTATTACGTCTACATCCTCTCTTTCTCCTTTTCCATTATAGTCAACTATTTTTGCTATGGACCTCTAAACAAACAAATCCTGGTTGAGAATATCTAGATTATTTAATAGAGAATATTGGTTAAAAGCTTCCATTTATCATTCATATTTTATGTCTAAATAGTTCTTTCCAATCCTGTTTTACCATTTCTTGCCTGGGAAACTTGGCTTTTTAAAGCAACTGGTGTGTTTTTCATTGACTGTGATGAGCACTAAATGACATAAAATAAAAAACCCTTATGATATAATTATTTCCATGAAAAAAAAGATAAGCTAAGGGAACCCTACTACAAAGTGATGATGAATTATATGCTGCAAAATGTTTAGTTACAATAGTGACAGACACCAGGGATATTTTTACTTAAGACAGCACTTCACTTTGAATTTACCTTATCTGAATTCTCTTGGATGATTTCTTTCTTTACATTTCACAGTTAGAAATTTGTGGTTTTCCTCTAACCCATTCAAGAGTCCAAAGGTAGGGAGCACTGTGGTCCCTTCCCGTCTTTTGCTTAAGCCCTTATCTGTAACCAGGCCAGGTTTCATTATTAATGAGTCTAAAAGAGGTGGGAGAGAGAGAGGCCCATTGTCTGGCTGGTCAGAGTTGCATCCTTGAAACACGCTGAAGAGAAGAATCAGCAAGTCTACATATACACCAAAAAAATGCCATAAAAGTCCCTTCTTGGAATGCCCATTGTCTTCCTGAAGAAAATAATTTAAAATTGTTTCTGCCTGTAATTCTTAAATAACTGGCAAGATTGTCACAAATGTGGTGTGGCTGGCTCATGATGCTTTGTCTTTGGTCTATTTCAGCCAACTATAGTCAACCTGAGATAGCAGAACTGCACTCCGGAGAGCTAAAGCCCAACAGATACTTGAATCTTTCCTGTTCTTCCAGTGGAGGTTATCCAGTGCCCAAGGAGATGACTTGGCTGATTTCACAAGAGAACATAACACAGAGCACTTCAGCTCACATGGATGTCTCACAGGATGCTGTGACAAAGCTGTACAACGTTACCAGCAAGCTGAATATCCCAGTTCCTACAAAGAGCCGCACTAATATCAGCTGCTTGCTTCACCTTAGGGAGCAGCTGGGAAGCCTTGTCTCAGTCCCACTAGGCATAGGTGAGTCTCCATTTTCCCATTTCTGCATGGGTAGAAGCACAGCTGATCACAGACAGCAGCATGGTCAAGGCAGGGATTCCACATGGGGAATCTTTACAGCTAAGAGAGGGCGCAGAGAAAGAATTGCTACACGATCAAGAACACGGCCCTACTTATCCCCTCCCCAGAAGATGCTGCAGCAGCAGCAAAGCATCCTAGGAGTCTGGATCAGGCAGCAGCCAGTCTCTGGAGGAGACAGCTGTTGGGAGAGGGTGTCCCTTCACAGAAGCAGAAAACTGTTGAGGTTGGAAGATGTATCTGGAGATTATCTAGTTCAATCACTCTGCTCAAAGCAGGGTCAATAGGTAGCACAGTTGAATTTTAAACACCTCCCAGGATAAAGACTCCACAACCTCTCCCAGCAAACTGTTCCAGAGTTTGAATACTCTGATAGTAAAAAAAGAGGTTTTTGCTGGTTTAAAGTGCTTGAGCTGCTATTCTTAATCATTCCATAGAAAGAAGCAAAAGGCTAAACAGAAGAGTCCCTTGGACCATATTTAGTTCACAAACTTCCAGATAGACTGTGCTGAGTTTAAGTGTAAAGACCATGAAACTTGGACTAGTACTAGAAGCATTCCTGGTGGTTTTCATAACATTTGGCAGAATGAAGTGCACATTCCAAAATGACTATTTGAGGATTTTTATTCTGAGATTGTGTCTTTTTTCAGACACCTCTTGCAAGAAGAAGCTGGGGACATGTGTTCCATTATGGCTTTACTGCCAAATTATCTCAAGGTTCCACATGGCTGATCCTTTCTTTAAACTAAAGCAGTATTTTATTTATCTTCTGGACCAGGAAAACTTCTTTTGGCATGTTTTCATTTGTAAGCTATGGCACAAGAACATCAAAATAAAGACAATTCCCACTCGGGTCACAAGTTGGCTTGCACATGTCTCTTTTAGACAATGCTGAAGATGGAGAGCTGTGCTTCAATTAACATGAACAGGGAGCCAAGAGGGAATGGTAGCATTGCAGGAAAGCCTGCCAGGGTAGTATAAACATGCACCTTACTCCTGCACATGTAGAAGAAATTTGCCACTTGTTCTGAAAAAGTTCCACAGAGCAGTTTCCTTAATATGAATTCAGCTAAAGGATTATCAATGCCAGATACGGCACACTGCCTCTAATGTTTTTGCATTCTAGGACTTTTAGAGACTATTAAAATAAAGTCCAGAAATCTTCTAATATTTGTTCAGCTCTGCACGTTGCTCATGAGTGTTGAAATGGCTGTATTAGCCATAATGCTGTATCCTCCTCTTCCCTCTTCCATTCTTCTCTCCTCCCTGGCTTTATGAAAATAGATACCTGACAAGCAGTGATGATGAATAAGAAAACAGAAACTCCACATAAACATAAGCTTTGTTTGGCAATAACTGAAGCTGTATCAGCCGCTAATCCTGCCAACCAAAACCTCAAAAACACAAAAAGCAGAAATAGAGGGGAAGTCCTTTGAATTCTCTGCTACTTTCCCATCCCTTACAGCTTTTCATTAGGCTTTGACCATCATTTCCAACACATACCAAGTAGTAACATGTTCCAGGTTTTTCAAACTTGCATGGTAGTACAGAGCAGCATTAGCACAGTAGCTGCCTTGTAGGCTCTTGTATGAATTAAATTGCCGATCCTTCACATGCTACCCAAACCTCAGAAAGAGTTCTTGGCTTTAACTGCTGTTGAAGTGACCATTAAGATCAGGTAGTTTCACTAGTTACTGGAAATGAAAATAAAACAATGTGGATAGTGATTTACTGTCACTATTAAAGCACTGTAAAAGCAAAGGATGCTGAGGACCCTAACCTAAACTTCTAATTCATGTAACTTTGGGATGGAGTGTTTAAAGTAATTGTCACCAAATTAAATCTTTGCTGTGTGTATCTTCTGTTTTCTTATTCAGAGATTCATGAGAAAGAAATGAAGCAAGCAAAGATAAATTTCTTTGGCCCGCTTATAGCTGTGGTTGTACTGATCACTTCTGCGATTCTTCTGGGTTTTGTGATATTAAAGAAGAACAGAAATATCTTACCCACCAACCAGAGTAAGTTATTACTTTTCATTTAGCTCTACCATCCCTCAACTCACAGGCTTTACCCTTTGTAATCATCTCTTTACCTACTCTCCAGCTGCTGACAGAAAGTTAGGTTTCAGGTTGGACTTGAGCTATACTTCCCAGAGCAATTTAGTTCCTGTAACAACTTAGTCCCTCCTGCAGCAAGTCAAAGCATCTTTCTTTTTTCTCATCCTGGAATCCACTTCTCCCTCTTTTTTGTCCTCTGTGATACTGCCGTGGCATCATCTTATCATCTTTTCCTGTGGTTTCATCCTTTTTTTCTGAGTTTGGGGTAGATTCCGCTCCAAAATCATTGAACTACGTTAATCCATCCTGCCCATCACTACTTATAAGAAAGGTGGAGCTGGGGGAGGGATGAGATGAACATACATGAAGGGTCTCTGTCACCACAGAGTTGAACAGTCAAGGCATTGCTCCACCACAAGCTGCCCACACACTGGGCTGAAAGAATCATTTTGTAATGGGAACGGATTTTGATCCTGGCATTTCATTTCTCTATTTTATTCCAAGACTAGTTCTCAGCAGTCCAGGGTTTATTCGGCACTGAATCAGGCTGACATCAGAATCTATTCTTCCTTGTAGCAAGAGGGAAATGCATTTCTCAGTCAGTCCTGTTTCCCAAGGGTCCTGAGCCCCACCTTGTTCTTTTTTCAAATTCTAAAATAACTGGACATTTACTATCAAGTCTTTTTCAGCTCCTATTTATCACATTTCTGTAAACCACTTATTCATCTATTTTAGGTGTCAGTCTAGCAGTCTAGAAGCTATCCATCTTGAAACTGAGGCCATCAGCCAGACTGCTGACTGGGAACCACTTCTGCACACAGCAAGGCATGAGGTCCTATGTTCTTAGAGGTTCTGCCAGAACAAGAATCCTCCTCAGATGCCCTACAGAACAACATGCAACCCTTTTGTGTGATGCGTGAAACCTACTGCCCAGTGTTCTCTGCTTTCATTTTTGGTCCAGAATGGTAGCAAATATGATGCTCTGCCTGTCTGCATGACTACGTTTTTGTTGTATCTTTTATTATGCACTGTGACCATGTAAAATCCTGAGAGTCAGTGGAGAAAGCAGAGCTGCATGGGTTACAGAATATCTCAGAAAGAGAAAGAATTAAGCCACAATCTGTGAATCACAACCATCACTGCAAACACAACCAGAGGTAGGCTATTGCCCAGAGAATAATAGAATCATATAACCATGGAATCATAGAATGAGTTGGGTTGGTAGGGACCTTAAAGGTCATGGAGTTTCAAACCTCCTGCCTACCATGAGCCATAAATGCTTTTGGCAGAGCCACTGTGGCTTTGTACCAGTAACTTTCTTGTAAAGCTTCACATCAGAAAGAGGAACTTAAGGGCATTTCCCCACCTTCTGGGAAAAGTCATGCAATGCCTGTCAGGCATTTGAAATTAGAAATAATCTAAAGGAAATTACTTGCTTTAAGCATAATTTGTGTTTATCTTAATTTTTTTGAGTACCATCCAAGCTTTATATGCCCAGACAGTTAGTACCTCCACACTTTGTTCCTCTGTATTCTGACTGAGAGCTGTAATAGTTGTTCAGGTGGATGCAGGGATGGAAAATGATAGTGTGAGGTATCATTCATATGTGTTTACATCTAACAATACAAAATTAAACCAATAGATAATGAAAAAATATTACATAAGTCATGTTCCTTTTTGGTTGACAATGTTCTCCCTTTCTTAATTTTACTTCAAAACTTGATGATAGAGCAGTTCATACACTGTGGGAAGTAGTTTTATCTTTCAGAAAAGATCCTTTGTTTCTCTCAAAATGTGTCAGTTCTCCAATCTTGAATGATCTCTGCACTTTATATTCTTCAACAGCACTGACATCTTTCAGGAGGAAGAATGCAGCAGAACTGAGACAAAATTCTTCTGAGGTCTTGATTTTGTTTGTAGATCTGACACTTTCAGAAAGAGCAGGGACATTATCATCATATTCTCAAGACAAATTTCAGCTCAGAGTTTCAGTCTTAGAACATAAATTCTCTACAGTTTCTTCTGGGTACAAGTATTCTTTTCTGTTAAATGATGTTGTGAGTTGCTAGGTTTCACCCCAATTTTTACATTTTCAAGTGTGTGAGAGAATTGCATGTCCTTTTGAGTTAGCTAAACTATTAAACTAGTACACTAACATTCCAAGTATTTTCATTTAGATTAATATCATTCAAATATTATTAGAAGTTAAATGTTTTAAATTTTTGTAAAAGTTTATACTTGCTAGCAAACTTATTTAATGATGGATTAAAACATAAGTCTTTTTCTGTGTTGCTGTTTTTATTCTCTTTCCATTAAAGCATCATGTTAGGGAATACCAACATTTGGTGTTCTCAGGGAGGAAACATTTCCAGAATTACTTCTTGGAAGCAAATTAGTAAAAAAGGTATTGCTGCAATGACTGAGAATGGCACAGGTGGAGGTTTCATACGTTCATTTGTACATATATACATATGATATGTACATCAGCAGCTGTAACTAGTGGAAAAGGCAACATGATGGATTAGGTTTATCCTTTGCCAAGTCCCTTCCATCCTTAATTTGTTCCTAATTGGTGAAGTTGTTTGTTTTCTCCCCTGCCATCTCTCTACTTTAGGCTGTCAACCTCCTATTAACTGCTCAATTTCTCTACCTCCTATATTCTTTCCCTTAAATCAAGTCTAATTTCTTCCTCCAGGTAAAGATTTAAGGGGAGAAAAGCAGATGGGCTTCAGGGAAAATCTTAATTTGTCTCTGTGTTGAAACGCATTAATCCTCTGTACCAGCAGGTGTAATGAGCATAGTAGTAAGGTACAGGAAAAGCATAGCTGATGTGCTGGCATTTTTGTCCTTCATACAAATGCATTCAGATTTCCAGGCTATCTCTTCACACACTTCATTTCTTTCTTCACCAGCTTTCAGTCAGTTAGTGACTCCATCAACATGGCAAGCAAATGAAAGAGTATACACCCACTATGTGCCACAACATGCAACAGCTTCACTCAAAAACACCATTCCTTTATTTTTAGGTGTAACATTATGAATTTCAGCAAGTGTTAACAAAGAAATGGCAAAGGTGTGTCAAAGTAGTATCCAATGCCCTAACATAAAATTCTGTTGTCAGACTTAGAGTTGTGATAGATTCCTCACTGATTAACCAGCACTGAATCACCAAAGAGTTGAGATTGGAATGGATCTAGGGAGATTATCCAGCTCAACCCTCCTGCTCGAGCAGGGTCACCTGAAGCAGGTTGCCCAGGTCCATGTCCAGACAGCATGTGAATATGTACAAGGAAGGAAACTCCATGGCATATCTGGGCAACCTGGTGCAGGGCTCACTCATTCTTCTTGGTATAAAAGATTTCCTGGTGTTCAGAGAGAACCTCCTGAGTTTCAGTTTGTGCCTATTGCCTTTGGGCCTCTCACTGGGCACCACTGAAAAGAGCCTGGCTCGGTCTCTTTTGCACCCTCCCTTCAGGCATTTATACACACTCCTGAGATCTCTCCGAGGCTTCTCTTCTCCAGGCTGAGCAGCCCCAGTGTACTCAGCCTGTGCTCAGATGAGAGGTGCTCCAGTCCTTCGATCATCTTTGTAGTCCTTCAGTGGACTCTCTCCAGTATGTCCACACCTTGCTTCACCAGTGCTGTTTAGAGGGGCAGGACCACGTTGCCTGCTGGCAACGCTTTCCCTGGTGCAGCCCGGATACCGTTGGCCGCCTTTGCCACGAGGGCGCACTGCTGCCTCATCTTCAGCTTGTCCACAGGGCCATCCCTGTCCTTTTCCGCGCAGCTGCTTTCCAGATGGATTGCCCCAACCTGTGCATGTGCATGGGGCTATTCCTCCCAAGGTGCAGCACTTTGGATTTCCTTAGTGTTTTGTTGTTTTGTTTTTTGTTTTTTTTTTTTAAGGTTCCTCCTGCTCATTTCTTGAGCTTCTTAAGACCCCTCTGAATGGCCATGCAATTGTCTGGGGTCCACTCCTCCAAGTTTTTTATCATCTTTAAACTTGGTGAGTGTACACTTGCTCCCAGCATACACATCATTAGTGAGGAGGAAATCAGTTAGTTTTACTGAAAAATCCTTAATGCCAGTCCATGCTACTGCAACAGAGAATATTTTCCTATGGTTAACAAGTGATGGAAGAGCAGAGTGCTGCATTACCAGAATATTCTACAGTTACTTCTGAGGGGATTGTTATTAACAAAGCATCCCGTGGCAAATACCTTTAGGGGACTTTTTTTCCTCTTTCAAGTGAATTATTTGCTACTGGAGGCCACATTCAACCACAAAAATACAGTAATTCTATTAAAGGAATTCATTTATGTTTTGGTTTCAAATCCTCTTTCTTCCTCCTTTCCAAACTCAGAAGGCAAAAAGCAAAATTAAACAAATACATATATTAAATACTTCTCTACACTGGAATGCCAGGCTGTCCTAATTCATAACTGATCTCTCCCTGGTTTTCCATCTTCTGCACTAGAAGGACCATAACGCTGGGACAGGGAAGGATTTAAGCAAGACATGTTTTCTTATTTCAGGATGGACTACCAGAAGATTTTAAAGAGAAAAACTACAATTAGACAGGAAAGCTGGTAAAAGTTGAGAAAGATGGGGAAATGGATGAGGGCTGAGAAACTGTAAGGAGATAAGTGATACACTAGGCTGGCTTGCAACAGGAAGTGCACAAGCATCAAGTGCAGAGCTGCTTCACAGACTCCAGGAAAGCTGGGGAAGGCTTGCCACTAGCAAGGAGAGATTCTGCACAGAAGTCTAGAAATCTAGAATATTCCTACAGACATTGACTTGTCATACCTCCTCACATATTTGTGAAATTTATGGCAGATATGCAAGATCAAATTTTCCTGCACTCAGTGTGTTCTTGGTACTGAGACCTGCATATCTTTTGTCCATTGCTTTTGTTAATATCTTTAAACAAAAAAAACCCTCCTGAAAATCATAAAAATTATGGCCAGCCACCCATTTCTCATAAGTAATGCTTGTTCTTTCAGAAGGACATAGACCTATGAAAAAAAGGGAAGAATGAGTTGGGAATAGCTCAGATTTCAGTTCCATACCTCCATGCACAGCTGGTGCACCAGGTATAATGCCTGCCCTCTTCTGAAACATGATTTTGATTTAACCTGTACGGGTGTGAAAATGGGACAATGGCACAAAAGCAAAGGAGAGATCTTACCTTGCACTGTTAAATGCACTACTGTATCCAGAAACATAAGTCTTATTTTTTTAAAAGTCAAAATATTATAATTGGAAAATAAGTGGGAAAAGGTGATTAAGTCTCTAGAAACCATGTTTACAATGTGGAGTTTATGGAGTTCAAACTATGCAGGTGATGATGAAAATGGAGAAAGGACCTGATGAATCTGTCCAATATTCCAACACTCGAAATGACAGATTAAATAAGGAAGGTGTGAGAGATCCTTCCTACTAAGTGACTCATACTGGGGAGCCCAGAACTGGACACAGTACTTCATTTCTTTCTTTGGCAGCTCTCAGTGACTACATCAACATGGCAAGCAAATGAAAGAGTGTACACCCACTACATGCCACATCATGGTCTTACCAGTGCTGAGTGGGGGAAGAACACTCCTCCTAATCCAGTCCAGGATACCATTAGCTTTCTTTGTCACTTATATTCAGCTTGGTGTCCACCAGGACCACCAAGTCTATTTCTGCAAAGCTGCTTTTCAGCTTGTCATCTCCCAGCATTTGCTGCTGCAGGGAAAGGAGACAAAGAAGTTGAGTTGAAGGAGTGAAAATAATCAGGTTTCTTGATCGTATATGAAAGATCCAGCATAGAATACGTTTGTACTGTGGAATAGAAAGGGACTTATTTAACAAAATATGAGGTGGAAAATAAATTATGACACCTAGCAAGAGATTCTGAGTGGAAAGAAAATCCAAGACAAAGCCAAGGGAAGAAAAGAAGATGCTCTGCATCCTATTCCTTTATCGCTAGATGGTTTCTTGAAAGAATTATCAGTAGCCACAGCTTCCATTTCTCAAGTTGCCTATAGCAACAGAGCATATTGTGAGTGAGGTAGAAGCTTTTCCTCGTAGATCAGACATCCAGAAACAGAGGATCTTAAAACTGTGAGATTTTTCTTCTGAGATTTTTCTTTTTATGCCTGGGATACTGTGCAAGATCCAGTGTCCAATTACTGTTTGGAGAGTGTCTCAGCTGAGGTTTGATTGGATTGGTTGAAACAGGCCGAATTATGCTGAAGGATAACAACAGGTCACATGGCCGGTCATCTTTGTCCAGCTGTATTGGAAAAGATAATTTAAAATAATGAACCTTCAGTAAGATCTAATTCCTTATTCTGCTTTAGTTCAGAGTTAGAGCTTATACTTAAAAGGCAAAGCTATTGCTTAAGATCTTTGAAATCATGGGAAAGCAGGCTAGAAGTGCTCAGGAGTGAAAACTGTTTTGCAGACATAAGCCTTTATAAAAATTCAATTAGACTTTTAAGAAGGCATTTTGGTTTTTTTTAATTGGGTCAGTGGTTAAGTCCCTCAATATTATATATGCACCCAGAGCAGAAAGTGTACAAAAACTACTCAGTACAGGAACACAGAAGGTTTTATCAATGAAAATACAAAAATGCTTGATCAGCATAACACACTGAAACATCAAACCCCAGCTCCCCCTAAAGTGATGCAAAGCAGCCGTTTGATCCCAGAACACAGAGTTAGGAACCATGGCACATACTTATCTTCTCATATCAGTTTAACCCCTCCTAAGCTTCCTCTCACTGGCAAAAAGTGAGTGGAAGTCTGTATTCAAGGGTATCACATCCCAGACACTCATCCACAGAGGAATTTCGGCGTGCTGGTTGTATCTGCCCAGTCTAAAGCCCAGCACAAACACCTGCAGTGGCCGTACACCGTAGAGGGAAAACATAGTATGTCTTATGATGATGGTCCCCAGTCAGGCCACTGGGCTTGGGTCTTTATTTCTTCTTTCTCCTCCTTTTGCCCTTCAGGAATGCTTGACCAGCAGCACCCACAGACCACGAGCAGGCCTGGCAGCCCCCGCGCCGTCCCCTAGACTCCCTGAAGGAGGGAGCACGGCTTGAGCTGACACCCCGGGATCCTCTGGATTCCACATCAATTTCATTTGAATTCCACATCCGTTTTATTCCTTAAAAGCCGAGGCTGCAGCGGCGGTGCCGCGGGCTGA
>VYXG01003513.1:27534-86736 GCA_013397235.1 Lanius ludovicianus | reverse complement strand
TCCTGCTTCCAATCCTCCCGGCGGGAGAAGTACGGGAACGTGTTCAAGACGCACTTGCTGGGGCGGCCGCTGGTGCGGGTGACGGGCGCGGAGAACGTGCGCAAGATCTTGATGGGGGAGCACCACCTGGTGAGCACCGAGTGGCCGCGGAGCACGAGGATGCTGCTGGGCCCCAACACCGTGGCCAACTCCATCGGCGACATCCACCGCCACAAGAGGAAGGTCGGTGTGTCCCCTCGGCAAACCCCTCCTCTTCCCAGCCCCCCTTTTCCTTTCTTTCCCCCCCCGTTCTTCCCCCTNCCTTTTCCTTTCTTTCCCCCCCCGTTCTTTCCCCTTTCTTCCCTTTCGTTCCCTTCGTTCTCCACCCCCCGCGTGGGCTCCGCGGCCGCGCTGATGCCGTGAGGGGTTTCTGGGGGGGAGGGAGGGGTTGGGGGACCCGCGTGTGGCCCCAAGCCCCCCTCGTCACTCGCCAGCCCCCCGCGATGGGGACACGAGGGGAGGGCTCTTCAAAGGGCGATGTGGCAGAGGTGGGGGGGAATTGTGACCACCCCTTCTCCCCCCACCCCGAATTGCAGGGACACCCCAAAAGGGTTTTTCTTGGAGGGGGTGATCTCGTGATGCTGAGAACTTCCTTGGATTTCAGGGAATGCGGAATGCAGATGGGGGTCCCGGGGTGAAGCGGTGGTTGGGGGGGCTGCTGGGAGCTTTCTCTGTCACCCTGAGGTGAGACCTCCCCCCAGAGCCCCCAGGGCAGCCTGGTTTGGGGTGCTGAGCCCTTTTGGTGTCACCCTGAGGTGAGACACCCCCCAGAGCCCCCAGGGAAGCCTGGTTTGGGGTGCTGAGCCCTTTTGGCGTCACCCTGAGGTGAGACACCCCCCCCCAGAGCCCCAGGGCAGCCTGGTTTGGGGTGCTGAGCCCTTTTGGCGTCACCCTGAGGTGAGACACCCCCCCCCAGAGCCCCAGGGCAGCCTGGTTTGGGGTGCTGAGCCCTTTTGGCGTCACCCTGAGGTGAGACCCCCCCCCCCCCCCCGCCCCCCGCGCGCCCCGGGGGGGNCCCCCCCCCAGAGCCCCAGGGCAGCCTGGTTTGGGGTGCTGAGCCCTTTTGGCGTCACCCTGAGGTGAGACACCCCCCCCCCAGAGCCCCAGGGCAGCCTGGTTTGGGGTGCTGAGCCCCAGCGGAGGTGGGGGCTGTCCCTGTGTCCCCCCTGCTGCAGGGCTGGTGGCACTGGTGGCCGTGGTGGCACGGCTGTCACGCCTCATCCTCCACGGCTCGGGCTCTTTCCCGGCTGGATCTGGGCTGGGAGTGATTTGGGATGAAAGGGGGAGGGGGGGGTGTCCCCCCAGCTCTGCGGTGCGGGGACAGCGCTGGTGACACTGTCGGCGACACGAGACTGTCCCCACCCCTGCCCCAAGGCCAGGTCTGCTCTGCTCCCTGCTCCAGCCGCATTTCCTATTTTGGAGCCTGCAAAATCCCTTCCAAACCCCGTCCTTCCCTCTTTTCTCCTGGGGGAGACGATGGGAAAACAAACAGCACATGACACCCATTAGTCACAGTTTTTAGGAGTGACACCACAGGAAAAAAAAGCGGCGTCTGTCCCTGCCCTAAGCCAGGCCTAACTCAGCCCCTCCAATTTTGGGGTTTTTCCTGAAGGATGGAGATGTTTTGCCAACCTTGCTGTCCAAGAGGAAGGGTGATGGAGCTGCCTCCATCCAGGAGCAGAACGGGTGGCAGGAGCAGTGCAGGGGTACGGGAACGATGCCTTTTCCTCGGCAGCAGCTTTGGCTCCCGTTTATTCCCCATCCAGGGAAGGTTTAGTGGGATCAGGCAGAGATCTGAAGGTGCCTCTGTGCCCATTCCCTGCTCCTTTCACCCTCCTGCACATCTGGATTAGTTTTTGTTCCTGAAAAAGTGGCCTTTGCTTGCAATGACCTGGAAAAAAACACGGAATTCCGACCTCGAGCAGGCACAGGGGAGCGTGGGTTATGGGAATGGGGTCATGGAAAAGGGAAGCCTGACCTCTGTGGTATGCCGGTGAGTTGGGAATTGGCACCACGGCTGGGCTGGGCAGTGCCAGCCCCAGCGGGAGCGATGCCAGCGGCACAAACCCGGCAGAGCCTCTCTCCTCCGTGGCTCTTCCTGGTGTTCTCACTCCTGGGGTTTTCCTACAGGGAAAACCTACGTGGCCCACCCTAAAGCCCGATGCTTTTGGAATATTCTGAGTCCTAAAGATCTCCGCTGTGCTCCTCAAAAGCCTTTTGCCATCCTGATTAGATGTTGGAGGTTAGGAAGGAATTGTGAGGGTGGGCAGGGGCTGGGCTGGAATTCCCAGAGCAGCTGGGGCTGCCCCTGGATCCCTGGAAATGTCCAAGGCCAGGCTGGACACTGGGGCTGGGAGCAGCCTGGCACAGTGGGAGGTGTCCCTGCCCATGGATGGGGTGGGAATTGATGGGCTTTAAAGTCCCTTCCAGCTCAAGCCATTCTATAATTCCATCGTTTTTGGCATCACTTGCGATTCCAATCTGGCAAAGATCCTAATTCCTAATTCATTCCTAAATCCCAGTTGACTCCTAAATCCTAATTCCCACATCAGGGGTGGCTAAAGGCCTCCTGAGCACAGATATTCCAACAAAACCCTGTCCTAGGATGACCCCGGCCATTTCTCCCACTCCTTGGTGCTCTTTGAGCTCCCACAAACTCTTCTCCCGGGATCCCAGAGCAGCTCTGGGACAGGCCGGGAGTTAATTCTTTTTTAAGTTTTCTCTTTCATCGGCTCCAGGCTGAGCACAGAGGGCTCAGCTCTGCAATCCAGGAGTTTATCCCGATTTCTTCATCTCCTGCTGGTTGCTGCTTTCCCTGCCTCACCCACCCCGGGCTGATCCCGGCAGTCCTGAATCCTCTTCTTCCTAAAAAACCCATCCCTGAGCCGCACACAGAGATAAACTGAGCCTGCCTCTAATGGGGTGAAAATCGATCATTCTGCTCTTATCAAGATCCCGATGATCAGATTAAAGCTTTTCCCATCAGGTGCGGCCTCCTCGGGGCTCGTTAACCCCAAGCTTTTGTTCTTCCGAGCCTTCAACCTTCAACTCTCCCCTCCCCAAAACTCTGAGAGCTCTCAGGAGAAAGGATTTGGAGCTAGAACGAGCTTAAATCTTAAACCTAGCCCGAGTTGTCCTCTTGACCCGCCCGGGGTCCAAGCAAAGAACTTGGCAAAGGCAGAACTCCCCACAGAATTCCCCAGTTTCCGCAGTGAGGATGCTGCTCCTGAGAGATTCAATGAAAGGTTTGGAAGCTCCAGGTAGAGAGGAATTCCCGGGAAATCTTTTTGGTGGGTGTTGATCCCGTTTAAAGCCTTGTGGGGTTTTCCGGTGTTCAGTCCCTCTCTTAAATGCCGGGTTTTGCCTCATCTCTGAGCTTGAGCCTTCACTTGTTCCTTTTTAATTCCCTGACCTTGCCTGAAATTGAGGTGGAATTCCTCACCTGGCACAGGATTTTGGCCAAAATGAGGAAAAGCGGAGCGTGGAACCCACCTCTGCTGCCCTCCCAACCATTTGGGATCACCTCCGGCTCTTATCCATGGCCACAGATCCCTCTCATCTTCCCAAAACCCCGCGGAGCTGCATTTATTTCCAGCAGCACTGGCAGCTCCTCTTCCAGCATTCCCTGGCAGACGATCCGTGGTCTCCAGATTGTCACCGGGATGTGAAGATGAGCTCCAAACCCAACATGTTCTTGCAGGAGGGTTCTGGGATCTCGCCAGGAATCAGCTGCTCGGTGGAGCTTTCCAAGGAATTTTAGCTCCTCGGTGGAACTCCAGGATCAGCAAATTGCGGCTCTGGCCGCTGGAGGACGCTTGGATGGGATCGGGGGTAGGTGGGACGATTTAGATGTTGGAGCTCTTCTCTCTTTCCTGTTTCTCTGTCCCAGTTGATTTTGGGGATCTTTATGGGCTCGTGAACCTGTTCCATAAAGAATATCCAGAAAGGGTTCTGGGATGCAGGAGGTGCTCAGGAGGAACAAACCCCAATCCTAACCCTAGGGAAGCTCTCTGCTTTCCTATCCCAAATTTATCAAATTCCCCTCCAGGAGGCTGACAAAATTCCTATAAATTGAGGAAAGCCTCCCTGTTTTGGGAAATGAACTGTGCAGTCATTCCAGAGGGTTTGGAGCCAGCCTGGGGCAGGGATGTGGGCAGGAGGGAAGGCAGGGAGCAGGGAATTCCTGCTGCAGGGAATGGCTTCATTGCCATTGTCTTCCATGGCTCCGGCCTTGACCTCAGGTGGAGCTGGGAGATCAGAGCCATTTACAAGGGATAAATAAAAGCAACTCCAAACTCCTCTCCTGGGATATTTATCCAGGCCAGGCTGTTCCTGTTGATGTTGGAGAGGGAGCTGGGCCACCCCTGCTGGAGTCGGAGCTCCACAGTGGAATTTTTGTCTGGAATCGCCTGCAGATTCCTCACAGGAGTGACCTCTCTGGCTCCCATCTCTGGCTGAGCAGGGTCTTTGCTCCGGGGTTTTGGTGGCAGATCCCTGTGCCTGCCCACCCCTGAGGGACGATCGCTGGAGCTCCTGCTCTCCTGCTGGAACTCCCTGGGATCATTCCTGGCTCCTGCTCCATGCTCTGGTGGTCACCCCATCCTGCTCTTGTTTTGGCCACCCAAGGGTGCCACCTCTGCCATTCCCTGTCCCAGCCTGGCTCTTCCCTCCCTCCTTGTCCCATCTGATCCCGTCTTGTCAACCTCTTCAATTCCCATTTCCACCCAGATTTGGGGAGTGCTGGTTCTGGGGTTAAAGGAGCTGTAATGAGGGCAAACCAAACCTGACTTCAGGGATAACGCAGGCTCTGCTTTTATGGGATCTAATTCCAGCGGGAAGCTGGAATTCAGCCTTCCTGTGCCTGCAAGGGATCCCGGTGGAGAAGGAAATGGGAATTGGAAATGACCAGGACATGGCCTTTAGGGTTTAGGTCAAGTCTGAGCAGAGCCCGGGGCCAGGAAGGAGATTCCCGGCACAGGATCCGCACGGGAAAGGTGGGACTCAGACTTTCCTTGGGATCATCCAGCTTGGCAGGAGAGCTCCAGACTCAGAGCCATCCCAAAATAGGCACAGCCGGCTCCAAAAAAGAAAGGCAAAGAAGGACTAAAATAAAAGCAATCCATGGGATTGCTGGGGAGACATCCAGAGATTCCAGGCGGGAGCAGGGAGTGGAGCGGGGGGGGGGGACGGCCCTGGTTTGTCTCAGTGTCCAAAGCTCCATCGCTCATTAACACACCGCAATTAATGCTCTGCCTCCGAGGCACGCAAGTGTTGAGCTCATTAGCACCGAGTGGAAAGGTCCGAGGCTTTCATATCGCTGGCGAGGGGATTAAGAACACAAAAGGGGCCATAAATTTACAGCCAAATATAAACCAGCTGCTGTGGGCTGGGCTGGGGGGAGGGAAGGATTGGGATGGGGGAGAGGGCTGGAGGAGGAAGGAGGGATGGGAGGTGGCAGGAATGGACCTTTCCTACAAAAAACCCAGGTTGTTAAGAGGGTTTTTTTTTTTAGGGTTTTTAGGATTTTTTTTTTCATGTCCATCCAACCTCCTCCGTGTGGCTTGTAAATCCCACGGCAGAAAAGAAACCATCCCAATCCATCCAAGCCCTCTCCCAAAACAGGCTGGATTCCAGCTGCCATCAGCTCCAGCCCCTTCGCCATGCCCTGGCAGCCTTAATCCAGGGGTGAAAGCCTCTGGAGCAGGGAAAAGCTTCCATGGATGGAGGAGGGCTCCTGTTCCCGCTCTGGGGAAAGAATTCCTGGGCTGGGTTGGCTCCTTAACTTTAGACCAAGCAGTGCTGTCGTCTCCAGGGGTGTAAATCCAGAGTAATTCCAAGGGATTAAAAAAAAAGCGCCAAGTGGAGGAGCTCCTGGCAAAAATACAAATTTGGTTGAATTTCACAGAGCCTTCCACCCCAAAATTCCCACGAGCTCCGAGCCTGCTCTGCGGGATAGTGGCTGTGGGATTCCCTGGGAGCTGAACATCCCTCAAGTTGGATTTTCCACCTTCCTGTGCCATCCAGGGTGGGAGTTTTTGGGTGTCCTGGGAGTCATGGAGAAGGCAAAGCCCTTCCTTGGGCAGCAACGCGCTGCAATCCAGGCTCCACTTCCAAAGGGATGGGCAGCGAGTCCCAGGGATGTCAGGGAGTCTCCAAAGGGATGGGGAGTGAATCCCAGGGGTGTCAGGGAGTCTCCAAAGGGATGGGGAGTGAATCCCAGGGGTGTCAGGGAGTCTCCAAAGGGATGGGGAGTGAATCCCCAGGAAGTCAGGGAGTCAGGATCCATCCTGCACCACAGTTCCTCTGTTTTTTCCCCCCATCCTCCTCCATCCCTCCAAGCAGCCAAGGAACCCCCTCAGCTGGGGTTTGTAACCTCCCGCTTATCCCTCTGGTGATAATGGAGCTCTCCATCACTTCCCAGCAGGAATTTCTTCCATGAAATCCCTCTCAGCTGCTGGTTCTTCATCTTCCTTCTCCTTAAGGGGTGGCCTTGAGCTGGGATCACCTTGTGGGATTGTCCCAGCCCCAGTCACCTCTTCCCTGGAGGAGCTCTAATCCCCTCCTGGTCTGCAGGAGCTCCTCAGATGTTTGCTCATCCCGCAGAGGTCTTGCAGTCCTCAGGATTTCCTTGGAGGATTCCCTTTTCCAAGCCTTTCCCCCTATTCCTGCCACGGGGCCATGCCTGCTCTGGAAGGTGTTTTTATTCCTTTGGGATGAAGTGGCTGCACCACGGATTGGGAATTTCCCAACCGCCGCCTCCTGAGTGCAGCCACCTCTTGCTCTGCTCTGTTCCCAGTTTCTGGAATTCTTGGTAGGACCAAGGACTGGTTTCTTGTTAAATCTGGCTTTGTCTCTAGGAGAGACCTGTCTCTGTTACTTGAATCCATAGGGGTCCTTCCCTCTTGTCCTCTCTCCGTGCTCCGGGAAAATGCATCGGGTCAGTGAAAAACGGGAATTTTCTAATATTTCCAGCTTCCATTGGCTCCCTGGTAAAGCTGCTCTCCTCCTTTTTGTCGCCAGGGAAATTCTTGTGTCCACACCACTACTGTGGGATTTGTTGTGTGCTCCATCACCAGCTGGGATAGCTCATCCCAGAGGTTGGAATTAGATGGTCTTTAAGGTCCTTTCCAACCCAAACCATCCCAGATTCTCTCAGGAATGAGAGCTCCGACCATGCCCGGTGGGTTTGTGGGATTCTCTTTCCCCACGGCTCCAGCCAGACTCCATCCACAGGCATCCCATCTGCATCTTGGCCAGCTGATCCCACCTTTCTGATCCCTTTTCTCTGGACACAGCTCCCATTTCTTTGCCAGGACATCCATGGATGTGGGATCTTCTTCCCCAAGGAGCGCCAGGTGAATTTTATTCTCCTCGTTCTCCGTGAGTGAACAGGGAGAGGACACTTGGAGCAGCACTCCAGAGCTGATGAATCCCAGGGCCTTTTGGTATCCCCATAAATTGGGCTCAGAAACCAAAGTTGCTGGAGGGGATTCTGCTGGGAGTGGAATTTTCTGGAGACCAAGGCAGTTTTGCAGAGGGGGCGCTGAGGCAGATCCTGCTTGGTCCTGACTTTCCCCCACACCCCCTTTAACCCCTCAGCCTTAAAGGGTTTGGGATCGAAAGCAAAGCCTTAGAGGGATTGGGATCAAAAGCCTCCCGTGCCATGTGGAGGATTTGTAGGGAAGGCTCCTGGACATGGAGATTTTTGAGTTGTGGGGAAATGCAGATCTTGGGCTGAATTTTATTGTGAACTTGACTGGAAATGATGGAGTTTCTCATAATCCTTTTTTTTTTAACATTTTAAAATCAGGGCTAGGGACAACCCTCAGAGGTGCATCATGACACGGCCCAAGGATCTGAAATGATCCTTATATTTTTTCCAGCAGATTTTCTTGAGAATCGTCTGGATTTCAGTGCAGCTGCCTCTGGCAAAGCCACATCATTCCTTTCAGCCTGGAGGCTCCAGCTACTGTTCCCAGACTCCCTTTGGAGGCTGGAGCATCCACGAGGGCCTGGAGTCCTCCAGGATGGAGCCTTCCATGTGCTCCATTTTCCAGAGGAAAAAGGGGAGAACAAGAATCAGTTCTTTGCTGTGAGCAAAGGCCGAACCTTTTATAAACAGACCTCAGAGTGTCCAGGCAGGAGCAGGATTTTGTGGGATTTTCTCTCCTTTTGTGGTGCCTTTCCAAATTTTTGCTGTGTTTTCCCTCTGTTGACGCTCCCAGTACCAGGATGGCCTCTTGCCCATGAACCTGCTCCAAAAATATCCCTGCTGGAGCATGGGAATGGGCTCTGGAGAGGGGCAGGCATCCAGGATAGGGTGGTAATGGGACAGGGCTGGGACAAACACAGCCTGGTCTTTGGAAATGTGGGAAGAATTAGGACGAATCCAGGTTGAGACGCTGCTTTGGATGCTTCCTGACATATCCTGTAGGCCAAACCTCTGGCAGGTGCCAAATTAGCTCCTGAGAACCTTTCCAGGCTCATCCTGCCTTGCTTTGGTTGGGCCAGCGGCTCTGGGCTGGATGGGGTGCAAGTGGCTGATCCCAAAATTTAAGATTTCCTCCTGGAGGGGAGGAATGTCAGGCTCTGTTCCCTTTTTTGTGAGGATGTGCCAGGTGGGAGCAAGGGCTCTGCAAATCATGGATGGCAAAAGGCAGAGATTGGTGCTGGTGCTTGGCGTGGGATGGGGAACATGGAAAACATCATCCCTCCCACCCCAGTAGTGCAGGGGATCCCTGCTGGAGCTCAGAGAATTCCCTCAAATTCCCTCTCCTCTTGGCCAAGGTTTAGGGATGGGGCTGGGGCATTCTCCAGCTGGGACTGGGGGCACTTTGCTGCCACATGGAGCTGGAGCTGAGGCACTGGGAAGACATTTTCTGCCTTTGGAAAACCATAAATCCTTAAATATCCTTTTTCCAAGTGAGGTGGAGTGTGAAGGTTCCAGCCAGGCTCGCTGGGTGGTGGGGTCTCCTTCAGTCCGGGTGTGTGGTGTCAATGAACACCCTTGGATGGAGAAAATTCCCAAATTCGGCTCTTTTGGGACATATCTCAGTGTGGAAAAACTGGGGGCTCATTCCAGCACCCCCAGAAGTCCTGGCCCCGCTGTGAGCCTTCGTGGCCGGGCTGTGCCATCTCAGGGTTAACAGAGCTGAGCTTAGAGATGATTTTGCCTCTTGGCAGCTCCGGAACAACTTTTTTTTTGCCCAGATTCTCCTTGGCTTTGCCTGGATTCGCTCCTGGAGCGGCTGAGCCGCTCGGCTCGACTTCACTAGAGGGCGCAGGAATTTTAGGCTAGGAACGCGCCGGGTTTGTCGGGGAAAGTTGGCTGCCTTCTCCTCCTTTTTAATCAACTGGAAAGATGCAGAGTTGAACTGGAGGTGACTGGAAGGGGATCCAGACTTGTGTCTGGCCGGGGAAGGATCTGCTGACATGTGGGATTAGGCGGTGCGAGCGCGGCGGCGGCCGGGACGGAGCAGCGTGGCCGGGGCTCGGGACGTGGTTGGGAGCTCCAGGGAGCAGCCAGCTGGAGCAGCCTCCTGGCACAAGGAGAGCTCCCAAAACTGCGGAGAAAGAAAAAAAATCCTGCTCACCCCCCAGTGCTTAATGCTGCCCTTTGTCAGGCTAGGCAGGGCCGTGTTGACCCCATAGGGGTTTGATCTTCTCTTCCCAAGGGTCCTCCTACCTGTTCACATCGATCCTTGGGACAGGATCTTCCCTCTTGGGAGCCTGGCTTGATCCAGGGGTGTGGATCCAGCCCCCACCACCGCAGCAGCAGTTTTGGGACCAGAGGCACATCTGGGACTGCGTCCTTTTTTTCAGGGAGCAGGGGGTCCCCAAGTGCTTCTCCTGTGGGAGATGGGAAGGGTGAGGCCAGGAGCCCCAAGGACCACCTCCATGGGGATGGTGGCTCCAAGCAGGGATGTAGACCCGGTGCTCTTAAAGCAGAGGTTGTCCCCTCATTGGCCCTGCTTCCAGCTGGGGAAACTGAGGCGTGGGAAGTGTTTGGGGACATTCATCCGTCCTTATTCCAAGCTCCTCAGCGTGGGTGAGGGGCAGATGAGAGCCTCACCGGGAGAGGGTGGTGTACCTTTGCTGGCCCCACCCCGGTGGCCTTGTCCCTTCCCTGTGGAACAGCTCATGGATGCCGCTCTGCGTCAGTGTCCTGCTCACAGACAAAGGAACCGGCCCTTCCCCACTCCCTCCCCACCTTCCCCACACAGCCGAGTGGCTCGGCTTTACCCCCTCCAGCTTCTCTTGCCCGAGCAGCTGCTTTTCCCAGCAGAAAATGCCTGAACTTCGCAGCCTTTCCGGGCTCCAAAGCCGCTCTGGATGCAGGCAGGAGGCGGCCACAGCCGCCCCGTCCCGCGCCCTCGCCGTGCTCTCACTCCCTGCTGTTCATTCATTCATTCATTGATTCCTCCTCTCATTCATTCATGCTTCGGCTCCCTGCGGCCATCCAGGGATGGCTCCTTGTCTCCAGGCTGATCTGCTTGGATTTTCTTCCCTCTCCATCCTCCCATCCCAGGATTTCCGTGGGGAGCTCCGCTCTGTGCCCGCCGTGCGCCGAGTTCTACCCAAGGCTCAACCTGGGGTGTCGTGAAGCGGCTCTTGTGGAGCCTCCGGAGCCTCCTGCCCGGAGCTGCGAGGGGACAGAGGTGTTTTTTCACCAAACAAACTCCCAGGGAACGCCGGGCATTAGCAATGAGGGGTCGCAGCCAGGAAAATATTACCTTTCCCTTGGAGTGCTGACTGCGGAGGAAATTCTCACATTTACAGCTCCGGCGAGCCCGGCGCTCATGGAAAAGAGGGGGCGGCTTTGATTTCGCTCCTCTCGGTGGGTTGATAACTTGGCAGCCCCCCCACCTCGCCTCCATTCCCGCCGGGAAGCGGCCACCGGTGGAGGCTCCGGCGCGCAGCTCCCTCCTTGGAATCCTGGTTTAATTGGATTTTCCTGGAGGCCTGCGGTGCGTGCGCGTCCTGCCCCGCGCGTGTGTGTAGGTTAATAAAAAATAAACAAACAGCACTTTCCCCCCTTTTTTCGGGGAGGGATGCGGCGGGAATGCCGAATGAAAGCGCTGCTGTGCTGGGAAGGGACATTCCTGGCATTGCTGAGCTCCTCGTGCGGGCCCGGGCCCAAATTGGAGGAAAAAAATTGGAGTAAGGAGCCGTTAGCGTGGGGGACCTGGGGAGGCCCAGTCCTGCTCACTGTTTACTCGCAGAGCTTAAATTAATGCTGGCTGCTGACATCAGGAATTTTTTTTTTCCTGGTTTCCCAAGGAAATGAGCCGAGGGCGATCGCGGCCTCTGCGTACGTGCAGAGGCTCTTCCCCACTTGAACCCCTGCCGGAGTTCAGCCAGGTTCCACAGAGATCCTAAAGGCTCCAAAATAACTATTTTGCTTCATTTTACATGCATTTAAAAAAAAAAAAATAGAAGAAGGTGGTGGAGAGGTGGGAGGAATTGTCGGAGCTTCCCGTTGGGGGAGTTGTGTTTTCCCATTGTGTTTGCCTGTGTACCCATGCTGGACACTGGAGGATCCCTGTGGAAAAGGGGTATTATTGACACCCAGACCTTGGGATGAACATAACTGGGATCTGTCAGACACGGAACGCTGGCTCTGTCCCTCCTGCCACGCACGGGATGAGGGAATTCCTCCCCTCCTCGCTTTGCTCCTTTCTTCCCGGGAGGAGCTGATGTCCCTGGCAGCTTTTTTTAGGAATTGGTGGTTCTGGGTGAAGAGTTTGGAGCGGTGACAACTCCGTGTGGGACACGTGATGAGAAGGCCAAGGGTGCTGGGGCTGTGGAGAAACCTCTCCTTGTCTTTTGTAGGTTTTCTCCAAGATTTTCAGCCATGAGGCTCTGGAGAGTTATCTCCCCAAGATCCAGCTGGTGATCAAGGACACCCTTCGGGCCTGGAGCAGCAACCCCGAGTCCATCAACGTGTACCACGAGACGCAGAAGCTCACGTTCCGCATGGCCATCCGCGTCCTGCTGGGATTCCGCATCCCGGACGAGGAGCTCGGCCGCCTCTTCGAGGTCTACCAGCAGTTCGTGGAGAACGTCTTCTCCTTGCCCATGGACCTGCCCTTCAGCGGCTACAGGAGGGTGAGATTTGGGCGGGGTTCTCCACCCTGATAGCACTGGTTAATTAACAGGCGGTGATTAATCCACACCTTTCCCGGTTCTCAGTGGGGTTTCTCGTCCTCTGACCACAAGGAGCCCATTTTGGGCCACTCTTCCTGACTTGGAGGAGAAGACAGAGGAAGAGCCACTCCTTGGTGGTTAGAGTGGTTTGATAACATTAAATAGTTAAGACTTCCCAAATTTCATTTGTATTTTTCCTCACTCGGCAATTTTCCTTTATTTTTTTCACTTGTGAGACCCTTCTCCTTTTCATTCCCTCCTGTCCTTGGAGTGAAACAGGTCCTTGTAATTCCCATAACTAAAACAGATCCTTGCAATTCCCAGAACTAAGACAGATCCTTACAATTCCCAGAATATTCCAGGTTTTTTGATGAATGATGCAAAAAGAAAATGTAACAAATAACAGACATTAAATCACCTTTTTTTTTCCACGGGGAATTTTGATAACAGGAACACGGGGGATCAAAATTTATTTTTGGGATCTCCCTGCAAATTTTCCTTTTATTGGTATGTGCCCATGGGAATGATTCCACCCCCTCGCAGTCTGGAGTCATTCCCAGCAGCAGGTTAGCCCCGAGCAGCTGCACTCACGCAGGAATTGCTTTACTGGGACCAGGTGATCCAATTGCTCGGGAAGAGGATTCTTTGGGATGAATGGGCCTTCCTTTCAGGGACAATTTTCCCAGGGATTCCCATACATCCCAGGAGGAGCTGGGGGCTGTGAACCGGTGCCGGACAGGGGCTCCCAGCCCTGACCCATCATTTACACCTAGGTGTTGATTACTCCGCCTGTGATCTCCCCCACTCCGGCTTTACTCCTCCTGCCCAGGGGACACCTCCAACATCTTCACACCCCTCTTTGAGCCTCTGCTTTTATGGCTTGGACCTGTCCTGAGCATGTCTGCAGCTCCTGGGATGGGCAAGGTGCTGCTGGTGGTGTGGTCTGACCGCTTCCTGCTCCACAGGGAATCCGGGCCCGGGAGACGCTGCAGAAGGGGCTGGAAAAAGCCATCCAGGAGAAGCTGCAGAACACACAGGGCAAGGACTACGCTGATGCCCTGGACATCCTGATCGAGAGCGGGAAGGAGCATGGCAAGGAGCTGACCATGCAGGAGCTGAAGGTAAAGCTCTTCCCTGGGGTCGCCTTGTGATTATTCTGCTCAGGGCAGGGCCTTCCTGAAGGGAAAATGTGTGGGATGCTCCAAGGAGGAATTTCTGGGGCAGACCTGAGATGAGCGGTGAGAGCCGGGGGACCATGATGTGTTGGTGGATCCTGGGCTGGTGGGTCCAAACCAGTTGCTTTGTTTACTTGATGATTGTGCCCAGCCCTTTCCACAAAGCATTCCCTGAAATTGTTAAGCTTGGAAAAGACCCCTGAGATCTCCAAATCCCACCTCCTACCCCACTAAACCATACCACTAAGAGCCACGTCCGCTCAGTTTTTTAACACTTTGAGGGATGGTGACTCCACCACTGTCCCGGGCAGCCTCTTCCAATGCTTGGCCCCTCTTCCAGGAAGAAAATTTTCCCTGATAGCCAGCAGGAACCTCCCTGGTTACAACAGAAGCTTTCAGCTTTGATCAGCTTCATCCCTTGACCCTTCCACTTTTCCTGGTGCCTCCTTTGCGGGGCGCAGGTGCCCTTCAGCAGGTTATCTGCAGCTGGGTCATGGCAGGTCAGGAGCCGTCTCCTGGGCTTTTTGTCCTGCCTGTCTGATCCTCAGAGGCTCTGTGGGAAGCTCCCTGTGGCGGCTGCCCAAGGAGGGACCTTCCAGTTAAACGTGACCAAGCTGTGGCTGCCCCATCCCTGCAAGTGTTCAAGGCTGCTGACAATGGACACAAACTCTGCCCCGATTTCCCTCATCCATGCTGGTGGGTGGGAAATCACCAGCGAGAATCCATCTTCCTCCAACATCTCCCTTTGTAGGTCACATTCCATTTTTCCCTCTCCCAGCTTTGTGATGTGACCCCTCCTCAGGTCACCTGGCCCCTTTGGATCTTAAATCTTTGGAGCAGCTCTTCTGGGGAGATATTGTGGCTGCCCCATCCCTGGGAGCATCCAAGGCCAGGTTGGACAGGGCTTGGAGCAGCCTGGGGTAGCAGAAGGTGTCCCTGGGGTTGGAGCAATGTCACCTCTATGTTCTCTTCCAGCCCAAACCATTCCATGATTCTAAGGCCAGGACGGAAACTTCTGGGGAGAAGAACACCCCACGGCACCTTGACGTGATGAGGTCGGTGCCCTCTGTGCCTCCCCCCTTTGTCTCACCCTGGCTCTTCTCCCGTCCCCCAGGACGGCACCCTGGAGCTCATCTTCGCCGCCTACGCCACCACGGCCAGCGCCAGCACCTCCCTGATCATGCAGCTCCTCAAACACCCGCGGGTGCTGGAGAAGCTGCGGGAGGAGCTGCGGAGCAAAGGGATCCTCCACAACGGCTGCATCTGCGAGGGCTCCCTGCGCCTGGACAACATCAACGGCCTCTACTACCTGGACTGTGTCATCAAAGAGGTGCTCCGGCTCTTCACCCCCATCTCTGGCGGGTACCGCACGGTGCTGCAGACCTTCGAGCTGGACGTGAGTAGTGCTGCGGCCTGAGCTCCCCAAAACTGCCAAGCTCGCTTGAGCCTGGCTTAGAGGAGACCTCTGAAGGGGGTAAATGAAGTCCTGCCTAATTAAGTCCTTCTCCCAGACAACCAGCGACAGGATAAAGGGACGCAGGTTTCAGCTGCACCAGGGGAAGTTTAGGCTGGGTATTAGGAAAAAAATTCTTCCCAGAAAGTGGTGTTGGCCATTGGAATGGGCTGCCCGGGGAGGTGTTGGAGTCACCGTCCCAGGAGGGGTTTAAGCAAAGCCTGGATGTGGCACTCAGTGCCATGGCTTCGTTGGTAAGGCAGTGTTAGGTCACAGGTTGGACTTGATGAGCTCAAAGGCTTTTCCAGCCTAATTAATTCTGTGATTGAGGTGATGGGATTTGCTCCGGATGCAGCAGAGTGATGGGATGTGGAGCAAGGGATGCACTGGGGCTGTCAAAGAGCAGACGGGTGTGATGCTTCAAAGCCCAGCTCGTGACAGTGACGCCAAATTCTGAGCTGGGGTGTGACAGGGGAAAGGTTTACGGCAAAGGGCATCTCCAGGCTGCCGGATGACAGGCGGATTAGTCACTGCCATGGCTGGAATTTCCTCCCAGCAAAACAAAATCTCGGGAGCTGCCTTGTCACTGTAAATCCCCCTAACGCAACGGTTTGAGTCAGAGACCTTTTAAAGTGCTCAGGGGATGATAAATCCACCCCACTTCTCATCGCCCGGGCACTGACGTGGGTGTTGGGTGGGTGGTGCTGACAGGCAGCGGGGTGTGGGATGCTCTGGGATGCTGTGGGATGCTCTGGGATGCTCTGGGATGCTCTGGGAAGGGCTGGGTGGTGTGTGGGGCATGGCACAGCACGGGAGGAGCTGCTTCCCCTGCTTGGCACCACAGGGCTCCTGGTAGGCAGCTCCTGCCAGTGACCACAGAGCAAGCGGATGGATGGATCATCCCACGAATTCTTGGGATAGAGGGAGGAGTAAAGCCAGGATTCCCATCTCTTTGTGGTTTTCCTTCAAATCTGCATCACACTCAAGTGATAAACCCAAAAGAAATGGGAATAAGCAGGGAAGACTGTGAGGGGGGTGAGGCCTGGCAGAAGCTGCCCGGGGATTGCGGATACCACATCCCTGGAAGTGTCCGAGGTTGGATGGGGCTTGGAGCACCCTGGCATAGTGGGAGGTGTCCCTGCCCATGCCAGGGGGTGGCACAGGATGGGTTTAAGGTCCCTCCCAGCCCAAACCATTCCACGGCTGTGGACACAAAAATGCTGCCAGCATGAGAAATCCTTGCTATTTTTCTAGTCCTGTGGGAGGCTTTTCTCTCTCACAGAAGCTGTCAGTAAGTTTGAACACCTGTGACCTTGTAAGGCTTTGTTTATAGTTCAATAGAAAAATATTTTGATAATGGATGTTTTAGGATTTTGACCAACGACCCCAAGGGGTTGGTGTGTCTTTGACCAATCAGCTTATGAAGAAAAGGTCTATGATACAGGGGGAATTAATTCATAAATTCATTCTTCTTAGAGCATCATTCCTGCCTGCTGGTCTTCTCTCTCCCCTTCTCACGGCCACTACCCCGGGGGCCTGCACCATACACGATCTCAGGAGAACAAAATTCCTTTATCTCCTTCCCCTGTTCCCTCTCCAGCACGACTGACCCACTCTGTTCTTCTCCCCACCCCTTTCCCACCTCTCTGCAGGGTTTCCAAATCCCCAAGGGCTGGAGTGTGATGTACAGCATCCGGGACACCCACGACACCGCTCCCGTCTTCAAGGACGTGGATGTCTTTGATCCCGACCGCTTCGGGCAGGGCCGGAGCGAAGACAAGGACGGCAGGTTCCACTACCTCCCCTTCGGAGGAGGTGTACGGACCTGCCTGGGGAAGCACCTGGCCAAGCTTTTCCTCAAGGCTCTGGCCATCGAGCTGGCCAGCACCAGCCGCTTCGAGCTCGCCACCAGGACTTTCCCCAAAATCACCCTGGTGCCCGTGGTCCACCCGGTTGATGGACTCAAGGTCAAATTCTTCGGACTGGATTCCAACCAGAACGAGATCCTGACGGGGACAGACGCCATGCTGGGGGCCACCGTNAGTTGAGCTGGGATGGCTGACCATACACAGTATCTAAATATTATAAATATATATATATATATATATAAATATCTATAAAACACTTCTGCTGCCAGGAGGAGAAGGCCTGACTGCGGGAAAGGCTTTGGAATCAGCCGAGGATCTGAGGTCTGGTGTCCCGGGGCAGCTCTGGGGTGACCTCTGACCTTTTTTTTTTTTAACAGTGTTAAATTAGCTGGTGATAACAGTGTTTTTATGGTTTTTGAGGGTTTGTTTTGTTTTTTTTTTTTGTTTTCATTTGTTTGGTTGTGTTGCTTGTTCGGGGCGTTGGAGCCGTTCCTTGGCCAGGGGGAGACAACGCTGCCCATTCCCAGCCCCTCTCCCGCTGGTGCCGGGGCAGGCTGGGGAGGAGGAGGGGTCCTTTTGCTTTCCCAAAAACCTCTCCTGTGGTGTCTTGCCCGGCCTGAGTCATCCCCAAGGCCTCGGGTGAGGCAGATTTGCCTTTTCCAACATGTTTTGGGGCTCTGGGGAGGGGGACGCCCTTTTTTTCTCTTGTTGAGTTTCCTGCTGCTGCTACACGGCCTGCGAGCACCCCTTCCACCACAGCCCCAAGCCAGTCCTGGGCAAAGGCACTGGGCTTTGGGGACATTTCGGTGCCTTTGCTGTCCCCTCAAGGGGCTGGCACCAGCCCCGAGTCCCAGCTCCTGCCAGAGGCATTTGCATTAAAGGTGATGTCTCGAATTGAGCCAGCGCTCGCCTTGGTTTCTCTCGTGTTGGGGTTTTTTGGTGATGGGAGAGCTCAGCAGGAAGAAGAGGGCTCCGTGTCAGCTTCCACCCCGTATCCCAGAAGAATCCCAAAGCCTCTCCAGCACAAGCCAGGAGCCACTGAGAGGTATCTTGCCTTCCACTTGCTGGGGAGGGGTTATTTTATTTTGGTTTTTTGCATGCAAGAGGCTTCTGGGTTGAGTTGGAGATTTGGGGGGTTGTGTTGGGAGAGTGGGGAGCAAAAGCTCCTCGAGCACCTGGGCAGGTGCTGGGGTCAAACCAGAGCCAAACACCAGCTGGGGAGACCCTTCTGTGTCTTGGGGCAGCTCTTCCAGCCCATCCAGCCCCGCTCCTGTCCCATCCCAACCCTCTGAGGTGGAGCAGACCACAGGAGGTGACGGGAACCGATCTCGCTCTTGGGGGGCAGCTTGGCTTCCAGCTCCAAAGGGTCCAGAGAAGTCCAAGGGCTTGGAATGGGGAAGGAGAAGGGACAGGTGTGGCTCACCAGGTGGCTTTGCAGGTTGTGCTTTTGCCTCTCTGGCAAGAGGTGCCTCTTGGGAAGGTCGCAGGAAGTGTGAAGCGAGCGGAGGCGAGGCTGCCTTGGCCGGCCCGGCGCTGGCAGGGGCAAGGAGGAGGGAGGCAGGTTTGGAGCCAAGGGAAGCACTTGAGTTTGGAATGCTGTCAGCCAAGCTGCCAAAAATCCCCCCGGAGCATCCCAGGGGATGGTGCTCCCTCCCACTGGGAGGCACAGCTTGATGTAAGCTGGAATAAAACTCCCAATCTTCTGGGATTCCCAACTCCCTTTCCGATCCCGACCTCATTTCTGGGTGGTGACCACCGTGCCAAACCCCAAAGGAAGGTCTCAGGAGCCCTGGAGCAGAGGGTCAGAGTTTTCCAGCCTGGACTTTTTGAGTGGAACACCACTAGCTCAGGCCCTGTTGGGATTCCAGGTGTTCCCTTGCCCCTGATGGGGAGAAAACTTTCCCAGTGATAAAAGGAGCTTGGTGCAAATCCAAATCCCAAAGGGCCAAGGAGAACAAGCTGGAGAGAACAAGGAGAGAAAGCTGGGTGTGGTGGGAAGGGGGAGACTCCCAGGGACAAACACCCGGGGAGAGGCGATGGCCAGGAGAGGTGTCCGTGCTTTGGGGATGGAAGGGGGGTGAGCTGCAGGGTGAGAACGCAGCGGGCGCTCTCCGGGAGCCCCCACTTCCATCCGGGATCTGTGCTTGGGGAGCGGCGAGCTGGGGAAGGGCAGGGACAGCCAGGACAGAAGGTCTGGTTCGGGCTAAATCCCTTGGACAGACTCTCCTGGAAGGGCTCAGTCCCTCTTCCCGTGGGGAAGGGGCTTTTCCCCGAAATTTAGATTTTAATTTCCGATGTCATTCCAAAGTGAGAACCAAACCTGCTCTGGAGTGAGCTTTGATGGGAATGGGAGCTGCAGCCATCCCCAAAATTCCATTTACATCCCGTGGATATACAGTGTCTGTGTGGGGGAGTATTTAATCCAGGCTGAAGTAAGTCAGGCTTTGTTGTTCCAGTCCTAACTATTATAACTTGACTAAAAAAAAAAACAAAAGAAGTTGCTGCAGTGGGTTTGCAGAATAAAGCACTTTGAATCTCAGAATTTTTTGTTGTTTTTTTTTTAATTAGCACAGTCCAATTTGCTATAATATTATTTTATACACAAATTTTTTTTTTTTTGGTCTGTCTTTATAAACTATTATAAGTGCTATTTTTGTTATAATTCAAAAATAGACATTTAGGATAAAGTTGTGCTGTTAAATATTTGTTATTTAGTAAAAATATGATTTTTTTTCCTCTTTATTGTAAACGTTGTCTGGGAAAAAAATATTAATGTTTTATCCTATTTGTTTTTAATATTAAAAAAAAAAAAAGGAAAAAAGCACTTGTGGGGTTTTTTCGTTTGGGAATTGGTGCCGTGTGAGGTTGTGTTGCAGTCATGTGGGTTTTAATATGTACAGAACATTCTGTGTCCCATATTAAAATGAATGTTGTGTATTTTGTGATCCCAAAATAAAACAAAACAAAACAAATCATCCCTGTGGCTCCTTTCTAGAATTCCAGAAGGAAAAGGGTTGGAGCTCCCAAGTTTTGGTCTCGTGTTCCAGCTGCAGCTCCTCTGAAGGCCTTGTGGCCTCCTGGGTTGGGATTTCAGGGAGAAACATCCCGGGAATTGGGGCACCCCATGAAGTGGGATTTTGGCATCCAGCTCCGTGGCCAAGGTGAACCCTGGTTGATATGGACACAAACAGAGGAAATTGAGCTTAAAACCAGAATAAATTATGGGGGCGATGGTCAAGCATTGAATCAAGATGTCCAGAGCTTGGGAATCTCTGTCCCTGGAGATTGGACAGGGGTCTGAGCCACCAGACCGAGGTGAATCCCAGCTGATAGGGACCCAAACACAGGAAATTCCCCTTTAAAATAAAATATTTTTATGGGGAGAATGGTCAAAAGCTGGATCAAGTGGGAGATGTTTGGAGTCTCCATCCCTGGAGGCTGGACGTGATCCTGAGCCAATTGTTCGAGTGAATCCTGGCTGATATGGATCCAAAAGAGGATAAAATAAAATAAAAATAAAACCAAAACAAACAAACAAACACCCCAAACCAAAACCCAATAAAATAAAATAAAATAAAATAATGGGGACAATGGTGAAGTGTTGAATTAAATGGGAGAGGTTTGGAGTCTCCATATTTGGAGACTGGACGTGGACCTGACCAAGGTGCCACAGCTCTGAGGTCCAACCCATCCCAAGGTTTTTGGGCAGTCCAGGACACCCAGTTTCTGCCCAGAGCTTTCTCCTCTTCCCAGCAAGAGAAATGAGGGAAGGGAAAGCAAATATTCCAGCTGAGCTCCTGTCCTGGTCCTTGCTGCCGGTTTTTTCAGGAATTGCTCCGTATGGAATTGGCACAGGAGACCACCACGGGTGGAAGAACAAACACCCAGCTGCTGAGTGCATGGGCCGGTGGAGCAGACGAGGCAGGACAAGATTCCCGAGGTGGGAATGACCCCGGGATGTGCAGCAGGTGGGGTGGGAGCGGCCGGGTGTCCCCACCCTCTCATCGTTTCCCATTTAGGCTGTGGAGAGATTGACTCCCCCTCCTCAGCATGTCCTGGATTTTGCTGGCAGCTGGGATTGCTTGGAGCTTTTTAAACCATAAATGTTTAAGGATCTTCTGGCCCTGGCTGGTGGGAGAAGAGCTTTGATGAGATGTGCCAGGACAAGCTACTGGTGGGAGCTGCAGCTGCAGCTGCTCCGGCGTGGAGCCGGGGCGGGCTGGGAGTGCTTAGGGTAATTAGGCAATTAGTGAGGCAATTGGCTTCTGTCTCCTTCCTCTTTTCCCCATAAATAGGGCCCTGATGGAGCCCTGGCCGTGGTGGGAGTGCTGGAGAACAGGATGTTGCTTCCAGTGATGGCATCCAAAGGCAAGTGAGGGCTGCGGGAATGAGTAGATCTTTGGCTGGAAAATGTGACCGTGAAACCCAAGCCCAGGTCCCTTTGGAGCAGCCAGAGGCTCCAAGGCTCCTTTCCCTCCCTTCAGAGCTTTGTGGCCACTTTTTTCCCACTTCAGGATGTGTCCTGCCAGCAAGGATTTTGCCGGCTCTGTCCTGGCTGTTGCCAAAATCCACCCTTGAGCTGCGCTCATCTCTGCTCCTGTCCCTTTCCCAGCCCGAGGTGGCACCTCCCCGTCCTTTCTGTCCCGCCCAGCTCCCACAAACGCCATCTGTCCCCTCTGTCAGAGCAGGGAAGGTCATTTCCTTTTGGGATTTCTTCGCTTCCCGCCGCTCCCCTCCCTCTGCTTGCACTTATTTATAATTTATTGGTCATTTATGGCTTTCAGCGAGGAGCTGCACCACCCCTGGAGGGGGATGAGGTGTCTCACTCTGCTCCAACAGAAGCAGGGAGAGGTTTTTCTTTGGGATGGCCTCACGGGAGCTGCTGGATCCCGTCATGGGTCCCTCGGACTCCGTGTTCTTTCCACTCGGCGCCGGCTCCGCGGCTCACGTTACTCCCTTGGTTTTAACTCAAGCTGAACTCTTGGAAAGTTTCCTTTTAAAGGTTGTGTGTGAGAGCACAGAAAAGGTGTGTGAATGCATCCACGGAGTTTTATTTTTTCCTCCCCTCTTTTTTCGCCTCCTTTTTTCCCCTGTCAGAAAACAAAAGGGAATTTTGGCTCCTGCAAAACTAAATGGGATTCTGGTATTGGCCCTGTGAGCCCTTGAAGTGTGGATTTAACCTGAAAATCTCCAGGCTCAGGCCCTTCCAAGGTAGAGCTGAGCTAAAATCTTGCAGTGTCCTTAAATAACGTTTGCAGGAATTATTGAAGGGAGGAAAATGGGAGAAAGGGATGGATTTCCAGGTGGTTTCTTGGCATTGTTTTTCTCCAGAATATTTTAGGAGCCCTTGTGGACCTTGTGCTCTGGTCTTGGCTGGAACTAAAACGTGGAAGGTGCCTTGGAATAGAATAAAATGGAATAAAACAGAATGTTCTGGAAGGGAAGGCTCCAGGAGAGCTGCCGAGGGACTGGGGGCAACGCATGGAGGGACAGGACACAGGGAATGGCTTCCCATTGGGAAAGGGCAGCTTGGGCTGGCAGCTTGGGAAGGAATTCCTGCCTGGGAGGGTGGGCAGGGGCTGGGCTGGAATTCCCAGAGCAGCTGGGGCTGCCCCTGCATCCCTGGCAGTGCCCAAGGCCAGGCTGGATGGATTTGGATCCACCTGGGACAGTGAGAGGTGTCCCTGCCATGGAATGGGGTGGAGTGGGATGATCCTTAAGGTCCCATCCAACCCAAATAATTCCATGTAGGATTTGCTCCCCAAGTTTAGACTCCTGGGGTGAAATGAGCTTGGAATTCTACTTGCATCCAATTCCCTGCTGACCTCCTGAGAAAAAACTGGCTGAAACCCCAAAATAAATCCTCATAAATCTTCCAAAGTGTGGGGATAATAATTTAGAGTGCCTAGACAGCCTCGTGGTTTGATTTGTACTTCTAAAAATGATAAACTGTGACAGCAAACAGGATGTAAAGTGCTGGGACAGCAAATGGATTTCTGGCAAATAATCCTTTCTGAAGGTCTCCCTCGGCACTTGGAATGAAGGATTCTCATTTTATCCCAGGCTAGGAATTAAATTTTCCCTTCACAAGAGATGATTACACCAAAATCCTGACTTGGAGCATCTCCCTGATTGTTTATTTAACAGCTGACATGGGATTTTTGAGCTGATAAAACACAAATGATAAATGCTTGCATGGAAAAATGTGGGAAAGGGAGGGGCAGGGAAGCTTGCAGGTCGTGGCTGAAGTCTCAGTGGATTTGTGTGGGTTTTTTGGGAATAATGTGCACTGGAGAGACCCAAAATTAAGGAACGAAGGGTGGGTTTAGCCACAACGTCCACGTGAGGCTTCACTCTTGTTCCTTGGGGTGGTTGCTGCATTTTTCATGGAATCATCCTCATAAAAACATGGAATGAGTTGGAAGAGACATTAAAAATCTAATTCCAGCTCCTCCCACCATGGGCAGGAATGCCACTGATTATCCATATGAAATCCAGGAGTTGGTCTTTCCATGGTGGCTTGAGCTTCCCAGAGACTGGGAAGATCCCAGAGGCTGCAGGGGGAGATCCTCACGATGGAGACCTCGGGAAAGGTCTTGGTCAGGGTGGGCTTCCCAAATGGCTTCCCAAAGCATCATGGAGAGGTGGTGTGGAATTCAGTTAAGGTAAAGAATCCCGGAATATCCTGAGTGGGAAGGGACCCACAAGGATGATGGATCCACCTCCTTCCCTGCTCAGGGAAATCCCAACAACCCCACCCTGGGCATCCCTGAGAGCATTGTCCAAACACTCCTGGAGCTCTGGCAGCCTTGGGAATGAGACCAGTCCCTGGGGCACTGTTCCAGGGCCTGACCACCCTCTGGATAAGGAATCTTTTCCTTAATCCAGCCTGATCCTCCCTGGCACAGCTCCAGCTGATCCCTGGGTCTTGTCCTTGCTCACGGGGAGCAGAGACCGGAGCTGCAAATCCCCAGGAGTCCCCCCGGGCTCCTCTTCTCCAGCTGAACATTCCAAGTGCCCTCATCCACTCCTTGCATGGCTCCTCCAGACCCTTCCCCATCCTCATGTCCCTCTTTTGGATGATCTCCAAGAGTTTTGGATATTTCTTGGATTGTGGTGCCCAAAGCTGCCCCAGAGCAGGACAATCCCCTCCTTGGGCTGCGTCCTTGAATCCCACTCCAATCCCAAGGACTTCAAACGCCAATGTTCCCTGAGGATTCCAGCAGCTCAAACCACCGATTCTTAAACACCGAGAGAATTCCCTTTCCACAGTCAAAAATTCCCTTTTAACCATCAAACCCCAGCCTCCAAACAACCTTCCCGGCATCCTCCAGTTCGTGTTACAACTCCGTGTCCTCCTCCAGCACCGGACAAAGTCAATGGATGTCTTTCTCTCCAGCTCTGGAAGCTCAGGCTCTTCCATGCTTTTCCCCCCGTTAGAAATACAGATGGGATATATATCGATGTATATTTGTCCTGAGGTATCGAGTGGGAGCCTTTGTTATGGAATGAGAGCTCCTTTTCCAGGGTAAGGAGCAGTTTTCTCTGGCATGGGAGCTGTGTTTAGTCTACATTCCCAGATCCCTTTTCCTTGAACAATATTTGCCCAATTACGGCTCCACGGATTCGTTTGGCTCAGGAGGGAAAGGTTGTTTTTGGGATGTGCTGGGGGGGGTGCAGGGAATGACCCCAAACAACTGGGATGTGCTCCTTGGGTACCCCTGAAAGGCAGGAGCGGCTCTGGTGTCCCACTGTACCAAATTCCTGCCTCTGAGCACGGCCAGGAATGTGCATTGAGGGAGAGGGGATGTCCTGGGATCGGTGACCATCAGCCCAGGTGGGCACTCGGATCAGGAATGGTGTCCAGCAGGATCAGGGAAGGGATTGTCCCTCTGTCCCAGGCACTGCTGTGTCTGGTTCTAGGCCCTTCCATTCAGGACATGGAGGGGCTGGAGCGTGTCCAGGGAAGGGAGCTGGGAAGGGGCTGGAGAATTCCTGAGGGAGCTGGGAAAGGGGCTCAGCCTGGAGCAAAGGAGGCTCAGGGGGGACCTTGTGGCTCTGCACAACTCCCTGACAGGAGGGGGCTCAGGGGAGGTCGGGCTCTGCTCCCAGGAAACAGGGACAGGAGGAGAGGGAACGGCCTCAGGCTGGGCCAGGGCAGGGGCAGGGTGGGCATTGGGACAATTCCTTCCTGGAAAGGGTGCTCAGGCCTTGGAAGTGCCCGGGGAGGTCTGGAGTGCCTGTCCCTGGAGGTGTCCAAGGAACTCCTGGATGTGGCACTCAGTGCCAATGTGGGGACTGGGCACAGGTTGGTCTCGATGACCTTGGAGGGCTTTTCCAGCCTCGATGATCCCGGGATTCTGTACATTCGGAGGTTGGACCAGATGATCTTTAATGTTCCCCTCCAACCCAAACTATTCCATAAAAGCTTGAGAGAAACAGGGGAGCTGTAGATGGAAACTCCTCCTGGCTATACCTTAGGCTGGGTCTATGAGTTGGTTGGGAGGTCCTGGCCTGGTGGAGCACCAGGATTATTCTGTAGTCATCAGGTAAATCCATGTGGGAAGTGTGTCCCACACAATTCCCGTGTGGAAGATGCATTTTTTCCCCATAAATGCACATTTGTGTTGGGCTAAACCAGATCCATCCCCGATCCCGGGAAAACAGTGGAGCTCATCCACCCAAAGTTAGGGATGGCTCAGAACCCAGCAGGACAGACGGGAATGGGGAGCAGCTCCCAAATAAACTCCCTTTGGATAACTCAGAGTGGAAGAGACCTGCAGTGGCTGCCTCATCCCATCAGCTGCCCAGGATGGGACCCACGGGAGATGGGGAATTCTGGGACAACCTGTCTGAAGTGGGATCTTCTCTCCTGTGGCCTGGAAAGCACTTGGGAAGGAGAGAAAAGGTTGGAAAAGCGAGGGCTTAGGGAAGCGCGGCCGGCAGCACTGCGGGTTAAGTCTGGCTCGCTCCACGGGCTGGGCTTTGACCACAAAGCCTCATCCCAATCCCAGGGGAGGATGTCGTGGGTGTCCTGGGCTCCCATCACGTCATGGGGCCGGACACTCCGGCATTTCCCATTCCAAAGCTCCGCCTCTGGCCGAGCCAGAGCTTCTCCTGCTGGAGTCGGTTCAAGCCCAGGAGCACCAGAATGGCTTTTGCAGGAGCCTCATTAAGCCATTATTGCGTCTATTAATAAAGCAGAACATTTCCTCTGCTGGACGTTCATCTCTGGGTGGATGCACTCCAGGGGGTGGGAAGGGGGCCTCTGGACAAATCTGGAGCGAGGAAATTCATGGATCAGGTTACTCCTGGAAAATTAACCACTGTTTGTCCATGGAAAAGCAGGAAAAATGGATCCGGAGAGCCCCCGGAGCCACCCTGCTGTGCAGGCTGCGGGAGGGTGATTTATTGGGAAGCCGCTTGGGATGAGTTAATTAAGGATTACAGGAGCTGGAATGCTGGAGTTGTCTGAGCCTCCCTGAGGAGTCTCAGCAAGGGTTATCAGCTGCTGCTGATAAGGCACTGGAGACCCCCAGGGAGCATTCATCAGTCTTTGTCCCACTCATCCCCAGAATTCCCTGTCTCCTGTGGGTCCCATCCTGGGCAGCTGATGGGATGAGGCAGCCACTGCAGGTCTCTTCCACTCCGAGTTATCCAAAGGGAGTTTATTTGGGAGCTGCTCCCCATTCCTGTCTGTCCTGCTGGGTTCTGAGCCATCCCTAACTTTGGGTGGATGAGCTCCACAGGCTGTCTTCCTGGGATCGGGGATGGATCTGGTTTAGCCTTTTACCTGTTTTGTGCCTTGCCATAGGAATTCCGTGTGAATTTTCCAGGGAAATTTCCCATCTTGAAGAAATCAGGAGAATCGATCGCTTCCCTGCTTAATCCCCCTTACTGTTTCTTTCCACTTGGAATTTGTCTGACTCTCAGGCATTCATTCCTGCTCTGCCTTTCACCACTGGGATAAGGATTCCTGCAGGACTTGGATTTTGCTTCTTGGGGAGGAGTTTTTGGGATGGGATCGAACCAGATCCCAGATTTTGATAAGCTGAGTGAAAGTTATTGAGGTCCTGCTGCCTCAGGAATAATTTCTCTGTGTTTTCCTCACAATCATTTCTTAACTCATCTTCCTTTTAAAAATCTGGGACTCAAACTCTTCCCAGATGTCCCTCACCCATCCTGGTGGTTGGATCCATCTCCCTCCAATGCCTCCCTTTGGAGACCACATTCCATTTTCCTTCTCTGAACTTTGTCATGTGACCCCCTCCTCAGGCAACTTTGGATCTTAAATCTTTGGAGAAACTGTTTTTTGGGAGATGTTGTGGCTGCTCCATCCCGGGGAGTGTCCAAGGCCAGGTTGGATGGGGTTTGGAGCAGCCTGGGATAGTGGGAGGTGTCCTGTGGCAGGGGGTGGGATAAGCTGGGCTTTAAGGTCCTTCCCAATCCAAAACATCCCATGGTCTGTGTGTCCAACCCCTCTGTTTTGTAGGGAAAGCTGTGGGAACTCACTTTGTCCCAACATTCTCCCAGTTTCTTATTTTATTTTCAAGGAAAACCTGTCCAAGTCATCTCAAAACGAGGTTTTAGCGTTGCCACAAAGTCCAGGCTGCAAAAGCTGGGAAACCCCGAGCTGGGCTGTGGTCGTGTGGCTGTGGCTGGGGTGGGAATGCTGTTCCTGCCTGGAATGCCGCGGGCACAGGGGTGGGATCAAAGGCACGGTGTCCACCTCGTGGGCAGCTCTTGGGTCGCTCCTTTTCTCCTGACCCCGAGCAGCTGCAGGTCCGGGTTTGAGGGCACTGCTCGGCCCCGGCTTCTGAGGGTCCACAGTGGCCTTGACCGTGGAGCTGGGAAAACAGGGAGAAACTCCTTGGCACTGGGAGCCAGAGGATTTTGCAGTGGGAAAATGTGAGGAATTGGAAAGGATCAGAGGGCTGGAACACCTTTCCCGTGGGAAAAGGCTGGGAGAGCTGGGAATGTTCCCCTGGAGAAGGGAAGGCTCCAGGGAGAGCTCAGAGCCCCTTGCAGGGCCTGAAGGGGCTCCAGGAGAGCTGCAGAGGGACAGGACACAGGGAATGGCTTCCCACTGGGAAAGGGCAGCTTGGGCTGGCATCTTGGGAAGGAATTCCTGCCTGGGAGGGTGGGCAGGGGCTGGGCTGGAATTCCCAGAGCAGCTGGGGCTGCCCCTGCATCCCTGGGAATGTCCAAGGCCAGGTTGGACATCGGGGCTTGGATCCACCTGGGACAGTCGGAGGGGTCCCTGCCCTTGGATGGGGGGGGATGGGATCTTTAAGGTCCTTTAAAACCCAAACCATTCCAAGATTCCATGAAATTATCCCCAACTCAGAGGTGTTTGCAGGATCTGCTCCTTCTGTGGGCAGCCCAATCCCACTTCTCCCATGCAGGGATGAGCTCAGGGAATTAGGGAACATTCCAGCCCACTTCCAGCCAGGGTTTCCAGACCCTCTGTGCACCCTCTAAAGTTCTGTGCAGGGACCTTCCAGGGATGCTCCAGCATCCTGCAAGGACCTGCCCTGGGAACGTCAGCGGCGGGCAGGGAACACGGCTCCCAAAAATGCCCTTTGGGATGCTACTGCCCCAGGCGTGAGGAGGCTGGCAAAAATGCTGACCCTGCTGGCAAAATTCCTGGAGGTCCTTCTGGAGCAGTGGTTGTACCTTTCCTACTGAGTAAGAATTATGGAATCATGGAATGGTTTGGATCGAAGGGACCTTAAAGCTCATCTATTCCATGCAGGGACACCTCCCACTGTCCCAGGCTGCTCCCAGCCCCAGTGTCCAGCCTGGCCTTGGACATTCCCAGGGATGCAGGGGCAGCCCCAGCTGCTCTGGGAATTCCAGCCCAGCCCCTGCCCACCCTCCTGTGCTGATAAATCCCAGGATAGTGGCTAAAAGGGAATTTCCTTCTGTTCCATGTCTGCACTGGGGATGTTTGTGCCAGGGTTGAGTGTCCTGGTGTCGGGTGCTGGGGCAGGGAGAGGAGCCTGACCCTGAATCAGCAACCCCCCACTCCGCACTCGTTTTTGGGGGTGGAGAGACCTTCCCGAGGTATCCATGTGATGGCAGGGACAGGGAGAGGAATTTTTAGGATGTTTCCCTGCGGGATGAATTTTGGTGCGGGTGCAAATCAAAGTGCGGGGGCTGCCCAGCCCCATCCCAGCTGTGCCTGAGGGATTTTGGAAGTGCCTGAGGGAGCTTTTGGGAGCACCTGAGGCTGGACACCGGTGTGGTCACGGCTTCTTTGGGATGCTGCTAAATCCCGATCCCGGTTTGCCCCACCCAGGAGCTCTTGGATCCGGATTCTGGCGCTGGACATCGGGATCCAACACGTTCCATGGCCGTGCTGCCTTGCTGCCCTCTGCAGGTCCCGTGTCCGGCCTCAGCCCATCCCGTATCCAAAGGAAACAGCCCTGGCCTGGCTCACGCCGCTCCCCCCATCCCAGCATCCCAAAATAATCGCGCTCTGCTGCAGCCAGACTCCGAGGGCAGCCGGGCACTGGAGCAGCAGCCGGAGCCAGCTGTGCCAAAGGGCACACGCAGCATTCCCGGGCAGTTTTTCCATGGCTTTGGCGGCCGCTGGAGGAGTGCGTGGGATGGGCGTGAGTCAGCCCAGGAGTGGCTCTGGATGCGGAGCTGCCCGGGAGATGCCTCCTGAGGGGATGCAGGGAGGGATTCAGGGATGCAGGAGCTCGTCCAGCTGCAAAGATTCCCTCCAGTTCCTTGGGAAAACCCAGTTCTCCCTGTAGTTATCACCGCAGGCAGTTCCCAGTGTTGTTTGGGAAGTTTATCCAAGCACAGACTGGACCTGGAACTTTCTCTTCCCTTCCCTCTTCCCTCTCTCTGCTGGGTAAATCCAGGTCACTGCCTCCTGTTCCCACTCCCCCCCGCCTTTTTCTTCCCAGAAAAGTTTCTCCCGGCCCAGAAGCCAGAGCTGGAATTTGGGCTGATCCAGAAGATCCATTCTTCCATCTGTTCCCAACCCAGGCTGGGATGAGGATGTCGAGGAGCCTGGCTCTGACCTGGAACAGCAAGAATCTGGACTTGGAGCTCCGGGATACTTCTTAGCACCACTTCCAGAGGTTGTGATTGGACGGGATCCAGAGGAGCCCAAACAAAATTCCAGGGGCAGTCTGAGTTCTGCAGGCACTGAGGAAATCCAAGCATTAAAAATGAGGAAAAACTTGAAACCCCCTGGTCCTCCAACACTTCATTTTCCTGGGCAGGATTTTAGATTTGGCATCCAATGAATCTCCAAACACCCCAAAATCCGTGAGTTCTGCAATTCCATGGGGCCTTTTCCCTGGGAGTTTGGAAACACCTTGTTAGGGAAAGGGGCTTTGCAATTATCCCGAGTGTCCAGATGGAAAAACTGAGCTGAGCTGGGGCTTTGCCAAAGTTATCCCGACAGTGGCAGGGTGGGAATGAGGTGGCAAAGGCACTTCCCAGAAAATTTGAGTTTAAGTGCGAGGCAGGATCACTCTGAGCTTTCCAGGAGAAATCCCAGCTCCAGCCCTGCTTCCCAGAGCCGCCTGTTAGAAAATTCCTCGGCAGCTGAGTAGCACCAGAGTGGGAAAATTTGGGATGAAACCTGACTGTGACCGCCAGATCCCACAGGTCTGGATAACGGGAACATCCCCTCACCCAGCACGTGGGAGCTGGAAGTTGTTTTGGGCTCTGCTGGAAGATCCCACTTGGAGGACTGGGGTTTTCCATCTTCCAGGACCTGAAATTCTGCACTGGCTCCTGGGGTTGTGCGGATCAGATTTTCCTATTTAGGGGAATTTTTGGTGGCTGAGTATCAAAGCTCTGCCCGGCAGGCCATGGATTTCCTCGGGAGGAATTTTCTCTGGGAATGTGGAGGGTGGCACCAGAGGCTAAACAGGAGGAGCAGATGGGTCAGCAGAAGGAGAAGCGGGACAGGGAATTGATTTGTGATTCCTTCACACACCAAACATCAGAAAATACAGGAATTTTGGGTAAAACGGAGTTAATGGGGCGGGAGAAGCAGCTGGAATTTATTGTAGATTGGGTCAAGGTGAGAAAAAAATAGGAGAAAGGACATTTTTTTGGAAAAATTGACAAGATTTTGGTTCCCAACCTTGTGTCCCTGTGTGTGCTTCCCTGAGCTTGGGAAAAGGATGGATTCAATCCCGGGACACGTGGTTGGATCTGATCCTCCAAGCTGGTGATTGAGGAATTCTGAATCCCCAAACTTCTCCAGGCTGTTTGGAGCTGATGGATGGGATTAAAGTCCCCAAAATTCCCTAATTCGTCTTGTTTGAGGCTCTGCTGGTGCCCCTGCATGGAGGATGTTGGATCCTGCTCGGATCCAGGGAGATCCCGTTAATCCAAGGGAGATGGGAAGCAAAGAAGAACCCAGCATTTAATTAAATGAATAATTTATTAATTTTTAATTAATTTCTCCACCTCTGCGAGAGGACAAAGCTGCAGAAAGGAGGCACAGAGGCTGAAACGCCAGGTCTGGAGTGATGGATTTGGGATGAAGGATGAGTTTGGCACGAGAGGGAACAGCTGTGGTGGGAATTCCGAGGGCGATTCCGGCTTCGCGGTACCTTTGCCCAGGTAAGAGGTGGCTGGAATTCCGGCAGCAGGCACAGGGGTCAGATTGGAACCAGATGTCAGGAAGTGAGAGCTCCAAACGTGTGGAAGGGCCTCCCGGCCATGGCGGCACAGCCCGAACAAGGGGTCATTCACCAGGCAATTATTGGCATCCCGCAGCTTTGGGCCTCTGGAAAAGCGGGAATTGACTGCCAGGAGCTTTTCCAGGCATTCCAGGGAGATCTGGCCAAGAGGTGAGGAGATGAGTGGGTCTCCCCTTGGCTGTGGAAAGGCTCCCGGGAAGGTTTTGCCTCAAGCCCCAGCTTGGGAAAAAATGAACAGAACTGGGAAGAGAGGCCAGGATCTCTCGCTGTCCCTCAGTTTTCCTGCTGGGACAGCCACTGGAGCTTCCATGGGCTGTGTTTTCCCTTGGGAAGCTGTTGGGTGTGGGATCATCCAGGCAACAAACCTGAGGTAGTTTGGTCCAGGGGTGCTCCAGGTGTTTGAACCAGGTTGGGAGACTCTGGGAGGCAGATTCCATAAATTGTCTGGGAGTTGTGGTCCGAGCAGGGGTATCTGGGTGGGAGTTCCTTGCCTGGCTTTTGTAGGAGGTTGGACTGCCTGGATGTAAGGAATTTCAGGTGCTCCTGTGGTCATGGAAATGAAAATTGACTTTACTCTTTGTTATCCCACATTCCTCCAATTTATATCAGCTTGGTCCAAAAAAACCGTGAGGATGGGTTTGGGAAAGATTCTCCCATTTATTTTCATGGATGAACCCTCAAGAAACATGGTAAAAAAAACAGTTTTGAGAATGGAATTGTGGTTTATTATTTTAATTTTTTTTTCAGTTTTCCTTCCTTCCTTCTCTGCTCTTTCTACACCAAAGAAAGCCTCCCAACAGCTCACCAGGCATTCCTGGAAGTGTCCAAGGCCAGGCTGGATGTGCTTAGAGCAGCCTGGGACAGTGGGAGGTGTCCCTGCCCATGGATGGGGCTGTGACTTGATGGGCTTCAAGATCCCTTTCCATCCAAACCATTCCAGGATTCTGGAGCCCCTGTGCTCTGGAGGCCGGCTGGGAGAGCTGGGAATGTTCCCCTGGAGAAGGGAAGGCTCCAGGGAGAGCTCAGAGCCCCTTGCAGGGCCTGAAGGGGCTCCAGGAGAGCTGCAGAGGGACTGGGGCCAAGGGCTGGAGGGACAGGACACAGGGAATGGTTTCCCACTGGGAAAGGGCAGCTTGGGCTGGCATCTTGGGAAGGAATTCCTGGGGCTGGAATTCCCAGAGCAGCTGGGGCTGCCCCTGCATCCCTGGCAGTGCCCAAGGCCAGGCGGGATGGATTTGGACCCACCTGGGACAGTGGGAGGTGTCCCTGCCCGTGGATGGGGTGGCCCTGGATGGGCTTTGAGGCCCCTTCCCTCCCAAACCATTCCAGGACTCTCTGATCTTACACCAGACCGGTTTTCCAAGCTCAAGATGATCCAATATTTGGCTTTTTTTCTGACTTGACTTTCCCACGCTCTTGGTTTCCTGCAGGAGGAGGAAGGTTGGGATACAACCTCATCCCGTGGAGAAGAGCTTATCCCAGTGAATATCTGGAGAACCAGCTCCAGGTGCTGAACGTTCCCCAGGAGACAGATCCCTCTGTGGGGCAGGACCAGATGTCCCAGCCCCTGTCTGATGTCCCACGGAGCCTCCATGAAGCTGATCCAGCTCCCAAGGTCGGTTGGAAGCAGCTCCTTAAGGAATACCTCTCCATCCTTTTCTGCAGCCTTTATCTCAAAGTGTTGGTGACTGAAACTTCCAGGAGCTCCTGTGGGATGTCCTGATGCTCCTCTGTCTGGAGAAGAGATGCTTGAACCGGGATAATTATTCCAAAGGACTTGGATACAGAAAGAGAGCCCTAAAACTGCTCTTTTCCACCCTAAATCCTGCGAATCCAAGGTCAGAAATGTGGGGCTGATCCCCTTGGAGAATCCACCTCACAGAGTGAAGATTGGGGTTTGGGAATGGAATTCCCTCTCCACTGGTTCTTCGGGAAGCCAAACACCCCAGGCTGGGCTCCCTTTCAGACTCCTAAGGGGAGGTGAGATAAATCCCACTTTTAATGTCCAAATCCTTTTCCGTGAGGTTGAGCTTTCGAGGCCTTCCCCCACATTATTTTCTCATGGATTTTCCTTGGATCTATCCAAGGAATGACTTTTCTAAAACCTGTCCCTGGTATTTCAGCCTCTGCCTCGCCAGAGGTTTCTGTGCTGTAATAATTCATCTTTTATCCTATTTTCCGTACTTTTTAGGGAAATCAAGCTGATCTTCTTCCCCGTTTAAGTGTTCAAGCCCTCAAAAACCATTGTCCTTCTGCTCCCTGTGCATGATGGATTTTCCTTGTTTGCTGCCTGTTCCGCTGGATTTTATTCCCTAAATAGTTCATTGGAGCCAGAGCACTCAGCCCCTGGATAATCCTGCCCTCACTTTGCCACCTCCTGTCACCTCGGGAGCTGCCATCAGCCGATGACAACCTCTGGGCAAGGCAGCAGACCCTGCCAAATATCCCACATTGGCGTGTTGTTTCCCACTGGAATTACAGCTCCCAGTCCCAATCCATGGGATGTGGGGCTTTTTCCTGCAGCAGAAGCTGCTCCAGCTCCGGGCTGTGCCGTGTGAACTCCGGCACCACGTGGAAGGTTTGGATCTGCCTGGAAGAGCCTCTTTGATGAGCAGAATTCCTCATGTTGTGAGGAGGTCAGGCCTCTTTTCCATGGAAAACGTGGACCGACACTTGCTGCCAGTGTAATTATTCGGGAGCGGTGTCACCTGGGATAACTTTATCCAAATTCCAGTGGGGTGTCTGATCCCAGGTTCTCTCCCCAGGCCCTCCAGCAGCTGAATCACCTAATCTGGCTCAGACATCTGGCTCCCAGTGGGATGATTGCATGGAATTGCCTGCCTGTCTCCAGCCACTGGGGAAAAGGAGCAGGGATTCGTTTGGAGGCAGCGCTATCCCTGTGAAATCACCTCTCCCGTTAAAACGCTGGCACGGCCTTCCCAGGGCCTGCTCCGAAGGTTGGGAAATGCATTGTTCCCCTTCAGGACTCCCATGAGTCACAGTCTGTGGAGTTTCAGGATGAATCCTCAAGACACAATTCCAAGATCCCCTCCCAGCCCTTTCCCTTCATCCAGAAAGGTGGTTAGGCTTGGCCTAAGTTAATAGGACAGCGTTTGCTAGACTGCTCCCGGTTTTCCAGCTATCCACAGATTTTGATCCATGAGCTCCGTGCCTCATCCCAGCTGGAAATCGAAGTGGTGTTCCCTCAGGAAGTCCCTCAGGAGCGAGAGGAATTGGATGGGAAGTTGTCGGTGGAGTGAGGATGAGAATGCCGGTGGGATTCCTGGTCCTGCCTTGGGAGCTGGGCTGGATGGGCAGAGCCGGTGGGAAACACTCCTGGGAATTGCTCCAGCTGGGCCAGGAAACGCTGACCTGCTGTAGGTTCCTAAAGATGGGATCTCCGGGATTGAAGGTCTCCTTCCAGGGGGGTGGGAATGGGAGATTATTCCATGCTTGGATGGCTCATGAAGAGCCCATGTCCGTGTTGTAGCTTGGCAGACTCCAGCTGGGGTACGGAAGAGATGGATTTCTCCAGTGAATCCATGGAAAAAGAGGCAGGAGACAGCAGACTCCAGCTGGGGTACAGAAGGGATGGATTTCTCCAGTGAATCCATGGAAAAGGAGGCAGGAGACAGAAGCTGAACGGATAAGAGGGAAAGAGAGGAGGTGGAGAGGGCGATTCCCCCAGGGATTATCCGTGCAGTGTCACATGGAGGTGACTCCAGCCAGGTCTTAATGTCACCTTTGGGATCATCAGGAACAAGGTGTGGAAGGCTTGGAGTTATCCTAAAATGACTTTTTATTCCTGCTTGTCCCGGCATCCCTCCGTTTCCAGGGAGGGAAGCAAGGGTATAAAAAGCATGGAATAAAAAGAAGGGAATAAAAGCAAGAAGACTGGAATAGCGCTGGAATTACGAACTGCTGAAATAGCCAAGGATTAAGCAGCTTTTAATTACAAATAAGCCAAATGATTGGATTTTGGAGCCTGCTAATTTGTGATGGAGAGACAAAAGGAAAAAAGCAAATTGAATTGGGGTTTGTAGCCAATTAATTATTGCTTTAATAATAAATATTATTAAGTAGGAATGCTCTGACAGGGTAAAAATGTGACTGCCCGGAATTCTGTGAAACATTTGGAATGAGTGGAGCTGAAAGGATTTTACAGGAATCATCCTTGCAACTCTTTGTTTCCTCTTGCCTTTAATTGAGTCCTAGAGGGGCTCTAGCATGGTTAATCATTAATTAGTGGTTAATCATTAATTAGTGTCAATTTGGTTCCATTAATAAATGGGGGTTTTTTTGGGAATTGTTTTTTCTTTGAGGAAGGACAAATCTTGTGCTTGGAGGGAAGTGGGAACATCTTTGGGGTTGGATTGATTGGATTTTGGACTTCTTTTTGCAGTTTGCAGATGGAGCTGTAGCTGCAGAGGCTGGCAGCAAAACGAGGCACTTGGGAACATCATAAAATCATGGAATGGTTTGGGATGGAAGGGACCATCCAGTGCCACCCCATTCCATAAGCAGGGACACCTCCCACTGTCCCAGGCTGCTCCAACCTGGCTTTGGACATTCCCAGGGATCCAGGGGCAGCCCCAGCTGCTCTGGGAATTCCAGCCCAGCCCCTCCCCACCTTCACAGGTAGGAACTCCCTCCCACATCCCATCCAAATCTCTCCCATTTTAGTTTAAACTCATTTCCCTTTATCCTACCCCTACCTGCCCAGGAAAAGAGGGAGGTACCCGGGTACAGCAGAATTCCCTTCATCCCATTCCAAATGCTGCCCATGGAGCTGGGAAGTGCCCAGGTGTGCTGTGCTTGGAGGACCTCTGGGAAGAGTTTCTATTCCATCTTTTTTCATGTGTCCAGGGCTGGCTCTCCAATCTTGTAGCATTTGGGATATTTGCATTCCCCACAGTCCCTGGTGGGAACAGCAGAGCCATCCCAAGCACGGAGGAAAGGCGGATTCGGAACCCGATCCAGACTTAGGAACTTTAATCTCCCTCTCTGATGGGCCGAGCTGAGGAGTCCCAAAAGGCTTCAGCTGGAGCCCAAGTGTCCAGGACAAGGCATTTGGAGGGACACCAAGGCCAGCTGGAACAGGGCCAGTGGAGAGCAGCAGGGATGATCAGAGGTCCGGCAAACGTGACCTCCACGGAAGGACGGAAAGAGTTGGGATTGTTTAGTCTGGAGAGGGGATGAGTGCACAGGGATTTGCTGGGAGACTGGGAGTATGTAAAAGGGGACTGGGGAAAAGAGGAGGAGAACCTGCTCCTGGAGCCCCTGCAGACAAAAAGTTGGGATCCAAATCCAGGAGCGGGATGTTGGTGTGGGGCAGGAGGAGAAGGTTGGTCCTGGTGAGGGGTGGAACTGGTCCCAGGAGAGAGAAAAATGCACTAAAAGACATGGGAAAAAATCCTCAGTTCATTGATTTTTTTCTGGATTTGGCTGGAGTTTGAGCCTGCTGTGGTGCCCTCCTGGATGGGAACATGGAAGTTGTCGTTGGAAAATCCCAAGGAGATGAGCAGGAGGTGTCCAAACTGGGCAAAGAAAAATCCTGGTGGTGAAAATTCCTATCACTCTTCCCCCAAATTCCCATCTTTATAGCTGAATATTCCCTTATTTCCAGGTGCCTTGGAGAGAAGGAAGAAGGGGAGCAACTCGTTTTCCACGCCCTCATGGTGGAGCTACTCCCAGCATGGAGTATCCCAGAGAAGCTGTGGATTCACCATCCCTGGGAAGCGTCCAAGGCCAGGTGGGATGGGGCTTGGAGTAACCTGGGAGAGTGGGAGGTGTCCCTCATGGAATGAGATGATCCTCACTTTTCCTTCCAACCCACCCCATTCTGTGGTTCCGAGAGTCCATGCCCGGATTTTCCCAGATTTGGGCAGCCTGTGCTCCCCAAGCCCCTTCCCATGGTCCTGGCGAGCTCGGCGTCGCGTTGTGCTTCCTGCAGGGAACACCCTGCCCGGATCCAATCCATCCCTACTCCAAGGATCGTTCCCAAGAGCCCTCCAGGCCATTTTTAGTCTCCAAGAGCAGGATTCCCACCCCAGCCCCAGGGGAGGGCGGATGTTCCCCAATCCAAGAGCTTGGGTCTCACTGCTAGGAATGTTTCCCCTGATGGCCAGTGCTCATTTTCCATTCCTTAATCCCATCTCGTGATTCCTGGTTATTCCCCTGTCGGTCTGACCCAAACAATTCCTCCCTCTCCCGGGTATTTCTGTCCATCTGCAGACAGTTGTCCTCCTTCCCTGTTTTCCAGCCAAACGATCCATATTTAGCTCCTCCGGCTTTTTTTCCTCATAAGTCCATCCTTCCAGCTACTTCATTTTGTCCCACTTGGACTTCTCTCCAAGAATTCCAGCACTGCCGAGGTGACCAGGAGCACATCAAGTCCCCTGGAAACTCAGCCTGAGGAGGAGCTTGACAGAAAAAAAAAATTATTTATGGGAAAATCCCTCTTTTTTTTTTTTTTTTAGGGTGTGGAAACTGGGGTTTGGCGTTCCCTGTGAGACCTGGTTCATGTCATCCAAATATTCCATGGAATGCAGGCTCTGGGAACAGCCAAGGAGTGATGTCCTGGTGGGTTATTTTTGTTAATGTCATGGAGAGATACTGGGAGATGAAGAGGAAGGGTTGGCCCCGGGAAAAGCAGGGATAAAAGAACCGAAAAATTCCCTATCAAGTGCCACAGCCTGGCCCTGTCCTGACAGAGAAAAATCCCAGACTCCCTTTTCCATTTCCCTCTGGATCTCTTTGCTGCCTAAAAACAAAGGAAATTTCTTTCTGTGCCATCTGTCCCTAGCCAAGGCCGGTGCTCTCCTTGTTTTCTTTGGCTATTTCTAATCCAGGGCAGAGAAAACCTTCTCCAAGGTTTCCTTAAAAAGTAGGAAGGACGAAGTTAGGAAGAGAAGCTGTGGATTCCCAGCTCTGGCAGTGTCCAAGGCCAGGCTGGGAGGGGCCTGGAGCCACCTGGAATAGTGGGAGGTGTCCCAGGGAAGGGTGGGGGACTGGATAAGCTTTAAGGTCACCCTTTCCCATCCCTTCCCATGATTCCATGAAAAACAGGTTGTCAGCACATCCGAACAATCCCGTGCCACTCCAAATCCTCAAGGATAAGTGAAACGCCGAGGAGGAGCCGAGGGTGATGATGGCTCTGGAGAGCCTGAATTGTTCCTTTCCCAAACTTTCTAAGCCCTTTATGCTCCCCATGGAATGGGCACATTCCCAAGGCTGCCGGAGCTCCGGGAGTGTTTGGACAAGGCTCCCAGGGATGCGCAGGGTGGGGTTGTTGGGGTGCCTGTGAAGGGAACAATTCGGATCCATGATCTTCGTGGATCCCTTCCCATCAGGATATTCCATCATCCCTCCCCACCGCTGTGAGTGGACAGAGACTTGAAGCCTTGACCAGATGAACAAATTCCCTGTTTCTGGAGCAATCCTGAGTTTCCTTCACACAAATTCCGAGTGAGGAATGGCTTTAAATCATGGCAAAGCTCCCGTGGCTGAAAGAGCTCTGTCCCAAAACTGCAGCTTTTTTGTAGCTCAGCCCATCCGAAAATTCCTCTTCGGATTTAGAACAAAACCTCTCATTTTGCTCCTCCAGCCTGGTTTAAAAATAGGGAAACAACGGCCTCTCCTAAAAATAGGGAGACAAACAATTTCCTAAAAAAAAAAAGTCCTTTTTAAATTCCGATTTAATTTTGCTGCCCAGGCCCTGACTCAGCAAGGAACTTCTCCTTTGTGCACATCCCATCTTTATTCCCATCTCCTCCTGCCTGCAAGGAGTTGGCTGCTGGGTCCAGACAGTGGGAATTTGGGAAATGCTGAGGGAGCAGGATGAAGGAAGGAAAGCTGGGATGGAAACGAGCTCCATGCCACTGGGAAAGAGCTGTGGAGTGCTTTAACCTCATCCACTTTAAACCTTCATCCACATTGGAATGGGGAGAGGAGCAGGAGGCAAAAATGGGAAAAGCCATGGGTTGATGTAAAGATTAACAGAGAAAAAGAAAACCAAGAATCCATTCCCTGCTTTGCATCCCAGGGAGGTGTTTGCCCATCCCTGGGAAAACCAGGCTCCATCCCAGGAATGACGACCTGGGAAGACAAAACGCTATCACTTGGAATGTCCCCACACTCCTTCTTTTCCCCCCAGTTTTATCCAGTGAGGGTGGTTCCCAAATTCTGGAACAGCCCTGTGGTCATGGCTGTGGCCCTTCCCAACTCCTGGCTCCTTCACTGGGGTGAGGAGCAGGAAAGGACTTTGGATCTGGGCAAACACTTCCCAAAAATAATGGAACCATCTCTGTGTTCCCAACATCAAATCCAGCCCAAATCCCAAACACAGCCCCATTCCAGCTCCTGGGAGGAATATTTACTCCAGCCCAGCCCACCTGGCACATCCTGAATTCCCCTTTCCTCCGAGGATACAGCTGGCAGGCAGAAGGAAGTGGGATAACATCGGCTCCCTGTGGGAGCTGGTGCTGCCAAGAGCAAAAATCCCGGGAGCTCTCCCAGATGGAGACCCCATTCCATGGGCTGGATCCGAGCCTGTGTTGTTCCTCTCCCACCCACTGGAGTGGAGCAGATGGATTTGAGCTCCCGTGGGACTCCTGGATAATCTGGCAGGAGCAAGGAGTGAAAAAGTGGGATTTTTCTTCAGCTCTTCCGAGGAAAGTTTGCTTCCTCCTGGCACAGACACGTCCGTGGGCACGGAGTGATAGGACAAGTGGGAATGGCTCCAAGCTCAAAGACGGTGGATTTAGATGGGATCTTGGGAAGGAATTGTTCCCTGGGAGGGTGGGAAGGGGCTGGGCTGGAATTCCCAGAGCAGCTGGGGCTGCCCCTGCATCCCTGGGAATGTCCAAGGCCAGGCTGGACATTGGGGATTGGAGCACCTGGGACAGTGGGAGGTGTCCCTGCCATGGATGGGGTGGGATGGGATGGGATTTTCCAGTCCTTTCCCACCCAAACCATTCCATGATTCCATGAACATCAGGATGAGGTGTTTATCTGAGCTTGGCTCTGTTTTGGGATGAAGGAGGAAAATTCCCACATCATAGAGATGAAGATAAAGAAAGGATCCAACACTGACCTTCCCATCCAGCTGAAGACCACAAATTGGAAGTTTTCTTTCCATTTTTCCCTGGAAACAAAGGGAAAACTGTATCCCAGGTAACTCCTCTCCCTGCCATGTTTCCCTGCCCTTTATTTGACCTCTCCAGGATCTTTTTGCAGTGCCCAGGATCCAGGATCTGGAGCCTTTGATTTGCAATAAAGGGGCCATAAATGAATTTCTGGGGAAGAGGAGCTGTGGGATTCAGGAAATTCCTTCTGGCATGGGTCAGGAATCATAAAATGGACCTGGATAAAGTCCAGGGAGGTAGTTTGGTGTGGTCACGTGAGCAGAGGGCTGGAGACTGGGAAAACTCCATGATTTTCCAGGTTTCAGGTCCTCCTTCAGCATCTGCTCCTGGCTGGGCCTGCCCACAAGGTGAGGATTAAGCTGGAATTTTGGATGAACCCTGATCATGGATTTGTAGAAGGATTCTGGCCCTATCCCTGCCCATCCTGCTTTCCCAGAGGAAGATTTGAGCCACGAATTTGCCTTTGGGCTCTCCATGAGAACTCGGTGCACTTCAAGTGTCTCCTGAAGCCCAAATCCTCCACAAAGAGGTTTTCTTTGGGGAGAATTCCCATGAGCATCCTGATTCCTTTGGGCATTTATGGCAAATCCAGGGATTTTCTGGGTGCTCCAGGAAATTTCCAGGACTCCAGATTCCTTTAATAAGGACTGCACGTGGTACCCACTGCTGTGGTTTAATTGATTAAGGTGGTGTGGGATCAAAGGTTGGGTTTGATCTTCTTGAAAGCCTTTTCCAGCTTTGCCGATTCCATTCCATGATTCCATGAAGGTCCAGCTCAGGTGAGCAGCACCCAGGATATTCCCTGCAGAATTCCAGGATGATTTTATGCATCCTTTATCCTTCCCCTACCATTTCCAAATGTACAAAAAACTCATTGAGGTAAAACTCCAGAAAATCCCATCAGTGTCCCAGAATTCCTTCTGAGGTTTTTTTTTTCCTATTTTTTTCCCCGGTATTGCAGCTACTGTAGATCCCCCCAAAAGGAATAAATAGGATTCAAATAATAAATAATAACAACAGCTCCTGAATTATGTGACATTTCCATTTATTTCCTGCTTTTTACACTGCTTTAATCCTTCTCTCCTCCCCCCCGGCCTTTCTCCTCTGTTCTGTAAAAATAGAATTCCGAGCTCCAAGCCTGGGAAAATCCAAACCCCTCCCTGCATTCCCACTTCAACACCAGCAGTTCCCACAAATTGGAGATTTCCCTCCCTCTCCTCCATGACTTTTCTCCTTTTTCTTTTTTTTTAGGGTTTTGGTTTTTTCACTGGACAGGAATTGGGAGATTCAGGGTGAATTGGGGTTGGAAAGGAAAGGAGCGGGGAAGGGGAGGAAGCAAAAGGAAAAAAAAAATCCACCACAGGAGCAGCCACGGAATTCTTCCCTGCTCCAGCTTCTCCTTTGAACTGGATACACCCTCTTGCTTTAATAAGGAACAAATTCCCAGGGCTCGATGGGAAAGTTTGGATGCAACATTTTTCTGACAGGTCACTGTCAGTTCACTCTCCAGAACTTTTTATTTTCCTGTCCCCACCCCCTTTTTTCCCTTCTTTTTGGGGTTTTTTTTTTTGGTTTGGTTTTTTTTTTTTTTTTTTGGCCCCCTTTCCATAATTTCCCCCCCCCCACCCTGTTTTTTAGATGGAAGTGGTGCCTGAATATGGTCCCTGGGGGTGGTGGCATCCAGGGGTCAGTGATGTCCTGCTGATGTCACCTGTGGCTCCTGGGTGACAAGGAATTGTCCCTTTTCCTGGCTGTGGCACAGCTTGGCCACGTCTCTGTGGCCCAGGGTGGGAAATGAGGAGTTTGGAACTGGGAAATGAGGGCTTTGGAATGGGCTTGAGCTGCTGGAACCAGAAAATGGGGACTTTGGGGCTGGGAATGAGCTGCTGGAACTGGAAAAGGAGGAGTTTGGAATGGATTTGAGATGTTGCAACTGGACAGTGGGGAGTTGGGAATGGGTTTGAGATGCTGGAACTGGAAAATGAGGAGTTAGGAACTGGGCATGAGCCGCTGTAACTGGAAAATGGGGGGGTTGGAATGGGCTTGAGCTGTTGGAACTGGAAAAGGGGGAGTTTGGAACCGGGTTTGAGATGTTGGAACCAGAAAATGAGTTTGGAACTGGGAATGAGACTTGGAACTGGAAAATGAGGAATTGAGAACGAGCTGCTGGAACCAGAAAATGGGGACTTTGGAACTGGGAATGAGCTGTTAGAACTGGAAAATGAGGGGTTTGGAACTGGGAATGAGCTGCTGGAACTGGAAAACGCTCAGGTGATGTGTGAATATCCCAGTGGCAAATCCCAGCAAAGTTCTGGATGTTCCTGGACAGCTCAGGGCTAAATTTATCCTCCTGGCACTTCTGCCATGGAAAGCAAAGCTTTGGAGAGAGGGAGAAGCAGGAATGGAACATCCAGAGCTCACCACACCGAGACTGGGAGAGCTGGAAGCTCCTTGCCAGGACTTTCCTCCTTCCTGATGGAGCTGCACCTTCATGGGGCTGCTCTTCCCAACAAATTCCCAGCCCTGGAGCTGAGCTGCCCAGGAAGTTTTGGACACTCAACTTGTCTGGAGCTCAAGCTGAGCCCTGCCTTGACCTCCTTGGCTCAAATTCCTGATGTTCAGCCAGGTTCCTTCCCAGCCTGGCCCAGGGTGCTCCAGCCCCACTTCCCTGCCCAGAACCAAGGATGGTTTCCAGCCCTGGCTGGAGGCAGCACTTGGAGCGCCCAAAGCGGCTCCAGAGGGCAGAACTGGAGCAGACTGGGACAGCTGGGAATGTTCTGGGAGCAGGCGGGGAAAGGCTTTGTAGGGGAAGCCAACAAAACAGGGAAGCCCTTTTTTTCCCAGTTTTCCGTGAAATTGTGGTAGTTTCTGGGGCTGGGTTCGAACAGGAGGTGCCTCCTCCGGTTCCTTCCTCACCCTCCCTGCAGCACTGGAATTCGGTGCTTTTCCCAGTCCTGCTTCCCCCTTCTTTCTTCCCTTCCTCTTCCCGCAGGAGGAATCCGTGGGGTGCTCCACCCCCCAAAAATCCTTGGAGCAGCTCCACCCCCTCACACATGGGGTCCCCTCCATCTGTCTCCCACCTTCCCTGGCTTCTCCCGGAGCATCCCAGGAGTTAATAATTAACCACAGGGATAACGAGCTGCCCTGCTGCTGATGCTGCTGGGGGACGTTTCGTGGGGTTTATCCCTGGGTCTTTTTTTGGAAGCTGAGCCGAAGCTGAGGGCTGACAGCAGAACGAGGCCCTTGAAGGGTGATTTTAGGGGAAAAATAATTGGATTCATGTGTCCCACTTGTGACATCCCAAAGCAAGGTCAATGGTGCTCGAGGCAGGGACAAGAGGCCGCTCTTGCTCGCAGTCATTTCCCAGTGGTGTCAACAGCTCGTTACGGGGCCAGGCCTGACGACTCCTGGACTTTGGGATGGGTGACTCATCCGCTTCGCTTCCAGAGCCATTTTTATCCAGGATCATGGCCTGACTAAGCCACAGAATTCTTCCCTGCGTCTTCCCAGGAGTGGGGCGCAGCAGCGCCGGGCCCGGGAGGAGAAGGGAAGAGGTTTTTAAATGGGGTTTGGTTGGTGGTGTCCTCTGAGAGGGACAACCTTCACTCCTGGCTGGTTTTGGGGTTTCTGGGCATTTCCTGGGGGGATTTTGGCTTTTTGAAGTGTCCCTTTTGCCACTGGCCAGGCCCTCAGGGTTGTGATGCTCCCTCTTTCCCAGCCCATCGATCCTGCTGACACCAGAGCCATCTCTGGCCAAACATTCCTGGCCCTGGCATCCCAATATTCCATAAAAACCTGTTCCCAACAGCTGAAGGTACCTGGGTCCTGCTGCTGCAGAGCTGAGGGCTCTGAGGAATTCCAGCCCCATGTCCTGTCAGCCAGGACCATGCTCAGATCTTTAGGGAATCTGTGATGGTGGATTTCGGGGAAGGGGAGGGAAGGTGGATACAATTAAAATGGAAGTCAGATCCAACTAAAATCAGGGTAGATCAGATGTCAGGAAAAGCTTTACTCAGAGGGTGGGCAGGGGCTGGGCTGGAATTCCCAGAGCAGCTGGGGCTGCCCCTGCATCCCTGGGAATGCCCAAGGCCAGGCTGGACGTTGGGGCTTGGATCCACCTGGGACAGTGGGAAGTGTCCCTGCCCATGGATGGGGTGGCACAGGAAGAGCTTTCAATTATTTTCCAAACTTTTCTATGATTCCATGAAATTCCCTTCCAGCCAGTGTTTCAGCCCTGTTTCAGTGAAATTCCACCATTCCGATGGAATTCCGCCACTGGAAAGTCAAATATGAGTGACTCAGGTACCTCTCGCTGCTCAGGGGCTTTGCTGACAACCCCTGTGGAATGTCTGGTTTAATCTGTAAACTGACCATTTTGGGCTGTCCCAATTAATGTAGTGATTAATTCACGGAATTATTGGATGTGTCCTGTTGGAAGGGATCCATCAAAGAGCTGGGAAGGGCACAAGGAGGTGACATGTGTGTCACCTCCTCCAAACCATCTCAGGCAGCAACCTCGGGCTGAGGTGATCTCGTGTCTTTGGGGTCTTCTCCTCTCCAAATCTGTAAGCTGTGGATGAGTAACTCTATCCAAGGTTTCCACTTCGGGCAGGCATTCCTGGGAAAAGGGTGGGAAAGGAGGAATAAAAGCTCTGTGAGATGGAGGATCACAGAGCAGGGGGTGAAAGGTGTCCACAGCCAGGTTGGACGGGCCTTGGAGCAACCTGGGGTAGTATCCAGGGGGTGGAACGGGATGGGATTTAAGGTCCCTTCCCAACAAACCATTCCATGATCTAATTTAGCAGCCAGATTCCCTCATTCCTTGTCCGGTGTCCTATGCACTGGATCACACAGTTCCCACTGTTGACTCCTTGGAATAACCCGGTGGAGCCAACGGAGTCGTGCTCGGCGCCTTCCCTTCCCTCCAGGCATGAATCAGAGTCCAGCCCTTGGCTCCGGGGTGCATCCACGAGGATGAGCTCAGCTTCCACTCTTAGGCACTGATGGAGCTGAGCTGGGAAGGATTTGTGTCCCTGTGGCTGGGGACGGAGCGTGTCCTCCCACCAGGGAGCACGGCCGGGAGCCAGGACAGGGATGGACTCTTGGCAGAGCCGAGGAAATTCCGCTTTCCAGTAGCAAAAGGTCGGGACACAGCACAAATGTGGCTGATCCTGTCCCAGCAGGGGAAAGCTTTTTATGGAATGGCCTTCTCCTCCTTTCCTCGGGAGAAAAGTCTTTCGGAACACCCCAGTGGAAGGAGGCAGAAGTGGGAGATTCTGGACATTTTTCGCCGAGCCTCTCCAGGGAATCCTGTGGAAGCAGGGAGCTGGTTCCAGCCTCCTGCTGTCCCCAATCCCATCTCGGCAAGCTCGGGGTGACCTCTCGGTGACACTGGGCCCTCTCTCAAAGCCGCAGGCCTAAAAAAGGAAGAGTTGCTTCTTCTCCTTCCACCTCTCCGTCACCATGGAGCACCAAGCCAGGAATGCCAAACAACATCCTGGCCTTCCAAGAAAACCAGGCCCAGGCACCTTAGCAGGGAACAGTAGGGAATGCTGAGGACACGGCCACAAGAGCTGGCTGTGGTTAACCTCGGCCCAACCCCAGGAAATTCCAGCAAACCCTAAAACAAATCCGATGGCCACGACTGTTTGGTCCCCAGGGAAGCTGGGAATAGAATCCAGAGCTCCCGGGAAGGGAGGAGGGGACGGGGGGTTGGCTGCTGGTTGTTCTGCTGTGGTTCCGTGTGGGATGAACTGGAGGTGAGGCTGCGGAGCCACAGGCAGGGAAAAAGCTGGATTTTGGCACCGATTCGCTGCAGAAATCCAGAGCAGGAAAATGCTGCGTTCCATGGATCCATAGGGCTGTGTGAGCTTACTGGAGCCTCCTGGGTGAGGATGAACTCACCTGGAGCCAGGGGTCAGTGATTCCCAAGGTTTTCCCATCCCTACTCCTTGTCAAGCAGGGCCATGGATTGAAGGCTCTGGATTGGAGTCTCAGGCTGGAGTGGTTGTGTAGAGTGTGATCCGTGTGGTGGGAAAGGAGGGAATGGCTCCAAACTGAAAAAGAGGAGGTTTTGGTGGGATCTTGGGAAGGAATTCCTGCCTGGGAGGGTGGGCAGGGGCTGGGCTGGAATTCCCAGAGCAGCTGGGGCTGCCCCTGCATCCCTGGCAGTGCCCAAGGCCAGGCTGGACATTGGGGCTGGGAGCAGCCTGGGACAGTGGGGCGTGTCCCTGATATGGATGAGTGGGAATGGGATCAGCTTTAAGATCCCTCCCAATGCAAACCATTCCATGATTCCAAAATTCCATGCACATTCCATTCCAGGCCAGCAATGATTTCTCTGTCTTTTTACTCCAAATACAGAATCATGGAATTATTAAGGTTGGAAAAGTCCTCTGAGGTCATCAAGTCCAACCATCAACCACCACCATGACCACCACTAACCCACATCCCCAAGGGCCACATTCCCACATTTTTTGAACACTTCCAGACATGGTGGGTCCATCACTTCCCTGGGATTGTTCCAATGCTGGAAAACCTATTCTGTGGAAAAAATGAAATAATTCCCAATATCCAACCTAATCCTCCCCAACACAACTGGGGACCATTTCCTCTCGTCCTGCCCCTCGCTCCTGGGAGAAGAGGCTGGATCCTTAGGGATACTGGATGACACCGGGAGTGCTGGGAGCAGGGATCAGTGCAGCAAAAAGAAGAATCTAGGCTGGAGTGGAAATCCAAAGGTGAGGGATGGATCCATCCACGTCCAAGGAACTCCTGGATGTGGCACTCAGTGCTCTGGGCTGGTGCCAAGGCGGGGATCAGTCACATCTTGGACTCGGCGACCTCAGAGAGCTTTTTCAACCTGAATAATTTCTTGATCTCCATAAATTTCCAAGCCTTCGGGATCCTGCTACCTAGGGACTTCCAGGGGATTTTTTGTCGGGAATGTTCCAGTTGCATTATTGATTTTATTGGTGATTTCTGCTGATTTGGTTGGTTCTTTTCTGGTTGACAAGAAAAGGAGGGGGCAGCAGAAATCACCTTTGCAGTGCAGGGGTTTGGGAATGACCTCACTGGTCCCCACAAAATCCATCTAGCTGGAGCAACTCGGAGCTCGAGGCACTTCCAGATCCTTGGATTAGGTTGAGTGTAGCCAGCTCAGCTGCTTTACTGGGAAGACTGGAATTTCAAGGAGCCTGGATGCAGGGAAAGAAGGGAGTAGCCAAGGGGTGATTCCCTAAAAAGAAGAGGATGTTTTTCCCCCTGGCCACTGCCACCAAGCGACATCTGCTGCCACTGCCTGGTGACAATTGTCCATCCCTGTTATCCCAAGGAATTATAGAGGGAGTCTCAACTTCTCCTCCTCACAAACTGAGTTGCACAAAGCAAATCCCTCTGGGTCAGGAGATGTGGAACAGGACGAGCAGGTCCAAGCTGGATTTTGCTGAGCTTTTGGCTTCCAGGTGTCCCTTCCTCACAGGCAAAGCTCCAACCCAGAACAGGTGAGACTCTCTCATTAGCAGCTGCTAATTAAGGCAGACCTCAGGTACAATTAATTAGTGTGGGGGGTGAGCGGCCTTGTTTTTAAAAGGATTTATTAAGAGAGAATGAATTTATTTGCAGATGTGTGGGGTTTTTTTAATCCAGAAGAGCTGAGTCAGGGATGGGGCGATGGCAGCAGCTGGTGAAGGTGAGGATGGAGATTTTTGTACTGTGTGAGGGTTTTGTTTTTTTTCATGTGAAGGATTCAAAAGTTGAGTAAATAATTTTTAATTTGAGAAAGTTGGAATTTCTGCTGTATGGTAAAAACACAAAGGAAAACACCTGGAAATTTGGATTTTCAGAAGTTTTGGGCTCTGCTCCCTTTTATTCCTTGTCAAAGAAGATTGAAATAGTCCTGGAACTCCTTTTTGTTTATTTTTTTTTTTTTTTGGTGTTTCTCTGAAAAATATTGATTAAAACAAGTTTTTTGTGGGGTTGCTGCAGGTGAATCAGGAGGGGCCTGGTCCAGGATGAGGCTGGTTCTTAGGCTCAGATCAGCAGAGCTTGGCTTAGAGGTCATCAGGGCTCAGCTTCCCTGTGTGATTCATGGAGAGGGTTCCGAGCGCCTCTTATCTCATTCGAGCTCCAATCACCGCCCTGTTTGTCCTTCCTGCCCTTCCACGCTGATGAAAAACTTCCAAGGGCCGGATAATGGTGGGATAATGGGATCCTGGAGTCAGGGCCGAGGCAAACATTTCCTGCTGAGCTCAGCTTTGCCAACAATTCCGCTTGGCTTGGGGCTTTCTCCCGCCTTAATCTTCGCTCTGAATCATCCCCGGGCAGGAACTCCCTGATGTTTGGGATCTCCAAGGAGGTGGCCAGGCCTAATCTGGGAGTGAGGTAAAGTTCAGCTTTGTGAGTCACCCATTGTTCCCGAGGTCAGGATTAAGCCTGGCAGATGTCACTCGCCCCGGAGGTCCCTCGGGAGGTGACTCAGGGCTTCTTGTCTAAGCCCCACTTCAAAGGCAGCTTGGGACCAGACACCACCAAACACCAAATGTGCAGCTGAAGCAAAACCAACTTTAGGGAGATTTTAGGATAAGCCGCAGCTTTGCAGCCTTCAGAATCCATTTAGGAAAACTTTGGGCTCCTTCCTGCGTCCCCTGACCTCGGTCAGTGTTGGAAAGGGGCTTTTTCTGCCCCACTTGGATGGTGGGTGACCCACAGTTCAATGTAATCATGGCCTGACCACCACCACATAAAATTGTTGTTGTTGTTGCTGTGATAAAGAAGGGATTTGAGCTCCTTGGAGATTTCTTGGGAGGCTTGGAAAAGCTGGAAACAAAATCATGGAATGGTTTGGAAGGAACCTTAAATCTCATCTCATTCCCACCCTTTCCACTAAAAACCTCCCACTGTCCCAGGTGGATCCAAGCCCCAGTGTCCAGCCTGGCCTTGGGCACTGCCAGGGATCCAGGGGCAGCCCCAGCTGCTCTGGGAATTCCAGCCCAGCCCCTCCCAGGCAGGAATTCCTTCCCAAGATACCAGCCCAAGCTGCCCTTTCCCAGTGGGAAGCCATTCCCTGTGTCCTGTCCCTCCAGCCCTTGTCCCCAGTCCCTCTGCAGCTCTCCTGGAGCCCCTTCAGGCCCTGCAAGGGGCTCTGAGCTCTCCCTGGAGCCTTCCCTTCTCCAGGGGAACATTCCCAGCTCTCCCAGCCTGCCTCCACAGCACAGGGGCTCCAGAGTCCTGGACTGCTTTGGGTGAGAAGGGACTTTAGGGATCATCTCCTTCCACCCCATCCGTGTTCAGGGACACCTCTCAGTACCCCAGGCTGCTCCAAGCCCCAATGTCCAACCTGCCCTTGGACATTTCCAGGGATGGGGCACCCACAGCTGCTCTGGATTTACCAAATCTGCTCTCATCTTTGGATTGAGACCACAGACACAGCTCGGCCTCGGGACCTGAGGGCTTTAATTTATTTCCTGCCACTGCAGACGGGCACATCCACGGGCAGAACTTCCTGGGAGACCTGTGGCTCGTCCTGTGGGGCCAAGACCAACAGTGGCAGGAGGTGACAAAGTGCAGAGGCACGTGCGGTGCGGGGCAGGGCTCTGGGAGCTTCCCCTTGACTCATTCCCAATGCCACGAGCCCTCGGCAGGGTCAAAAGTTGAAGGGCTTTTCTCTTTTGTTCGCCACCTCTGTGGCCCTGGTGGGAGCGGGGTTTTCGGGAATCTGGGAATCCTCCCTGGAGGTGCTGGCAAAGCCAGGCTGCTTTGTTGTGCCTCCCGACTAAACCAACACAGCTGACACCGATCCCCGCACGGTTCAGCAGCTCTGAAAGGCAGCAGGAGGCTGGGCCTTAATCCCTTGAGCCTTTCATCCCTTGGAAAAGCCGGATATTTTTCCTCTTGTCATGGCTGGAGTGAGCCAGAGGTTCCTCCTTGCCAGGGTGCAGCCCCACACCTCCGAAAGTCTCAGCCCCGCTGCTGGAGGGACCCCTGAGCTGCCCCTTCCCTCTGGGGCTTGGATTGGGGAGCGGAGCAGGGTCTGTTATCCTGGTTCCACGCCGAACAGGATCCTGCTGCATCCTTGTGGGGCTTTCCCTCAAAAATTTTTCCCAGTGAAAATTTTACCCCTCCCTGGTGAGCCTGCCCAGGCCCACCTGGATTTCTGGGTGTGAGGCCTTTTTAAGCTGCAGTTTCCGGACTAGGAAGCAGGAAAATTCTTGGAGGACTGCAGAGGCCAAGGAGCCTGGATCTGTTATCCTGGTTCCACACTGAACAATCCCTGTTGGATCCCTGCAGCATTTTCCCTGAAAATCCAGAGAAAATTTTACCTCTCCTGGTTGAGCTCCCCCAGCCCCACATAGATTTTGGGTGTGAGGCCTTTTTAGGCTCCTGGGTTAGGAAGGAGGGAAATTCTTGGGAGTCTGCAGAGGCCAAGGAGCCTGGATCTGTTATCCTGGTGTTGAACAATCCCTGTTGGATCCCTGCAGCATTTTCCTCCAAAATCTGGCTAAAATCTCCTGGTTGAGCCCCCCCCAGCCCCACATGGATTTAGAGGTGTGAGGCCTTTTTTAGGCTGCAGTTCCTGGATGGGGAAGGAGGAAAATTCTTGGAAGTCTGCAAAGAATCATCTCCCAAACTTTGGCATGAAGTTGGAAAACACTGGATTGCTCCTCAGGGCTTTTCCAGAGTGTCCTCAGGTGGGACCTGGAACAGGATTTGCTGGTTCTGCCTTGTCCATTCTCCAGCGGGGAACAAACATCAGCTGAACTTTTCCATGGAGAGAGGATTCCACAGGCACAGGATGGACTCAACCTGCCCCTGGCAGATCCTTCACCCTCGTGTCCGGCCGCTGTCATCCAGGGACGTGGAATTACCCAGGATAACCAGCGTTTGTCCTCATTTTTTAATCCATTTTATCCTGTCCCAGTCCTGGCTGTGACTCCAAGCAGCTCAGCCTCACTTTTCTGGGAAGAGGTGGGAATTTTGGTGGCCGCTCTTTTCTCCGGAAACCCTTGGAACTTTCACTGAAGATGCCATGAATCCCCTGAAAAGACACTTCCCATCCCAAGCTTTTCCTTGCCTTTTCCAGACTTCCCAAATGATTCTGAAAACATGGGATGTCAGCACTTCCCCCATTCCCAGCCTTTCCTGGTGCTTCGTGTGCAGAACCATTGGGATGGAGCTCCCAGGTGAAGGAATCACAATTCCTTGTCACAACAAGATGGGCTTGAGTTGGTTTTGACCTGAATGAATTTAATTGATTAATTAATTAAAAGCTTCAGACCAGGATTAAATGAGGGGGTTCATTCCCAACTTAAATATGGACAACCCCAAAGTTGGCATGGACAGAAATTCCAGCAGAAGCCACCAGCTCTGGGAATTTTGTGCTGCTTCTTGAGGAAAATCTTGCCTTTCGCCTTTCCCTTCTTTTTTCCCCTCTCGTCTCCCACTCCCTCCCAATGTCTCTCAGGGCTGAGAACTCTGGGAATTGTGCTGATGACCTTGTTCTCTTCCCTGCATTTCTCTTTTCGAGCCCCAGTGAGGAGCTGGACTTTGGAAGTGTCTTCTTGGCTCTTTTCCTGCCAGCTGCCCAAAATTCCCTTCCGGAGCCACATTTTTAGGGAGAAAGGAATATTTTTTAAAAGCAGCTTATGGAAACTCTGGGTTAATTGTATTTACTCCTGAAATTAATGGACTCCTTCTATTTTTGGATGATTCCTGCCCTGCCAGTAAATATTCCACATTCCTTAAACCCTGAACAAGGAGCTTCAATGACTTTATGGTTGGGAAAATTCTTCTTTCTCTGTTTTCTTTCCTTTTTTTTTTTTTATGGAGGGTGAGGAGGAAGCTGGAGGTCCTCGAGAGGTTTCTGTGAAACCACCCCTGTCACTTCACATTCCTGCCATTTTTCCTTGGAATTGTGTCCAGGTAACGTCACCCACTTGAGAGGTGGATTTGCAGTGCCCTGAAAGGGATGGGTTTTCCCTCTGAAAATACTTCTGGAATAACCACACGTATTATCCCATGGGAACATGGAGTTGTGCTCCCGGGATGCTGCACAGCAACAATTACCAATCCTTCTCTGAGCTGCTCCTCATTCCAAAAATTTCATCCACTTCCTCTCTTTTCCCTTTGTCTCCTGACTGTTCAGATCCCAAGTTTTCTGATGCTCCTGGGATATTTCCCTGGGCCATGGGATATTCTTTTCCAGAGCAGTAATGGCATCAACAACACCCAAGGATTTTATCGGTATCTGGAATGTGGATGCTTTGAAAATGGATCTAAAATCTTCCTTGACTTTCACACTCAGAATCTTCTCTTTTTTTCATTGCTTAGAGGTTTCTGCTTGGAATTCATGGGTCTCAATGTTGTATCCTCAAAATCCTACAAATTCTGTGCCTGGACCCTGGGGAGATTCCTCCATGGCAGCGGGTGGGCATGACCCTGGAATTCTTGAGGTTGAGTAGGCTGGAAATGAGGAGGGGAAAGCTCAAATCAACCCAAAGTCTGATCAAGGTTCCCAGGATTTTGGTTCCACCTGAAACAAAATTTTTTGCCTTTCTTTTGGATTCCTGGAGTAAAGGAAATGCAGACTCGGGATGGGGAAATCAGGAGAAGGTGGCTGCTCCCACTTCCGTGCTGTGGCTGGGTAACCAAGGAACTCTCCCGTGGTTTTGGGGAAGGAAAAGGAATTTTTTCCATAAATCCCAAGAAATGAGGTGATCCCAGAAAATGCAGCTGGCTCAGTTTTGACCGGACTTCCTAATTAATGGATTGTTTGTGAAAAAATTGGGAGGCAGATCCCACTTTTTCATCAGGAGGAGAAGGAGGAGCCAGTGCAATAATGGCCATCTCACATCCATCCGTTTTTAGGGATATGGAAAACTGGACCAGGAACACCTATCCCAGTATTCCAGTGCTTCAAGGGAGCTTAGAAAAAGGAGGGAGAGGGACAGGACACAGGGAATGGCTTCCCACTGGGAAAGGGCAGCTTGGGCTGGCAGCTTGGGAAGGAATTCCTGCCTGGAAGGGTGGGCAGGGGCTGGGCTGGAATTCCCAGAGCAGCTGGGGCTGCCCCTGGATCCCTGGCAGTGCCCAAGGCCAGGCTGGACATTGGGGCTTGGATCCACCTGGGACAGTGGGAGAGAAAACTCACTGGAATTTCAGATTCCCAAACCTGCCAGGGGTCAGGACGCGTTTGGACACTCCCAAGCACAGGGGGGATTCTTGGATCTGTCCTGGTGCAGGACCTGGAGTTGGGCTTGGATCCTGGTGGGTCGCTTCCAGCTTGGGATATCCTACAATTCCATGGATTTTGTGCTTACTGCTCCTCACAGAGGACATCTCCCTGGTTGGGATGGGGAATTTATCCGGTGGGATCAGCTGGGAGGGATGTGGGGACACTGGGAATGTCCCCCCCTGCCCAGAGCCAAGCCGGAGTGCGAATCCAGCGTGGCAAAATTGGCAGGGGGTGGAATCTTGTTGGGACTTGTCAAGGCAGAACTGGGATCTCATCCCAAACTCCTCGTGCCAGAATCCACCCTAAAGAAGTTGGGCAGAAAAAACAGGATCCTGCCTTCTCTGTATCCCTGTTCCCAGTGGATGAGAGAGGAGGTGGATCACACACTTGGGAGGTTTCCGGGGTTAATCTGAAATATTCCAGGAGAAAAGCTCAGGAAAGGCATGAAAAGGTCAAAGTTCAAGCACTGCCTCACCTGAGGAACTTGCTGCCAAATCCAGGGCTGTGCCAGAGTCACCCTTGGAAGGATTTGGCTCTGATTACTCATGATAGGCGGGGAAAGGGGGAGGCGATGAGGAAGGAAAGGAACAGGGAATAAACCTGTGCTGGCAAATATCCCTGGAATGCGCTGCCAGGTGTCTGACTCATTCTCCTGGCTGGATTTAGGCTCTGCTCCTGGGAGTTGGGTGTTTTTGTGGCACTGGGACAAGCTGTTCCCTTTGCCACCAACTCCAGTCTTCCCCCCCACCAATAAACTTCACTCTTCATCCCAAGATTTTCCCTTCTGTGCTCCAGGAGCCCCTCAGGAGTTGCTCCAGGAGTGGCTCCAACTTTCTCCCAGTTCCTGCTTTTCCCAGCCAGGGGTGTTAGAGGTGAGCACCGAATTTGGGATGAATTACATTCCTGTCCCAGATTTTGGGTTGGGGTCACCTCTGGTGGCCTTGAGATGGGGGAGGTGACACCTAGCACAGGTTGGTTGTCTCTGGCATCGCTCCTGCATTGGGAATGGGCAACATTTATCATTCCCAAGGTTTTTCCCATGTGGAATGTGCCTATGTGGAGAGGTTTCATCTCTGACCTGGCTGGGTGTGGCCAGAGACCCTTCCAGACCCCCTGGTGACATTCCCAGCCCAGCCAGAGGGTTGAGACCCCAGGAAAAGGTGGAATCAGGACTGGTGAGCAGGATTTGATATCAGGAATTGATGGTGCCTCCAGAGGAGATTCCAAAGAGGGAATGGATTCCAGGAGCTGCTGGAGACAGCCTGGGATGGAGCTGCAGATCCATCCCCTGCTCCCAAAATCCTCTGGGAACTCCAGGCCTGTGCCTCAGGATGGCTCCACAGGCTCTCCCACAAGGAGATCTTTCCCAGTTTCCTACCTCTGGCTGCCAAGGAAATATTTGTGCTGAATTCCAGGAGCATCAATCCCATCTCAGGAACCCCAGAATCTGCAGTTCCTTGCCAGTTGCCCCAGCTCCAGGCCTGGAACTCAGCTGGGAATTTCCTGCAGGATTTTCTGAGAATTCTTCATGGAACAAGGGCAAACACCCCAGGACCTGATTGATGGGGTTGGGCGTCTGTCCCTGCCCTTCACCACTGGAAAGGAATTGAGGAATTTTTGGGAACTGCACGTGGCCAAAACGTCTCTGGTGGTGGCCAGAATTCCTGAATATCCCAAATGGGATCCAGTTTCCTTCAGCAAACTCCCAACAGGGCAAAGAGAAGCACAGAGGACACAATTCCTGGTTTTATATCCAGGTGGGTTTTCCTTCCCTGTCCTTCCAGCACGGAGCCAAGCAGGAAAAAGCCATAAAACTCCATCAAGGATGCTAATTGTAGGGATGGCACTTCTGGCTTAGGGAATCCCCAGGCAGGAGATACCTGGGAATGATTTGGGATGGAATCTCAGCTTGGATCTTGTTTAGCCTGGAGAAGGGAAGGCTCCAGGGAGAGCTCAGAGCCCCTTGCAGGGCCTGAAGGGGCTCCAGGAGAGCTGCAGAGGGACTGGGGCCAAGGGCTGGAGGGACAGGACACAGGGAATGGCTTCCCACTGGGAAAGGGCAGCTTGGGCTGGCAGCTTGGGAAGGGATTCTAATGGACTTCGAGGAGCCTGGAGAACTGTCCTGAGGTAATTCCTCCAGGATCAGCTCAGCTGCTCTCTGCTCCCAGTGGATTTTTATTTCCAGGGATATCTCCTTCCCAGAGCTCTGTTCTTGGAGTGCCAAGCCAGGCTCCTTCCTGTTCCTTCCCACCTCTTCCCAGGTTTTTCTTGTTCCCAGGCTCCCGAGTAGCCCAAATCAACATCTCCATAGCCAAGAAATTCTTCCTTTTCCTTGCTCCAGGTCATGGAGCGGCTTTTCCTGAGCTGGGTCTTCTGGCCCTGGATCCAGCCTTTCCTTGGGAATGCTGAGCCAGTGGGGTCATGCCAGCAGTTCCTCCTGGAGCTGTGCAAATCCCTGATTTCTTGGGGTTGGGCCACAATGTTCACTGGGAAATGGGATCATCCTTAAGCTCAGTCTGCTTAAAATCAAGTTTAGCCCCAAAATTCTGCGTCAAGCAGAGGCATTGGAGCGAAAAACTAGGAAAAAAAAAATAAAAACAAACCCTGATTCCCTAAAATATTTTCAGGCTTTGGGTGGAAAATATTCCCTGAGTTTGCAAATATTTTTGGTGGCCCCAAAACCCAGAATTTATTATGTTTTTACCCCTCAGTGAATGAATTATTCATCCCAAAATCTCGTGTGCTGTGTCAGGATCCAGCTCCCGGTGCTGACCCGAGCCAGGGGTGTCTGTCCAGCTCCTCCTCCTGTGCAGACACCGTTTATCCCAGGAAAGCTGGAAATGTTTGGAATACTGTCCCACCTCGGCCACGTTTGAACCCAGTCCCTGAATATTTTGGCTCCCGATATTTGCTCAAGGAATAACTGAAATATCCAGAGCTTCTCTTGTGGTTTCCTCTCCTTTAGCCTGAGCTGCCTCTGGAAAGCCCGGAGTGATCCTGGATCTCTTCCGAACTGCTCAGGAATGTTGATGCAGGAAAGACCGGAGCTTTCGAGGCAGATCCTAAACCTTGGGTTCTTTTTCCTGATCTTTTTGACTGGGATTGATTCCCCGTTTGACCTCAGGGTGACTCCCAGGATTCTTACGTCTGTCTGGGCCATGCTTGATTTTTTTGGGATGAAGTCACTCATCCCAGGAATTCCAGGCCCTTCTATTCAGGAATTGTTTTAAACACAGGGCATGTTCTTTGCCATGGAGTGTGTTGGATCTCTTAATCTCTTTTTTTTGGGGGGGAGATTTTGGGGTTTCCACCAACGAATTGTGTTTAGTTTTTGGGAATTTTAATTCCCACCTGGTGCCATTTGAGTGTTTACCTTGGAAAACATCTCGTGGATGCTTTGGGAAGAGGTGGGAGGTCTGGAGATTGGAGCAGAAAGCTTTGGGATGGTTCCCTCTGTGCTTGGAACTGGAAATTCCTTTGGAAAACCGTTCCCCAAATGTGGAATCATGGAATGGTTTGCATTGGGAACGTTGCCCTGTGTTTCTTTATCTCATCCCGTGACAGCCTCAGGAAGAATCCCCAATCCCAGAGCAGGAAAAATTGGAGTTATTTTCCTCAGAAAAACCTGACAAATTCGGAATATTTGGGTTTAAAATCCTCCGGTTTGAGATTTATTTTAATTTTTAAGTTGCTCACTTTTTTCCTGCCCTTTACTCAGTGTCTAAATATAATCCTTAATCCCTTCAATCCCTTCAGATTATTCCAGAATTTTTCAGGAATACCCAGATGAGGACAAACATTCCCCAAATTTTTGTATTTCCAAGAAAAAACAGCAAAAAAAAATTAATCTTAAAATCTCCCAAAATGAAGAGAAAAAGAAATCCATGACTTTTCATTGGAAAATCCCTTTTGCTGTTCCCTCCAACATTAGGAGCACCAAAAAAAAAATCCCACCCCTCATCCTAATCCATAAATCAGAGGCAGCCACCTCTATTTGGGGTGGAAATTGGATTTTTCTATGGAAAACCTTGGATTTAGCAAAAAAAAAAAAAAAAATCCTCTCAAAAACATGGCCCTGATTTTCCTCGGGCTCCTTTTTGTCCCTGGAGCGAGGCTTTGGATCAAGGTTATCTTTCCTGAGGAAGGAGGAGAGGGATTGTAGGAATTCCTGATTTTTGAGCACTGATGTAACCTGGGATGAACTTCCCACATTCTGGATGAGGTAGGAAAAAAGTCTGGATTCTGATGTTTAAAATTTAAAAATAAAAAGGGGAAAATGAGGGGTTTTTAAAGCTTTCCCAGTCCTAGATCCGTGATTTCACATATAGGAAGGGAAGGAAACCAGGGAATTCCTGCCGGGGGTAAATTGTGGGGAGAAAATCATCTAAAAAATGGAAAAATTAGGTTTTTTTGGTTTTCCCAGTCACAGATCCATGATTTTACATATAGGAAGGGAAGGAAACCTAGGAATTCCTACTTAGGTTAAATTTTGAGGAGAAAACTAGAAAAGAGGAAAAATTTCCAGCTCTTTTCTCCTGAATCCCATAAAATTCCACTGCTTTGGGTGCCCAAATTGCAGCTCAAACATCTGTTCCTTATGGATGGGAGGGAGGCTGATTTTCCTTCATGGAAGTGGAACAAGAGGAGTTTGTGTCCCTCCCTCAGCCCCTCCTGGCACCGTTCCCTGGAAAGCCCCAGCCCGAATCCCACGTTTGTAACTTATCCCTTCCCAAGCTATTCTAGGAGCTAACGTTATTAGCGTCGGGATAATTAGAGGCACTCCAGCTCCGGAATGGATTCCATTCTGGGAGGCAGGAGTTTGCTTGGCCCTGGGCTTTGGGCAGCTAAAGTTTCCCAAGTGGAATGGGAGATGAGGATCCTGAACTTCCTTGGGGTGTGGAATTCCACTTGTGTTCCAAAACCTTGTCTATCCCAATTTGCCTTCGGGATTTCCATGGTTTGGGACACTGGTTTGTTGTCCACGGTGGCCTTTCCAGGTGACCAGATTCCCCAAGGATGCTGATCCCAACTGGGGAGCCCGGAATCCGTCACAGGAATGGGAGGAACAGGATGATCCCGGAGCCAAAAGCAATTTGGTGTGGGGAAACCGGAGCTGCTCCCTCCTGCCTTGGTGGGATCCTGCAAAACTTCATCTCCTGGGAGAGTGCGGGACTGGGATGGGCTGGTGGGATCATTCAGGAGTGGTTTTCCCAGGAAAACCTTCCCTCAGGTTCGGGATTGACTCTCGGGGTGCTGAGCTCCCCTCTCCTGGTGAGGCCAGCACTGAAGGATTGGGGTCAGGATTGGGATTGGGGCTCTGGGGGTGTCGTGTTCCCCTCAGCACTGAAGGATTGGGATTGGGATTGGGGCTCTGGGGGTGTCGTGTTCCCCTCAACACTGAAGGATTGGGATTGGGATTGGGGCTCTGGGGGTGTCGTGTTCCCCTCAGCAATGAAGGATTG